>CM042788.1:13902795-14502795 GCA_018691245.2 Ips nitidus
CATCACNGCNCTTACANCTTCCCTANGNGAGTTGCNNGNGCCGCANCGNTATGTAGTCCCAACAGACGTAGAATAGCTCAAAAGTATCGAATATGCAGACTAGAACATAAGCGGAATAGATCTATGCCTGTTTTGAGGCGGAATCGACCAATGCCGGTTTTGAGACGAAATAATACAATTTGGCACATATTGACCACGAACGAGTGAAATCCAGCGACCAAAGAGGTCCCAAAAGACGTAGAATAGCTCAAAAGTATCAAATATGCAGACTAGAGCATCAGCGGAATCGATCTATGCTGGTTTTGAGACGAAATAATACAATTTGGCACAGATTGACAACAAACGAGTGAAATCCAGCGTCCAAAGTAGTCCCAACCGACGTAGAATAGCTCAAAAGTATCAAATATGCAGACTAGAACATTAGCGGAATAGATCTATGCCGGTTTTGAGGCGAAATCGATCTATGCCGGTTTTGAGACGAAATAATACAATTTGGCACAGATTGACCACGAACGAGTAAAATCCAGCGACCAAAGTGGTCCCAACAGACGTAGAATAGCTCAAAAGTATCAAATATGCAGACTAGAACATTAGCGGAATATTTCTATGCCGGTTTTGAGGCGGAATCGATCTATGCCGTTTTTAAGACAAAATAATACAATTTGGCACAGATTGACCACGAACGAGTGAAATCCAGCGACCAATGTAGTTTCAACAGACGTATAATAGCTCAAAAGTATCAAATATGCAGACTAGAACATCAGCGGAATCGATCTATGCCGGTTTTGAGACGAAATAATACCATTTGGCACAGATTGACCACGAACGAGTGAAATTCAGCGACCAATGTAGTCCCAACAGACGTATAATAGCTCAAAAGTATCAAATATGCAGACTAGAACATTAGCGGAATAGATCTATGCCGGTTTTGAGACGAAATAATACCATTTGGCACAGATTGACCACGAACGAGTGAAATCCAGCGACCAATGTAGTCCCAACAAACGTAGAATAGCTCAAAAGTATCAAATATGCAGACCAGAACATCAGCGGGATCGATCTATGCCGGTTTTGGGACGAAATAATACAATTTGGCACAGCTTGATCACGAACGAGTGAAATCCAGCCTCCAAAGTAGTCCCAACCGACGTAGAACAGCTAAAAAGTATCAACCAAATGGTTGGAAAGCCCATTTCATTAGCTATCCATCGACATATAAAAGTTCACACCTTGTCAGGTAGTCAAATAAGGCAGGTAGAGAGGTTTAAACAAAACAGTGCAAAAAAATTTGACAGAAAATTTAAGTCAAGTTTGAAGCCCTCTAGCGGTCAACTTACTGAACCAATCAGCCAAAGTTGCCATATGGTTGGAAAGCCCATTTCATTAGCTATCCATCGACATTATGAAAATTGATCAAAATCATGAAAATTGGTTCAAAAACTAAAAAATGAGCAAAATCATGAAAATTGATAAAAATCATGAAAATTGGTTCAAAACTAAAAAATTAACAAAATTTTGAAAATTGATCAAAATCATGAAAATTGGTTCAAAAACTAAAAAATGAGCAAAATCATGAAAATTGATCAAAATCATGAAAATTGGTTTAAAAACTAAAAACTGCGCAAAATTATGAAAATTGATCAAAATCATGAAAATTGGTTCAAAAACTAAAAAATGAGCATAATCATAGTTCGATTGACAACGAACGAGTGAAATCCAGCGACCAATGTAGTCCCAACAGACGTAGAATAGCTCAGCAGTATCAAATATGCAGACTAGAACATTAGTGGAATCGAATTTGGCACAGATTGACAACGAACGAGTGAAATCCAGCGACCAATGTAGTCCCAACAGACGTAGAATGAAAAATGTATTGCTAACCTAGTGCTAACATTAGTTGCCTATTCGTTTGTGGCAATCATTGTTTGTTGTAAATGTAGAAAAATGCATTGCTAACCTAGTGCTAACATTAGTTGCCTATTCGTTTGTGGCAATCATTGTTTGTTATAAATGTAGAAAAATGCATTGCTAACCTAGTGCTAACATTAGTTGCCTATTCGTTTGTGGCAATCATTGTTTGTTGTAAATGTAGAAAAATGCATTGCTAACCTAGTGCTAACATTAGTTGCCTATTCGTTTGTAGCAATCATTGTTTGTTGCAAATGTAAATGTAGAAAAATGCATTGCTAACCTAGTGCTAACATTAGTTGCCTATTCGTTTGTGGCAATCATTGTTTGTTGCAAATGTAAATGTAGAAAAATGCATTGCTAACCTAGTGCTAACATTAGTTGCCTATTCGTTTGTGGCAATCATTGTTTGTTGCAAATGTAAATGTAGAAAAATGCATTGCTAACCTAGTGCTAACATTAGTTGCCTATTCGTTTGTGGCAATCATTGTTTGTTGCAAATGTAAATGTAGAAAAATGCATTGCTAACCTAGTGCTAACATTAGTTGCCTATTCGTTTGTGGCAATCATTGTTTGTTGCAAATGTAAATGTAGAAAAATGCATTGCTAACCTAGTGCTAACATTAGTTGCCTATTCGTTTGTGGCAATCATTGATTGTTATAAATGTAGAAAAATGCATTGCTAACCTAGTGCTAACATTAGTTGCCTATTCGTTTGTAGCAATCATTGATTGTTATAAATGTAGAAAAATGCATTGCTAACCTAGTGCTAACATTAGTTGCCTATTCGTTTGTGGCAATCATTGTTTGTTGCAAATGTAAATGTAGAAAAATGCATTGCTAACCTAGTGCTAACATTAGTTGCCTATTCGTTTGTGGCAATCATTGATTGTTATAAATGTAGAAAAATGCATTGCTAACCTAGTGCTAACATTAGTTGCCTATTCGTTTGTAGCAATCATTGATTGTTATAAATGTAGAAAAATGCATTGCTAACCTAGTGCTAACATTAGTTGCCTATTCGTTTGTAGCAATCATTGATTGTTATAAATGTAGAAAAATGCATTGCTAACCTAGTGCTAACATTAGTTGCCTATTCGTTTGTGGCAATCATTGTTTGTTGTAAATGTAGAAAAATGCATTGCTAACCTAGTGCTAACATTAGTTGCCTATTCGTTTGTGGCAATCATTGTTTGTTATAAATGTAGAAAAATGCATTGCTAACCTAGTGCTAACATTAGTTGCCTATTCGTTTGTAGCAATCATTGATTGTTATAAATGTAGAAAAATGCATTGCTAACCTAGTGCTAACATTAGTTGCCTATTCGTTTGTGGCAATCATTGTTTGTTATAAATGTAGAAAAATGCATTGCTAACCTAGTGCTAACATTAGTTGCCTATTCGTTTGTGGCAATCATTGTTTGTTATAAATGTAGAAAAATGCATTGCTAACCTAGTGCTAACATTAGTTGCCTATTCGTTTGTGGCAATCATTGTTTGTTATAAATGTAGAAAAATGCATTGCTAACCTAGTGCTAACATTAGTTGCCTATTCGTTTGTAGCAATCATTGATTGTTATAAATGTAGAAAAATGCATTGCTAACCTAGTGCTAACATTAGTTGCCTATTCGTTTGTGGCAATCATTGTTTGTTGTAAATGTAGAAAAATGCATTGCTAACCTAGTGCTAACATTAGTTGCCTATTCGTTTGTGGCAATCATTGTTTGTTATAAATGTAGAAAAATGCATTGCTAACCTAGTGCTAACATTAGTTGCCTATTCGTTTGTGGCAATCATTGTTTGTTGTAAATGTAGAAAAATGCATTGCTAACCTAGTGCTAACATTAGTTGCCTATTCGTTTGTGGCAATCATTGTTTGTTGTAAATGTAGAAAAATGCATTGCTAACCTAGTGCTAACATTAGTTGCCTATTCGTTTGTGGCAATCATTGTTTGTTGTAAATGTAGAAAAATGCATTGCTAACCTAGTGCTAACATTAGTTGCCTATTCGTTTGTGGCAATCATTGTTTGTTGTAAATGTAGAAAAATGCATTGCTAACCTAGTGCTAACATTAGTTGCCTATTCGTTTGTGGCAATCATTGTTTGTTGTAAATGTAGAAAAATGCATTGCTAACCTAGTGCTAACATTAGTTGCCTATTCGTTTGTGGCAATCATTGATTGTTATAAATGTAGAAAAATGCATTGCTAACCTAGTGCTAACATTAGTTGCCTATTCGTTTGTGGCAATCATTGTTTGTTATAAATGTAGAAAAATGCATTGCTAACCTAGTGCTAACATTAGTTGCCTATTCGTTTGTGGCAATCATTGTTTGTTGTAAATGTAGAAAAATGCATTGCTAACCTAGTGCTAACATTAGTTGCCTATTCGTTTGTGGCAATCATTGTTTGTTATAAATGTAGAAAAATGCATTGCTAACCTAGTGCTAACATTAGTTGCCTATTCGTTTGTGGCAATCATTGATTGTTATAAATGTAGAAAAATGCATTGCTAACCTAGTGCTAACATTAGTTGCCTATTCGTTTGTGGCAATCATTGTTTGTTATAAATGTAGAAAAATGCATTGCTAACCTAGTGCTAACATTAGTTGCCTATTCGTTTGTGGCAATCATTGTTTGTTATAAATGTAGAAAAATGCATTGCTAACCTAGTGCTAACATTAGTTGCCTATTCGTTTGTGGCAATCATTGTTTGTTATAAATGTAGAAAAATGCATTGCTAACCTAGTGCTAACATTAGTTGCCTATTCGTTTGTGGCAATCATTGTTTGTTATAAATGTAGAAAAATGCATTGCTAACCTAGTGCTAACATTAGTTGCCTATTCGTTTGTGGCAATCATTGTTTGTTATAAATGTAGAAAAATGCATTGCTAACCTAGTGCTAACATTAGTTGCCTATTCGTTTGTGGCAATCATTGTTTGTTGCAAATGTAAATGTAGAAAAATGCATTGCTAACCTAGTGCTAACATTAGTTGCCTATTCGTTTGTGGCAATCATTGTTTGATGTAAATGTAGAAAAATGCATTGCTAACCTAGTGCTAACATTAGTTGCCTATTCGTTTGTGGCAATCATTGTTTGTTGCAAATGTAAATGTAGAAAAATGCATTGCTAACCTAGTGCTAACATTAGTTGCCTATTCGTTTGTGGCAATCATTGATTGTTATAAATGTAGAAAAATGCATTGCTAACCTAGTGCTAACATTAGTTGCCTATTCGTTTGTAGCAATCATTGATTGTTATAAATGTAGAAAAATGCATTGCTAACCTAGTGCTAACATTAGTTGCCTATTCGTTTGTGGCAATCATTGTTTGTTATAAATGTAGAAAAATGCATTGCTAACCTAGTGCTAACATTAGTTGCCTATTCGTTTGTGGCAATCATTGTTTGTTATAAATGTAGAAAAATGCATTGCTAACCTAGTGCTAACATTAGTTGCCTATTCGTTTGTGGCAATCATTGTTTGTTGCATTGCTAACCTAAATGTAGAAAAATGCATTGCTAACCTAGTGCTAACATTAGTTGCCTATTCGTTTGTGGCAATCATTGATTGTTATAAATGTAGAAAAATGCATTGCTAACCTAGTGCTAACATTAGTTGCCTATTCGTTTGTGGCAATCATTGATTGTTATAAATGTAGAAAAATGCATTGCTAACCTAGTGCTAACATTAGTTGCCTATTCGTTTGTAGCAATCATTGATTGTTATAAATGTAGAAAAATGCATTGCTAACCTAGTGCTAACATTAGTTGCCTATTCGTTTGTGGCAATCATTGTTTGTTATAAATGTAGAAAAATGCATTGCTAACCTAGTGCTAACATTAGTTGCCTATTCGTTTGTGGCAATCATTGTTTGTTATAAATGTAGAAAAATGCATTGCTAACCTAGTGCTAACATTAGTTGCCTATTCGTTTGTGGCAATCATTGTTTGTTATAAATGTAGAAAAATGCATTGCTAACCTAGTGCTAACATTAGTTGCCTATTCGTTTGTGGCAATCATTGTTTGTTGTAAATGTAGAAAAATGCATTGCTAACCTAGTGCTAACATTAGTTGCCTATTCGTTTGTGGCAATCATTGTTTGTTATAAATGTAGAAAAATGCATTGCTAACCTAGTGCTAACATTAGTTGCCTATTCGTTTGTAGCAATCATTGATTGTTATAAATGTAGAAAAATGCATTGCTAACCTAGTGCTAACATTAGTTGCCTATTCGTTTGTGGCAATCATTGTTTGTTATAAATGTAGAAAAATGCATTGCTAACCTAGTGCTAACATTAGTTGCCTATTCGTTTGTGGCAATCATTGTTTGTTATAAATGTAGAAAAATGCATTGCTAACCTAGTGCTAACATTAGTTGCCTATTCGTTTGTGGCAATCATTGTTTGTTATAAATGTAGAAAAATGCATTGCTAACCTAGTGCTAACATTAGTTGCCTATTCGTTTGTGGCAATCATTGTTTGTTGCAAATGTAAATGTAGAAAAATGCATTGCTAACCTAGTGCTAACATTAGTTGCCTATTCGTTTGTGGCAATCATTGATTGTTATAAATGTAGAAAAATGCATTGCTAACCTAGTGCTAACATTAGTTGCCTATTCGTTTGTAGCAATCATTGTTTGTTATAAATGTAGAAAAATGCATTGCTAACCTAGTGCTAACATTAGTTGCCTATTCGTTTGTGGCAATCATTGTTTGTTATAAATGTAGAAAAATGCATTGCTAACCTAGTGCTAACATTAGTTGCCTATTCGTTTGTGGCAATCATTGTTTGTTATAAATGTAGAAAAATGCATTGCTAACCTAGTGCTAACATTAGTTGCCTATTCGTTTGTGGCAATCATTGTTTGTTATAAATGTAGAAAAATGCATTGCTAACCTAGTGCTAACATTAGTTGCCTATTCGTTTGTGGCAATCATTGATTGTTATAAATGTAGAAAAATGCATTGCTAACCTAGTGCTAACATTAGTTGCCTATTCGTTTGTGGCAATCATTGTTTGTTATAAATGTAGAAAAATGCATTGCTAACCTAGTGCTAACATTAGTTGCCTATTCGTTTGTGGCAATCATTGTTTGTTATAAATGTAGAAAAATGCATTGCTAACCTAGTGCTAACATTAGTTGCCTATTCGTTTGTGGCAATCATTGATTGTTATAAATGTAGAAAAATGCATTGCTAACCTAGTGCTAACATTAGTTGCCTATTCGTTTGTGGCAATCATTGTTTGTTATAAATGTAGAAAAATGCATTGCTAACCTAGTGCTAACATTAGTTGCCTATTCGTTTGTGGCAATCATTGTTTGTTATAAATGTAGAAAAATGCATTGCTAACCTAGTGCTAACATTAGTTGCCTATTCGTTTGTGGCAATCATTGTTTGTTATAAATGTAGAAAAATGCATTGCTAACCTAGTGCTAACATTAGTTGCCTATTCGTTTGTGGCAATCATTGTTTGTTATAAATGTAGAAAAATGCATTGCTAACCTAGTGCTAACATTAGTTGCCTATTCGTTTGTGGCAATCATTGTTTGTTATAAATGTAGAAAAATGCATTGCTAACCTAGTGCTAACATTAGTTGCCTATTCGTTTGTGGCAATCATTGTTTGTTATAAATGTAGAAAAATGCATTGCTAACCTAGTGCTAACATTAGTTGCCTATTCGTTTGTGGCAATCATTGTTTGTTATAAATGTAGAAAAATGCATTGCTAACCTAGTGCTAACATTAGTTGCCTATTCGTTTGTGGCAATCATTGTTTGTTATAAATGTAGAAAAATGCATTGCTAACCTAGTGCTAACATTAGTTGCCTATTCGTTTGTAGCAATCATTGATTGTTATAAATGTAGAAAAATGCATTGCTAACCTAGTGCTAACATTAGTTGCCTATTCGTTTGTGGCAATCATTGTTTGTTGTAAATGTAGAAAAATGCATTGCTAACCTAGTGCTAACATTAGTTGCCTATTCGTTTGTGGCAATCATTGTTTGTTATAAATGTAGAAAAATGCATTGCTAACCTAGTGCTAACATTAGTTGCCTATTCGTTTGTGGCAATCATTGTTTGTTATAAATGTAGAAAAATGCATTGCTAACCTAGTGCTAACATTAGTTGCCTATTCGTTTGTGGCAATCATTGTTTGTTATAAATGTAGAAAAATGCATTGCTAACCTAGTGCTAACATTAGTTGCCTATTCGTTTGTGGCAATCATTGATTGTTATAAATGTAGAAAAATGCATTGCTAACCTAGTGCTAACATTAGTTGCCTATTCGTTTGTGGCAATCATTGATTGTTATAAATGTAGAAAAATGCATTGCTAACCTAGTGCTAACATTAGTTGCCTATTCGTTTGTGGCAATCATTGTTTGTTATAAATGTAGAAAAATGCATTGCTAACCTAGTGCTAACATTAGTTGCCTATTCGTTTGTGGCAATCATTGTTTGTTATAAATGTAGAAAAATGCATTGCTAACCTAGTGCTAACATTAGTTGCCTATTCGTTTGTGGCAATCATTGTTTGTTATAAATGTAGAAAAATGCATTGCTAACCTAGTGCTAACATTAGTTGCCTATTCGTTTGTGGCAATCATTGTTTGTTATAAATGTAGAAAAATGCATTGCTAACCTAGTGCTAACATTAGTTGCCTATTCGTTTGTGGCAATCATTGTTTGTTGTAAATGTAGAAAAATGCATTGCTAACCTAGTGCTAACATTAGTTGCCTATTCGTTTGTGGCAATCATTGTTTGTTATAAATGTAGAAAAATGCATTGCTAACCTAGTGCTAACATTAGTTGCCTATTCGTTTGTGGCAATCATTGATTGTTATAAATGTAGAAAAATGCATTGCTAACCTAGTGCTAACATTAGTTGCCTATTCGTTTGTGGCAATCATTGTTTGTTATAAATGTAGAAAAATGCATTGCTAACCTAGTGCTAACATTAGTTGCCTATTCGTTTGTGGCAATCATTGTTTGTTATAAATGTAGAAAAATGCATTGCTAACCTAGTGCTAACATTAGTTGCCTATTCGTTTGTGGCAATCATTGTTTGTTATAAATGTAGAAAAATGCATTGCTAACCTAGTGCTAACATTAGTTGCCTATTCGTTTGTGGCAATCATTGTTTGTTGTAAATGTAGAAAAATGCATTGCTAACCTAGTGCTAACATTAGTTGCCTATTCGTTTGTGGCAATCATTGTTTGTTATAAATGTAGAAAAATGCATTGCTAACCTAGTGCTAACATTAGTTGCCTATTCGTTTGTGGCAATCATTGTTTGTTATAAATGTAGAAAAATGCATTGCTAACCTAGTGCTAACATTAGTTGCCTATTCGTTTGTGGCAATCATTGTTTGTTATAAATGTAGAAAAATGCATTGCTAACCTAGTGCTAACATTAGTTGCCTATTCGTTTGTGGCAATCATTGTTTGTTATAAATGTAGAAAAATGCATTGCTAACCTAGTGCTAACATTAGTTGCCTATTCGTTTGTGGCAATCATTGTTTGTTATAAATGTAGAAAAATGCATTGCTAACCTAGTGCTAACATTAGTTGCCTATTCGTTTGTGGCAATCATTGTTTGTTATAAATGTAGAAAAATGCATTGCTAACCTAGTGCTAACATTAGTTGCCTATTCGTTTGTGGCAATCATTGTTTGTTATAAATGTAGAAAAATGCATTGCTAACCTAGTGCTAACATTAGTTGCCTATTCGTTTGTGGCAATCATTGTTTGTTGTAAATGTAGAAAAATGCATTGCTAACCTAGTGCTAACATTAGTTGCCTATTCGTTTGTGGCAATCATTGTTTGTTATAAATGTAGAAAAATGCATTGCTAACCTAGTGCTAACATTAGTTGCCTATTCGTTTGTGGCAATCATTGTTTGTTATAAATGTAGAAAAATGCATTGCTAACCTAGTGCTAACATTAGTTGCCTATTCGTTTGTGGCAATCATTGATTGTTATAAATGTAGAAAAATGCATTGCTAACCTAGTGCTAACATTAGTTGCCTATTCGTTTGTGGCAATCATTGTTTGTTATAAATGTAGAAAAATGCATTGCTAACCTAGTGCTAACATTAGTTGCCTATTCGTTTGTGGCAATCATTGTTTGTTATAAATGTAGAAAAATGCATTGCTAACCTAGTGCTAACATTAGTTGCCTATTCGTTTGTGGCAATCATTGTTTGTTATAAATGTAGAAAAATGCATTGCTAACCTAGTGCTAACATTAGTTGCCTATTCGTTTGTGGCAATCATTGTTTGTTATAAATGTAGAAAAATGCATTGCTAACCTAGTGCTAACATTAGTTGCCTATTCGTTTGTGGCAATCATTGTTTGTTATAAATGTAGAAAAATGCATTGCTAACCTAGTGCTAACATTAGTTGCCTATTCGTTTGTGGCAATCATTGTTTGTTATAAATGTAGAAAAATGCATTGCTAACCTAGTGCTAACATTAGTTGCCTATTCGTTTGTGGCAATCATTGATTGTTATAAATGTAGAAAAATGCATTGCTAACCTAGTGCTAACATTAGTTGCCTATTCGTTTGTGGCAATCATTGTTTGTTATAAATGTAGAAAAATGCATTGCTAACCTAGTGCTAACATTAGTTGCCTATTCGTTTGTGGCAATCATTGTTTGTTATAAATGTAGAAAAATGCATTGCTAACCTAGTGCTAACATTAGTTGCCTATTCGTTTGTGGCAATCATTGTTTGTTGTAAATGTAGAAAAATGCATTGCTAACCTAGTGCTAACATTAGTTGCCTATTCGTTTGTGGCAATCATTGTTTGTTATAAATGTAGAAAAATGCATTGCTAACCTAGTGCTAACATTAGTTGCCTATTCGTTTGTGGCAATCATTGTTTGTTATAAATGTAGAAAAATGCATTGCTAACCTAGTGCTAACATTAGTTGCCTATTCGTTTGTGGCAATCATTGTTTGTTATAAATGTAGAAAAATGCATTGCTAACCTAGTGCTAACATTAGTTGCCTATTCGTTTGTGGCAATCATTGTTTGTTATAAATGTAGAAAAATGCATTGCTAACCTAGTGCTAACATTAGTTGCCTATTCGTTTGTGGCAATCATTGTTTGTTATAAATGTAGAAAAATGCATTGCTAACCTAGTGCTAACATTAGTTGCCTATTCGTTTGTGGCAATCATTGTTTGTTGCAAATGTAAATGTAGAAAAATGCATTGCTAACCTAGTGCTAACATTAGTTGCCTATTCGTTTGTGGCAATCATTGTTTGTTATAAATGTAGAAAAATGCATTGCTAACCTAGTGCTAACATTAGTTGCCTATTCGTTTGTGGCAATCATTGTTTGTTATAAATGTAGAAAAATGCATTGCTAACCTAGTGCTAACATTAGTTGCCTATTCGTTTGTGGCAATCATTGTTTGTTATAAATGTAGAAAAATGCATTGCTAACCTAGTGCTAACATTAGTTGCCTATTCGTTTGTGGCAATCATTGATTGTTATAAATGTAGAAAAATGCATTGCTAACCTAGTGCTAACATTAGTTGCCTATTCGTTTGTAGCAATCATTGTTTGTTATAAATGTAGAAAAATGCATTGCTAACCTAGTGCTAACATTAGTTGCCTATTCGTTTGTGGCAATCATTGTTTGTTATAAATGTAGAAAAATGCATTGCTAACCTAGTGCTAACATTAGTTGCCTATTCGTTTGTGGCAATCATTGTTTGTTATAAATGTAGAAAAATGCATTGCTAACCTAGTGCTAACATTAGTTGCCTATTCGTTTGTGGCAATCATTGTTTGTTATAAATGTAGAAAAATGCATTGCTAACCTAGTGCTAACATTAGTTGCCTATTCGTTTGTGGCAATCATTGTTTGTTATAAATGTAGAAAAATGCATTGCTAACCTAGTGCTAACATTAGTTGCCTATTCGTTTGTGGCAATCATTGTTTGTTATAAATGTAGAAAAATGCATTGCTAACCTAGTGCTAACATTAGTTGCCTATTCGTTTGTGGCAATCATTGTTTGTTATAAATGTAGAAAAATGCATTGCTAACCTAGTGCTAACATTAGTTGCCTATTCGTTTGTGGCAATCATTGTTTGTTATAAATGTAGAAAAATGCATTGCTAACCTAGTGCTAACATTAGTTGCCTATTCGTTTGTGGCAATCATTGTTTGTTATAAATGTAGAAAAATGCATTGCTAACCTAGTGCTAACATTAGTTGCCTATTCGTTTGTGGCAATCATTGTTTGTTATAAATGTAGAAAAATGCATTGCTAACCTAGTGCTAACATTAGTTGCCTATTCGTTTGTGGCAATCATTGTTTGTTATAAATGTAGAAAAATGCATTGCTAACCTAGTGCTAACATTAGTTGCCTATTCGTTTGTGGCAATCATTGTTTGTTATAAATGTAGAAAAATGCATTGCTAACCTAGTGCTAACATTAGTTGCCTATTCGTTTGTGGCAATCATTGTTTGTTATAAATGTAGAAAAATGCATTGCTAACCTAGTGCTAACATTAGTTGCCTATTCGTTTGTGGCAATCATTGTTTGTTATAAATGTAGAAAAATGCATTGCTAACCTAGTGCTAACATTAGTTGCCTATTCGTTTGTGGCAATCATTGTTTGTTGTAAATGTAGAAAAATGCATTGCTAACCTAGTGCTAACATTAGTTGCCTATTCGTTTGTGGCAATCATTGTTTGTTATAAATGTAGAAAAATGCATTGCTAACCTAGTGCTAACATTAGTTGCCTATTCGTTTGTGGCAATCATTGTTTGTTATAAATGTAGAAAAATGCATTGCTAACCTAGTGCTAACATTAGTTGCCTATTCGTTTGTGGCAATCATTGTTTGTTATAAATGTAGAAAAATGCATTGCTAACCTAGTGCTAACATTAGTTGCCTATTCGTTTGTGGCAATCATTGTTTGTTATAAATGTAGAAAAATGCATTGCTAACCTAGTGCTAACATTAGTTGCCTATTCGTTTGTGGCAATCATTGTTTGTTATAAATGTAGAAAAATGCATTGCTAACCTAGTGCTAACATTAGTTGCCTATTCGTTTGTGGCAATCATTGTTTGTTATAAATGTAGAAAAATGCATTGCTAACCTAGTGCTAACATTAGTTGCCTATTCGTTTGTGGCAATCATTGTTTGTTATAAATGTAGAAAAATGCATTGCTAACCTAGTGCTAACATTAGTTGCCTATTCGTTTGTAGCAATCATTGTTTGTTATAAATGTAGAAAAATGCATTGCTAACCTAGTGCTAACATTAGTTGCCTATTCGTTTGTGGCAATCATTGTTTGTTATAAATGTAGAAAAATGCATTGCTAACCTAGTGCTAACATTAGTTGCCTATTCGTTTGTGGCAATCATTGTTTGTTATAAATGTAGAAAAATGCATTGCTAACCTAGTGCTAACATTAGTTGCCTATTCGTTTGTGGCAATCATTGTTTGTTATAAATGTAGAAAAATGCATTGCTAACCTAGTGCTAACATTAGTTGCCTATTCGTTTGTGGCAATCATTGTTTGTTATAAATGTAGAAAAATGCATTGCTAACCTAGTGCTAACATTAGTTGCCTATTCGTTTGTGGCAATCATTGTTTGTTATAAATGTAGAAAAATGCATTGCTAACCTAGTGCTAACATTAGTTGCCTATTCGTTTGTGGCAATCATTGTTTGTTATAAATGTAGAAAAATGCATTGCTAACCTAGTGCTAACATTAGTTGCCTATTCGTTTGTGGCAATCATTGTTTGTTATAAATGTAGAAAAATGCATTGCTAACCTAGTGCTAACATTAGTTGCCTATTCGTTTGTGGCAATCATTGTTTGTTATAAATGTAGAAAAATGCATTGCTAACCTAGTGCTAACATTAGTTGCCTATTCGTTTGTGGCAATCATTGTTTGTTATAAATGTAGAAAAATGCATTGCTAACCTAGTGCTAACATTAGTTGCCTATTCGTTTGTGGCAATCATTGTTTGTTATAAATGTAGAAAAATGCATTGCTAACCTAGTGCTAACATTAGTTGCCTATTCGTTTGTGGCAATCATTGTTTGTTATAAATGTAGAAAAATGCATTGCTAACCTAGTGCTAACATTAGTTGCCTATTCGTTTGTGGCAATCATTGTTTGTTGTAAATGTAGAAAAATGCATTGCTAACCTAGTGCTAACATTAGTTGCCTATTCGTTTGTGGCAATCATTGTTTGTTATAAATGTAGAAAAATGCATTGCTAACCTAGTGCTAACATTAGTTGCCTATTCGTTTGTGGCAATCATTGATTGTTATAAATGTAGAAAAATGCATTGCTAACCTAGTGCTAACATTAGTTGCCTATTCGTTTGTAGCAATCATTGTTTGTTATAAATGTAGAAAAATGCATTGCTAACCTAGTGCTAACATTAGTTGCCTATTCGTTTGTGGCAATCATTGATTGTTATAAATGTAGAAAAATGCATTGCTAACCTAGTGCTAACATTAGTTGCCTATTCGTTTGTGGCAATCATTGTTTGTTATAAATGTAGAAAAATGCATTGCTAACCTAGTGCTAACATTAGTTGCCTATTCGTTTGTGGCAATCATTGTTTGTTATAAATGTAGAAAAATGCATTGCTAACCTAGTGCTAACATTAGTTGCCTATTCGTTTGTGGCAATCATTGTTTGTTATAAATGTAGAAAAATGCATTGCTAACCTAGTGCTAACATTAGTTGCCTATTCGTTTGTGGCAATCATTGTTTGTTATAAATGTAGAAAAATGCATTGCTAACCTAGTGCTAACATTAGTTGCCTATTCGTTTGTGGCAATCATTGTTTGTTATAAATGTAGAAAAATGCATTGCTAACCTAGTGCTAACATTAGTTGCCTATTCGTTTGTAGCAATCATTGTTTGTTATAAATGTAGAAAAATGCATTGCTAACCTAGTGCTAACATTAGTTGCCTATTCGTTTGTGGCAATCATTGTTTGTTATAAATGTAGAAAAATGCATTGCTAACCTAGTGCTAACATTAGTTGCCTATTCGTTTGTGGCAATCATTGTTTGTTATAAATGTAGAAAAATGCATTGCTAACCTAGTGCTAACATTAGTTGCCTATTCGTTTGTGGCAATCATTGTTTGTTATAAATGTAGAAAAATGCATTGCTAACCTAGTGCTAACATTAGTTGCCTATTCGTTTGTGGCAATCATTGTTTGTTATAAATGTAGAAAAATGCATTGCTAACCTAGTGCTAACATTAGTTGCCTATTCGTTTGTGGCAATCATTGTTTGTTATAAATGTAGAAAAATGCATTGCTAACCTAGTGCTAACATTAGTTGCCTATTCGTTTGTGGCAATCATTGTTTGTTATAAATGTAGAAAAATGCATTGCTAACCTAGTGCTAACATTAGTTGCCTATTCGTTTGTGGCAATCATTGTTTGTTGTAAATGTAGAAAAATGCATTGCTAACCTAGTGCTAACATTAGTTGCCTATTCGTTTGTGGCAATCATTGTTTGTTATAAATGTAGAAAAATGCATTGCTAACCTAGTGCTAACATTAGTTGCCTATTCGTTTGTGGCAATCATTGTTTGTTATAAATGTAGAAAAATGCATTGCTAACCTAGTGCTAACATTAGTTGCCTATTCGTTTGTGGCAATCATTGTTTGTTATAAATGTAGAAAAATGCATTGCTAACCTAGTGCTAACATTAGTTGCCTATTCGTTTGTGGCAATCATTGTTTGTTATAAATGTAGAAAAATGCATTGCTAACCTAGTGCTAACATTAGTTGCCTATTCGTTTGTGGCAATCATTGTTTGTTATAAATGTAGAAAAATGCATTGCTAACCTAGTGCTAACATTAGTTGCCTATTCGTTTGTGGCAATCATTGTTTGTTATAAATGTAGAAAAATGCATTGCTAACCTAGTGCTAACATTAGTTGCCTATTCGTTTGTGGCAATCATTGTTTGTTATAAATGTAGAAAAATGCATTGCTAACCTAGTGCTAACATTAGTTGCCTATTCGTTTGTGGCAATCATTGTTTGTTATAAATGTAGAAAAATGCATTGCTAACCTAGTGCTAACATTAGTTGCCTATTCGTTTGTGGCAATCATTGTTTGTTATAAATGTAGAAAAATGCATTGCTAACCTAGTGCTAACATTAGTTGCCTATTCGTTTGTGGCAATCATTGTTTGTTATAAATGTAGAAAAATGCATTGCTAACCTAGTGCTAACATTAGTTGCCTATTCGTTTGTGGCAATCATTGTTTGTTATAAATGTAGAAAAATGCATTGCTAACCTAGTGCTAACATTAGTTGCCTATTCGTTTGTGGCAATCATTGTTTGTTATAAATGTAGAAAAATGCATTGCTAACCTAGTGCTAACATTAGTTGCCTATTCGTTTGTAGCAATCATTGTTTGTTATAAATGTAGAAAAATGCATTGCTAACCTAGTGCTAACATTAGTTGCCTATTCGTTTGTGGCAATCATTGTTTGTTATAAATGTAGAAAAATGCATTGCTAACCTAGTGCTAACATTAGTTGCCTATTCGTTTGTAGCAATCATTGATTGTTATAAATGTAGAAAAATGCATTGCTAACCTAGTGCTAACATTAGTTGCCTATTCGTTTGTGGCAATCATTGTTTGTTATAAATGTAGAAAAATGCATTGCTAACCTAGTGCTAACATTAGTTGCCTATTCGTTTGTGGCAATCATTGATTGTTATAAATGTAGAAAAATGCATTGCTAACCTAGTGCTAACATTAGTTGCCTATTCGTTTGTGGCAATCATTGTTTGTTATAAATGTAGAAAAATGCATTGCTAACCTAGTGCTAACATTAGTTGCCTATTCGTTTGTGGCAATCATTGTTTGTTATAAATGTAGAAAAATGCATTGCTAACCTAGTGCTAACATTAGTTGCCTATTCGTTTGTGGCAATCATTGATTGTTATAAATGTAGAAAAATGCATTGCTAACCTAGTGCTAACATTAGTTGCCTATTCGTTTGTGGCAATCATTGTTTGTTATAAATGTAGAAAAATGCATTGCTAACCTAGTGCTAACATTAGTTGCCTATTCGTTTGTGGCAATCATTGTTTGTTATAAATGTAGAAAAATGCATTGCTAACCTAGTGCTAACATTAGTTGCCTATTCGTTTGTGGCAATCATTGTTTGTTATAAATGTAGAAAAATGCATTGCTAACCTAGTGCTAACATTAGTTGCCTATTCGTTTGTGGCAATCATTGATTGTTATAAATGTAGAAAAATGCATTGCTAACCTAGTGCTAACATTAGTTGCCTATTCGTTTGTGGCAATCATTGTTTGTTATAAATGTAGAAAAATGCATTGCTAACCTAGTGCTAACATTAGTTGCCTATTCGTTTGTGGCAATCATTGTTTGTTATAAATGTAGAAAAATGCATTGCTAACCTAGTGCTAACATTAGTTGCCTATTCGTTTGTGGCAATCATTGTTTGTTATAAATGTAGAAAAATGCATTGCTAACCTAGTGCTAACATTAGTTGCCTATTCGTTTGTGGCAATCATTGTTTGTTATAAATGTAGAAAAATGCATTGCTAACCTAGTGCTAACATTAGTTGCCTATTCGTTTGTGGCAATCATTGTTTGTTATAAATGTAGAAAAATGCATTGCTAACCTAGTGCTAACATTAGTTGCCTATTCGTTTGTGGCAATCATTGTTTGTTATAAATGTAGAAAAATGCATTGCTAACCTAGTGCTAACATTAGTTGCCTATTCGTTTGTGGCAATCATTGATTGTTATAAATGTAGAAAAATGCATTGCTAACCTAGTGCTAACATTAGTTGCCTATTCGTTTGTGGCAATCATTGTTTGTTATAAATGTAGAAAAATGCATTGCTAACCTAGTGCTAACATTAGTTGCCTATTCGTTTGTGGCAATCATTGTTTGTTATAAATGTAGAAAAATGCATTGCTAACCTAGTGCTAACATTAGTTGCCTATTCGTTTGTGGCAATCATTGTTTGTTATAAATGTAGAAAAATGCATTGCTAACCTAGTGCTAACATTAGTTGCCTATTCGTTTGTGGCAATCATTGTTTGTTATAAATGTAGAAAAATGCATTGCTAACCTAGTGCTAACATTAGTTGCCTATTCGTTTGTGGCAATCATTGTTTGTTATAAATGTAGAAAAATGCATTGCTAACCTAGTGCTAACATTAGTTGCCTATTCGTTTGTGGCAATCATTGTTTGTTATAAATGTAGAAAAATGCATTGCTAACCTAGTGCTAACATTAGTTGCCTATTCGTTTGTGGCAATCATTGTTTGTTATAAATGTAGAAAAATGCATTGCTAACCTAGTGCTAACATTAGTTGCCTATTCGTTTGTGGCAATCATTGTTTGTTATAAATGTAGAAAAATGCATTGCTAACCTAGTGCTAACATTAGTTGCCTATTCGTTTGTGGCAATCATTGTTTGTTATAAATGTAGAAAAATGCATTGCTAACCTAGTGCTAACATTAGTTGCCTATTCGTTTGTGGCAATCATTGTTTGTTATAAATGTAGAAAAATGCATTGCTAACCTAGTGCTAACATTAGTTGCCTATTCGTTTGTGGCAATCATTGTTTGTTATAAATGTAGAAAAATGCATTGCTAACCTAGTGCTAACATTAGTTGCCTATTCGTTTGTGGCAATCATTGTTTGTTATAAATGTAGAAAAATGCATTGCTAACCTAGTGCTAACATTAGTTGCCTATTCGTTTGTGGCAATCATTGTTTGTTATAAATGTAGAAAAATGCATTGCTAACCTAGTGCTAACATTAGTTGCCTATTCGTTTGTGGCAATCATTGTTTGTTATAAATGTAGAAAAATGCATTGCTAACCTAGTGCTAACATTAGTTGCCTATTCGTTTGTGGCAATCATTGTTTGTTATAAATGTAGAAAAATGCATTGCTAACCTAGTGCTAACATTAGTTGCCTATTCGTTTGTGGCAATCATTGTTTGTTATAAATGTAGAAAAATGCATTGCTAACCTAGTGCTAACATTAGTTGCCTATTCGTTTGTGGCAATCATTGTTTGTTATAAATGTAGAAAAATGCATTGCTAACCTAGTGCTAACATTAGTTGCCTATTCGTTTGTGGCAATCATTGTTTGTTATAAATGTAGAAAAATGCATTGCTAACCTAGTGCTAACATTAGTTGCCTATTCGTTTGTGGCAATCATTGTTTGTTATAAATGTAGAAAAATGCATTGCTAACCTAGTGCTAACATTAGTTGCCTATTCGTTTGTGGCAATCATTGTTTGTTATAAATGTAGAAAAATGCATTGCTAACCTAGTGCTAACATTAGTTGCCTATTCGTTTGTGGCAATCATTGTTTGTTATAAATGTAGAAAAATGCATTGCTAACCTAGTGCTAACATTAGTTGCCTATTCGTTTGTGGCAATCATTGTTTGTTATAAATGTAGAAAAATGCATTGCTAACCTAGTGCTAACATTAGTTGCCTATTCGTTTGTGGCAATCATTGTTTGTTATAAATGTAGAAAAATGCATTGCTAACCTAGTGCTAACATTAGTTGCCTATTCGTTTGTGGCAATCATTGTTTGTTATAAATGTAGAAAAATGCATTGCTAACCTAGTGCTAACATTAGTTGCCTATTCGTTTGTGGCAATCATTGATTGTTATAAATGTAGAAAAATGCATTGCTAACCTAGTGCTAACATTAGTTGCCTATTCGTTTGTGGCAATCATTGATTGTTATAAATGTAGAAAAATGCATTGCTAACCTAGTGCTAACATTAGTTGCCTATTCGTTTGTGGCAATCATTGTTTGTTATAAATGTAGAAAAATGCATTGCTAACCTAGTGCTAACATTAGTTGCCTATTCGTTTGTGGCAATCATTGATTGTTATAAATGTAGAAAAATGCATTGCTAACCTAGTGCTAACATTAGTTGCCTATTCGTTTGTGGCAATCATTGTTTGTTATAAATGTAGAAAAATGCATTGCTAACCTAGTGCTAACATTAGTTGCCTATTCGTTTGTGGCAATCATTGTTTGTTATAAATGTAGAAAAATGCATTGCTAACCTAGTGCTAACATTAGTTGCCTATTCGTTTGTGGCAATCATTGTTTGTTATAAATGTAGAAAAATGCATTGCTAACCTAGTGCTAACATTAGTTGCCTATTCGTTTGTGGCAATCATTGTTTGTTATAAATGTAGAAAAATGCATTGCTAACCTAGTGCTAACATTAGTTGCCTATTCGTTTGTGGCAATCATTGTTTGTTATAAATGTAGAAAAATGCATTGCTAACCTAGTGCTAACATTAGTTGCCTATTCGTTTGTGGCAATCATTGTTTGTTATAAATGTAGAAAAATGCATTGCTAACCTAGTGCTAACATTAGTTGCCTATTCGTTTGTGGCAATCATTGTTGTTTAAATGTAGAAAAATGCATTGCTAACCTAGTGCTAACATTAGTTGCCTATTCGTTTGTGGCAATCATTGTTTGTTATAAATGTAGAAAAATGCATTGCTAACCTAGTGCTAACATTAGTTGCCTATTCGTTTGTGGCAATCATTGTTTGTTATAAATGTAGAAAAATGCATTGCTAACCTAGTGCTAACATTAGTTGCCTATTCGTTTGTGGCAATCATTGTTTGTTATAAATGTAGAAAAATGCATTGCTAACCTAGTGCTAACATTAGTTGCCTATTCGTTTGTGGCAATCATTGTTTGTTATAAATGTAGAAAAATGCATTGCTAACCTAGTGCTAACATTAGTTGCCTATTCGTTTGTGGCAATCATTGATTGTTATAAATGTAGAAAAATGCATTGCTAACCTAGTGCTAACATTAGTTGCCTATTCGTTTGTGGCAATCATTGATTGTTATAAATGTAGAAAAATGCATTGCTAACCTAGTGCTAACATTAGTTGCCTATTCGTTTGTGGCAATCATTGTTTGTTATAAATGTAGAAAAATGCATTGCTAACCTAGTGCTAACATTAGTTGCCTATTCGTTTGTGGCAATCATTGTTTGTTATAAATGTAGAAAAATGCATTGCTAACCTAGTGCTAACATTAGTTGCCTATTCGTTTGTGGCAATCATTGTTTGTTATAAATGTAGAAAAATGCATTGCTAACCTAGTGCTAACATTAGTTGCCTATTCGTTTGTGGCAATCATTGATTGTTATAAATGTAGAAAAATGCATTGCTAACCTAGTGCTAACATTAGTTGCCTATTCGTTTGTGGCAATCATTGATTGTTATAAATGTAGAAAAATGCATTGCTAACCTAGTGCTAACATTAGTTGCCTATTCGTTTGTGGCAATCATTGTTTGTTATAAATGTAGAAAAATGCATTGCTAACCTAGTGCTAACATTAGTTGCCTATTCGTTTGTGGCAATCATTGTTTGTTATAAATGTAGAAAAATGCATTGCTAACCTAGTGCTAACATTAGTTGCCTATTCGTTTGTGGCAATCATTGTTTGTTATAAATGTAGAAAAATGCATTGCTAACCTAGTGCTAACATTAGTTGCCTATTCGTTTGTGGCAATCATTGTTTGTTATAAATGTAGAAAAATGCATTGCTAACCTAGTGCTAACATTAGTTGCCTATTCGTTTGTGGCAATCATTGTTTGTTATAAATGTAGAAAAATGCATTGCTAACCTAGTGCTAACATTAGTTGCCTATTCGTTTGTGGCAATCATTGTTTGTTATAAATGTAGAAAAATGCATTGCTAACCTAGTGCTAACATTAGTTGCCTATTCGTTTGTGGCAATCATTGTTTGTTATAAATGTAGAAAAATGCATTGCTAACCTAGTGCTAACATTAGTTGCCTATTCGTTTGTGGCAATCATTGATTGTTATAAATGTAGAAAAATGCATTGCTAACCTAGTGCTAACATTAGTTGCCTATTCGTTTGTGGCAATCATTGTTTGTTATAAATGTAGAAAAATGCATTGCTAACCTAGTGCTAACATTAGTTGCCTATTCGTTTGTGGCAATCATTGTTTGTTATAAATGTAGAAAAATGCATTGCTAACCTAGTGCTAACATTAGTTGCCTATTCGTTTGTGGCAATCATTGTTTGTTATAAATGTAGAAAAATGCATTGCTAACCTAGTGCTAACATTAGTTGCCTATTCGTTTGTGGCAATCATTGTTTGTTATAAATGTAGAAAAATGCATTGCTAACCTAGTGCTAACATTAGTTGCCTATTCGTTTGTGGCAATCATTGTTTGTTATAAATGTAGAAAAATGCATTGCTAACCTAGTGCTAACATTAGTTGCCTATTCGTTTGTGGCAATCATTGTTTGTTATAAATGTAGAAAAATGCATTGCTAACCTAGTGCTAACATTAGTTGCCTATTCGTTTGTGGCAATCATTGTTTGTTATAAATGTAGAAAAATGCATTGCTAACCTAGTGCTAACATTAGTTGCCTATTCGTTTGTGGCAATCATTGTTTGTTATAAATGTAGAAAAATGCATTGCTAACCTAGTGCTAACATTAGTTGCCTATTCGTTTGTGGCAATCATTGATTGTTATAAATGTAGAAAAATGCATTGCTAACCTAGTGCTAACATTAGTTGCCTATTCGTTTGTGGCAATCATTGATTGTTATAAATGTAGAAAAATGCATTGCTAACCTAGTGCTAACATTAGTTGCCTATTCGTTTGTGGCAATCATTGTTTGTTATAAATGTAGAAAAATGCATTGCTAACCTAGTGCTAACATTAGTTGCCTATTCGTTTGTGGCAATCATTGTTTGTTATAAATGTAGAAAAATGCATTGCTAACCTAGTGCTAACATTAGTTGCCTATTCGTTTGTGGCAATCATTGTTTGTTATAAATGTAGAAAAATGCATTGCTAACCTAGTGCTAACATTAGTTGCCTATTCGTTTGTGGCAATCATTGATTGTTATAAATGTAGAAAAATGCATTGCTAACCTAGTGCTAACATTAGTTGCCTATTCGTTTGTGGCAATCATTGTTTGTTATAAATGTAGAAAAATGCATTGCTAACCTAGTGCTAACATTAGTTGCCTATTCGTTTGTGGCAATCATTGTTTGTTATAAATGTAGAAAAATGCATTGCTAACCTAGTGCTAACATTAGTTGCCTATTCGTTTGTGGCAATCATTGTTTGTTATAAATGTAGAAAAATGCATTGCTAACCTAGTGCTAACATTAGTTGCCTATTCGTTTGTGGCAATCATTGTTTGTTATAAATGTAGAAAAATGCATTGCTAACCTAGTGCTAACATTAGTTGCCTATTCGTTTGTGGCAATCATTGTTTGTTATAAATGTAGAAAAATGCATTGCTAACCTAGTGCTAACATTAGTTGCCTATTCGTTTGTGGCAATCATTGTTTGTTATAAATGTAGAAAAATGCATTGCTAACCTAGTGCTAACATTAGTTGCCTATTCGTTTGTGGCAATCATTGTTTGTTATAAATGTAGAAAAATGCATTGCTAACCTAGTGCTAACATTAGTTGCCTATTCGTTTGTGGCAATCATTGTTTGTTATAAATGTAGAAAAATGCATTGCTAACCTAGTGCTAACATTAGTTGCCTATTCGTTTGTGGCAATCATTGTTTGTTATAAATGTAGAAAAATGCATTGCTAACCTAGTGCTAACATTAGTTGCCTATTCGTTTGTGGCAATCATTGTTTGTTATAAATGTAGAAAAATGCATTGCTAACCTAGTGCTAACATTAGTTGCCTATTCGTTTGTGGCAATCATTGTTTGTTATAAATGTAGAAAAATGCATTGCTAACCTAGTGCTAACATTAGTTGCCTATTCGTTTGTGGCAATCATTGTTTGTTATAAATGTAGAAAAATGCATTGCTAACCTAGTGCTAACATTAGTTGCCTATTCGTTTGTGGCAATCATTGTTTGTTATAAATGTAGAAAAATGCATTGCTAACCTAGTGCTAACATTAGTTGCCTATTCGTTTGTGGCAATCATTGTTTGTTATAAATGTAGAAAAATGCATTGCTAACCTAGTGCTAACATTAGTTGCCTATTCGTTTGTGGCAATCATTGTTTGTTATAAATGTAGAAAAATGCATTGCTAACCTAGTGCTAACATTAGTTGCCTATTCGTTTGTGGCAATCATTGTTTGTTATAAATGTAGAAAAATGCATTGCTAACCTAGTGCTAACATTAGTTGCCTATTCGTTTGTGGCAATCATTGTTTGTTATAAATGTAGAAAAATGCATTGCTAACCTAGTGCTAACATTAGTTGCCTATTCGTTTGTGGCAATCATTGTTTGTTATAAATGTAGAAAAATGCATTGCTAACCTAGTGCTAACATTAGTTGCCTATTCGTTTGTGGCAATCATTGTTTGTTATAAATGTAGAAAAATGCATTGCTAACCTAGTGCTAACATTAGTTGCCTATTCGTTTGTGGCAATCATTGTTTGTTATAAATGTAGAAAAATGCATTGCTAACCTAGTGCTAACATTAGTTGCCTATTCGTTTGTGGCAATCATTGTTTGTTATAAATGTAGAAAAATGCATTGCTAACCTAGTGCTAACATTAGTTGCCTATTCGTTTGTGGCAATCATTGTTTGTTATAAATGTAGAAAAATGCATTGCTAACCTAGTGCTAACATTAGTTGCCTATTCGTTTGTGGCAATCATTGTTTGTTATAAATGTAGAAAAATGCATTGCTAACCTAGTGCTAACATTAGTTGCCTATTCGTTTGTGGCAATCATTGTTTGTTATAAATGTAGAAAAATGCATTGCTAACCTAGTGCTAACATTAGTTGCCTATTCGTTTGTGGCAATCATTGTTTGTTATAAATGTAGAAAAATGCATTGCTAACCTAGTGCTAACATTAGTTGCCTATTCGTTTGTGGCAATCATTGTTTGTTATAAATGTAGAAAAATGCATTGCTAACCTAGTGCTAACATTAGTTGCCTATTCGTTTGTGGCAATCATTGTTTGTTATAAATGTAGAAAAATGCATTGCTAACCTAGTGCTAACATTAGTTGCCTATTCGTTTGTGGCAATCATTGTTTGTTATAAATGTAGAAAAATGCATTGCTAACCTAGTGCTAACATTAGTTGCCTATTCGTTTGTGGCAATCATTGTTTGTTATAAATGTAGAAAAATGCATTGCTAACCTAGTGCTAACATTAGTTGCCTATTCGTTTGTGGCAATCATTGTTTGTTATAAATGTAGAAAAATGCATTGCTAACCTAGTGCTAACATTAGTTGCCTATTCGTTTGTGGCAATCATTGTTTGTTATAAATGTAGAAAAATGCATTGCTAACCTAGTGCTAACATTAGTTGCCTATTCGTTTGTGGCAATCATTGTTTGTTATAAATGTAGAAAAATGCATTGCTAACCTAGTGCTAACATTAGTTGCCTATTCGTTTGTGGCAATCATTGTTTGTTATAAATGTAGAAAAATGCATTGCTAACCTAGTGCTAACATTAGTTGCCTATTCGTTTGTGGCAATCATTGTTTGTTATAAATGTAGAAAAATGCATTGCTAACCTAGTGCTAACATTAGTTGCCTATTCGTTTGTGGCAATCATTGATTGTTATAAATGTAGAAAAATGCATTGCTAACCTAGTGCTAACATTAGTTGCCTATTCGTTTGTGGCAATCATTGATTGTTATAAATGTAGAAAAATGCATTGCTAACCTAGTGCTAACATTAGTTGCCTATTCGTTTGTGGCAATCATTGTTTGTTATAAATGTAGAAAAATGCATTGCTAACCTAGTGCTAACATTAGTTGCCTATTCGTTTGTGGCAATCATTGTTTGTTATAAATGTAGAAAAATGCATTGCTAACCTAGTGCTAACATTAGTTGCCTATTCGTTTGTGGCAATCATTGTTTGTTATAAATGTAGAAAAATGCATTGCTAACCTAGTGCTAACATTAGTTGCCTATTCGTTTGTGGCAATCATTGTTTGTTATAAATGTAGAAAAATGCATTGCTAACCTAGTGCTAACATTAGTTGCCTATTCGTTTGTGGCAATCATTGTTTGTTATAAATGTAGAAAAATGCATTGCTAACCTAGTGCTAACATTAGTTGCCTATTCGTTTGTGGCAATCATTGTTTGTTATAAATGTAGAAAAATGCATTGCTAACCTAGTGCTAACATTAGTTGCCTATTCGTTTGTGGCAATCATTGTTTGTTATAAATGTAGAAAAATGCATTGCTAACCTAGTGCTAACATTAGTTGCCTATTCGTTTGTGGCAATCATTGTTTGTTATAAATGTAGAAAAATGCATTGCTAACCTAGTGCTAACATTAGTTGCCTATTCGTTTGTGGCAATCATTGTTTGTTATAAATGTAGAAAAATGCATTGCTAACCTAGTGCTAACATTAGTTGCCTATTCGTTTGTGGCAATCATTGTTTGTTATAAATGTAGAAAAATGCATTGCTAACCTAGTGCTAACATTAGTTGCCTATTCGTTTGTGGCAATCATTGTTTGTTATAAATGTAGAAAAATGCATTGCTAACCTAGTGCTAACATTAGTTGCCTATTCGTTTGTGGCAATCATTGATTGTTATAAATGTAGAAAAATGCATTGCTAACCTAGTGCTAACATTAGTTGCCTATTCGTTTGTGGCAATCATTGTTTGTTATAAATGTAGAAAAATGCATTGCTAACCTAGTGCTAACATTAGTTGCCTATTCGTTTGTGGCAATCATTGTTTGTTATAAATGTAGAAAAATGCATTGCTAACCTAGTGCTAACATTAGTTGCCTATTCGTTTGTGGCAATCATTGTTTGTTATAAATGTAGAAAAATGCATTGCTAACCTAGTGCTAACATTAGTTGCCTATTCGTTTGTGGCAATCATTGTTTGTTATAAATGTAGAAAAATGCATTGCTAACCTAGTGCTAACATTAGTTGCCTATTCGTTTGTGGCAATCATTGTTTGTTATAAATGTAGAAAAATGCATTGCTAACCTAGTGCTAACATTAGTTGCCTATTCGTTTGTGGCAATCATTGTTTGTTATAAATGTAGAAAAATGCATTGCTAACCTAGTGCTAACATTAGTTGCCTATTCGTTTGTGGCAATCATTGTTTGTTATAAATGTAGAAAAATGCATTGCTAACCTAGTGCTAACATTAGTTGCCTATTCGTTTGTGGCAATCATTGTTTGTTATAAATGTAGAAAAATGCATTGCTAACCTAGTGCTAACATTAGTTGCCTATTCGTTTGTGGCAATCATTGTTTGTTATAAATGTAGAAAAATGCATTGCTAACCTAGTGCTAACATTAGTTGCCTATTCGTTTGTGGCAATCATTGTTTGTTATAAATGTAGAAAAATGCATTGCTAACCTAGTGCTAACATTAGTTGCCTATTCGTTTGTGGCAATCATTGTTTGTTATAAATGTAGAAAAATGCATTGCTAACCTAGTGCTAACATTAGTTGCCTATTCGTTTGTGGCAATCATTGTTTGTTATAAATGTAGAAAAATGCATTGCTAACCTAGTGCTAACATTAGTTGCCTATTCGTTTGTGGCAATCATTGTTTGTTATAAATGTAGAAAAATGCATTGCTAACCTAGTGCTAACATTAGTTGCCTATTCGTTTGTGGCAATCATTGTTTGTTATAAATGTAGAAAAATGCATTGCTAACCTAGTGCTAACATTAGTTGCCTATTCGTTTGTGGCAATCATTGTTTGTTATAAATGTAGAAAAATGCATTGCTAACCTAGTGCTAACATTAGTTGCCTATTCGTTTGTGGCAATCATTGATTGTTATAAATGTAGAAAAATGCATTGCTAACCTAGTGCTAACATTAGTTGCCTATTCGTTTGTGGCAATCATTGTTTGTTATAAATGTAGAAAAATGCATTGCTAACCTAGTGCTAACATTAGTTGCCTATTCGTTTGTGGCAATCATTGTTTGTTATAAATGTAGAAAAATGCATTGCTAACCTAGTGCTAACATTAGTTGCCTATTCGTTTGTGGCAATCATTGTTTGTTATAAATGTAGAAAAATGCATTGCTAACCTAGTGCTAACATTAGTTGCCTATTCGTTTGTGGCAATCATTGTTTGTTATAAATGTAGAAAAATGCATTGCTAACCTAGTGCTAACATTAGTTGCCTATTCGTTTGTGGCAATCATTGTTTGTTATAAATGTAGAAAAATGCATTGCTAACCTAGTGCTAACATTAGTTGCCTATTCGTTTGTGGCAATCATTGTTTGTTATAAATGTAGAAAAATGCATTGCTAACCTAGTGCTAACATTAGTTGCCTATTCGTTTGTGGCAATCATTGTTTGTTATAAATGTAGAAAAATGCATTGCTAACCTAGTGCTAACATTAGTTGCCTATTCGTTTGTGGCAATCATTGTTTGTTATAAATGTAGAAAAATGCATTGCTAACCTAGTGCTAACATTAGTTGCCTATTCGTTTGTGGCAATCATTGTTTGTTATAAATGTAGAAAAATGCATTGCTAACCTAGTGCTAACATTAGTTGCCTATTCGTTTGTGGCAATCATTGTTTGTTATAAATGTAGAAAAATGCATTGCTAACCTAGTGCTAACATTAGTTGCCTATTCGTTTGTGGCAATCATTGTTTGTTATAAATGTAGAAAAATGCATTGCTAACCTAGTGCTAACATTAGTTGCCTATTCGTTTGTGGCAATCATTGTTTGTTATAAATGTAGAAAAATGCATTGCTAACCTAGTGCTAACATTAGTTGCCTATTCGTTTGTGGCAATCATTGTTTGTTATAAATGTAGAAAAATGCATTGCTAACCTAGTGCTAACATTAGTTGCCTATTCGTTTGTGGCAATCATTGTTTGTTATAAATGTAGAAAAATGCATTGCTAACCTAGTGCTAACATTAGTTGCCTATTCGTTTGTGGCAATCATTGTTTGTTATAAATGTAGAAAAATGCATTGCTAACCTAGTGCTAACATTAGTTGCCTATTCGTTTGTGGCAATCATTGTTTGTTATAAATGTAGAAAAATGCATTGCTAACCTAGTGCTAACATTAGTTGCCTATTCGTTTGTGGCAATCATTGTTTGTTATAAATGTAGAAAAATGCATTGCTAACCTAGTGCTAACATTAGTTGCCTATTCGTTTGTGGCAATCATTGTTTGTTATAAATGTAGAAAAATGCATTGCTAACCTAGTGCTAACATTAGTTGCCTATTCGTTTGTGGCAATCATTGTTTGTTATAAATGTAGAAAAATGCATTGCTAACCTAGTGCTAACATTAGTTGCCTATTCGTTTGTGGCAATCATTGTTTGTTATAAATGTAGAAAAATGCATTGCTAACCTAGTGCTAACATTAGTTGCCTATTCGTTTGTGGCAATCATTGTTTGTTATAAATGTAGAAAAATGCATTGCTAACCTAGTGCTAACATTAGTTGCCTATTCGTTTGTGGCAATCATTGTTTGTTATAAATGTAGAAAAATGCATTGCTAACCTAGTGCTAACATTAGTTGCCTATTCGTTTGTGGCAATCATTGATTGTTATAAATGTAGAAAAATGCATTGCTAACCTAGTGCTAACATTAGTTGCCTATTCGTTTGTGGCAATCATTGTTTGTTATAAATGTAGAAAAATGCATTGCTAACCTAGTGCTAACATTAGTTGCCTATTCGTTTGTGGCAATCATTGTTTGTTATAAATGTAGAAAAATGCATTGCTAACCTAGTGCTAACATTAGTTGCCTATTCGTTTGTGGCAATCATTGTTTGTTATAAATGTAGAAAAATGCATTGCTAACCTAGTGCTAACATTAGTTGCCTATTCGTTTGTGGCAATCATTGTTTGTTATAAATGTAGAAAAATGCATTGCTAACCTAGTGCTAACATTAGTTGCCTATTCGTTTGTGGCAATCATTGTTTGTTATAAATGTAGAAAAATGCATTGCTAACCTAGTGCTAACATTAGTTGCCTATTCGTTTGTGGCAATCATTGTTTGTTATAAATGTAGAAAAATGCATTGCTAACCTAGTGCTAACATTAGTTGCCTATTCGTTTGTGGCAATCATTGTTTGTTATAAATGTAGAAAAATGCATTGCTAACCTAGTGCTAACATTAGTTGCCTATTCGTTTGTGGCAATCATTGTTTGTTATAAATGTAGAAAAATGCATTGCTAACCTAGTGCTAACATTAGTTGCCTATTCGTTTGTGGCAATCATTGTTTGTTATAAATGTAGAAAAATGCATTGCTAACCTAGTGCTAACATTAGTTGCCTATTCGTTTGTGGCAATCATTGTTTGTTATAAATGTAGAAAAATGCATTGCTAACCTAGTGCTAACATTAGTTGCCTATTCGTTTGTGGCAATCATTGTTTGTTATAAATGTAGAAAAATGCATTGCTAACCTAGTGCTAACATTAGTTGCCTATTCGTTTGTGGCAATCATTGTTTGTTATAAATGTAGAAAAATGCATTGCTAACCTAGTGCTAACATTAGTTGCCTATTCGTTTGTGGCAATCATTGTTTGTTATAAATGTAGAAAAATGCATTGCTAACCTAGTGCTAACATTAGTTGCCTATTCGTTTGTGGCAATCATTGTTTGTTATAAATGTAGAAAAATGCATTGCTAACCTAGTGCTAACATTAGTTGCCTATTCGTTTGTGGCAATCATTGTTTGTTATAAATGTAGAAAAATGCATTGCTAACCTAGTGCTAACATTAGTTGCCTATTCGTTTGTGGCAATCATTGTTTGTTATAAATGTAGAAAAATGCATTGCTAACCTAGTGCTAACATTAGTTGCCTATTCGTTTGTGGCAATCATTGTTTGTTATAAATGTAGAAAAATGCATTGCTAACCTAGTGCTAACATTAGTTGCCTATTCGTTTGTGGCAATCATTGTTTGTTATAAATGTAGAAAAATGCATTGCTAACCTAGTGCTAACATTAGTTGCCTATTCGTTTGTGGCAATCATTGTTTGTTATAAATGTAGAAAAATGCATTGCTAACCTAGTGCTAACATTAGTTGCCTATTCGTTTGTGGCAATCATTGATTGTTATAAATGTAGAAAAATGCATTGCTAACCTAGTGCTAACATTAGTTGCCTATTCGTTTGTGGCAATCATTGTTTGTTATAAATGTAGAAAAATGCATTGCTAACCTAGTGCTAACATTAGTTGCCTATTCGTTTGTGGCAATCATTGTTTGTTATAAATGTAGAAAAATGCATTGCTAACCTAGTGCTAACATTAGTTGCCTATTCGTTTGTGGCAATCATTGTTTGTTATAAATGTAGAAAAATGCATTGCTAACCTAGTGCTAACATTAGTTGCCTATTCGTTTGTGGCAATCATTGTTTGTTATAAATGTAGAAAAATGCATTGCTAACCTAGTGCTAACATTAGTTGCCTATTCGTTTGTGGCAATCATTGTTTGTTATAAATGTAGAAAAATGCATTGCTAACCTAGTGCTAACATTAGTTGCCTATTCGTTTGTGGCAATCATTGTTTGTTATAAATGTAGAAAAATGCATTGCTAACCTAGTGCTAACATTAGTTGCCTATTCGTTTGTGGCAATCATTGTTTGTTATAAATGTAGAAAAATGCATTGCTAACCTAGTGCTAACATTAGTTGCCTATTCGTTTGTGGCAATCATTGTTTGTTATAAATGTAGAAAAATGCATTGCTAACCTAGTGCTAACATTAGTTGCCTATTCGTTTGTGGCAATCATTGTTTGTTATAAATGTAGAAAAATGCATTGCTAACCTAGTGCTAACATTAGTTGCCTATTCGTTTGTGGCAATCATTGTTTGTTATAAATGTAGAAAAATGCATTGCTAACCTAGTGCTAACATTAGTTGCCTATTCGTTTGTGGCAATCATTGTTTGTTATAAATGTAGAAAAATGCATTGCTAACCTAGTGCTAACATTAGTTGCCTATTCGTTTGTGGCAATCATTGTTTGTTATAAATGTAGAAAAATGCATTGCTAACCTAGTGCTAACATTAGTTGCCTATTCGTTTGTGGCAATCATTGTTTGTTATAAATGTAGAAAAATGCATTGCTAACCTAGTGCTAACATTAGTTGCCTATTCGTTTGTGGCAATCATTGTTTGTTATAAATGTAGAAAAATGCATTGCTAACCTAGTGCTAACATTAGTTGCCTATTCGTTTGTGGCAATCATTGTTTGTTATAAATGTAGAAAAATGCATTGCTAACCTAGTGCTAACATTAGTTGCCTATTCGTTTGTGGCAATCATTGTTTGTTATAAATGTAGAAAAATGCATTGCTAACCTAGTGCTAACATTAGTTGCCTATTCGTTTGTGGCAATCATTGATTGTTATAAATGTAGAAAAATGCATTGCTAACCTAGTGCTAACATTAGTTGCCTATTCGTTTGTGGCAATCATTGTTTGTTATAAATGTAGAAAAATGCATTGCTAACCTAGTGCTAACATTAGTTGCCTATTCGTTTGTGGCAATCATTGTTTGTTATAAATGTAGAAAAATGCATTGCTAACCTAGTGCTAACATTAGTTGCCTATTCGTTTGTGGCAATCATTGTTTGTTATAAATGTAGAAAAATGCATTGCTAACCTAGTGCTAACATTAGTTGCCTATTCGTTTGTGGCAATCATTGTTTGTTATAAATGTAGAAAAATGCATTGCTAACCTAGTGCTAACATTAGTTGCCTATTCGTTTGTGGCAATCATTGTTTGTTATAAATGTAGAAAAATGCATTGCTAACCTAGTGCTAACATTAGTTGCCTATTCGTTTGTGGCAATCATTGTTTGTTATAAATGTAGAAAAATGCATTGCTAACCTAGTGCTAACATTAGTTGCCTATTCGTTTGTGGCAATCATTGTTTGTTATAAATGTAGAAAAATGCATTGCTAACCTAGTGCTAACATTAGTTGCCTATTCGTTTGTGGCAATCATTGTTTGTTATAAATGTAGAAAAATGCATTGCTAACCTAGTGCTAACATTAGTTGCCTATTCGTTTGTGGCAATCATTGTTTGTTATAAATGTAGAAAAATGCATTGCTAACCTAGTGCTAACATTAGTTGCCTATTCGTTTGTGGCAATCATTGTTTGTTATAAATGTAGAAAAATGCATTGCTAACCTAGTGCTAACATTAGTTGCCTATTCGTTTGTGGCAATCATTGTTTGTTATAAATGTAGAAAAATGCATTGCTAACCTAGTGCTAACATTAGTTGCCTATTCGTTTGTGGCAATCATTGTTTGTTATAAATGTAGAAAAATGCATTGCTAACCTAGTGCTAACATTAGTTGCCTATTCGTTTGTGGCAATCATTGTTTGTTATAAATGTAGAAAAATGCATTGCTAACCTAGTGCTAACATTAGTTGCCTATTCGTTTGTGGCAATCATTGATTGTTATAAATGTAGAAAAATGCATTGCTAACCTAGTGCTAACATTAGTTGCCTATTCGTTTGTGGCAATCATTGTTTGTTATAAATGTAGAAAAATGCATTGCTAACCTAGTGCTAACATTAGTTGCCTATTCGTTTGTGGCAATCATTGTTTGTTATAAATGTAGAAAAATGCATTGCTAACCTAGTGCTAACATTAGTTGCCTATTCGTTTGTGGCAATCATTGTTTGTTATAAATGTAGAAAAATGCATTGCTAACCTAGTGCTAACATTAGTTGCCTATTCGTTTGTGGCAATCATTGTTTGTTATAAATGTAGAAAAATGCATTGCTAACCTAGTGCTAACATTAGTTGCCTATTCGTTTGTGGCAATCATTGTTTGTTATAAATGTAGAAAAATGCATTGCTAACCTAGTGCTAACATTAGTTGCCTATTCGTTTGTGGCAATCATTGTTTGTTATAAATGTAGAAAAATGCATTGCTAACCTAGTGCTAACATTAGTTGCCTATTCGTTTGTGGCAATCATTGTTTGTTATAAATGTAGAAAAATGCATTGCTAACCTAGTGCTAACATTAGTTGCCTATTCGTTTGTGGCAATCATTGTTTGTTATAAATGTAGAAAAATGCATTGCTAACCTAGTGCTAACATTAGTTGCCTATTCGTTTGTGGCAATCATTGTTTGTTATAAATGTAGAAAAATGCATTGCTAACCTAGTGCTAACATTAGTTGCCTATTCGTTTGTGGCAATCATTGTTTGTTATAAATGTAGAAAAATGCATTGCTAACCTAGTGCTAACATTAGTTGCCTATTCGTTTGTGGCAATCATTGTTTGTTATAAATGTAGAAAAATGCATTGCTAACCTAGTGCTAACATTAGTTGCCTATTCGTTTGTGGCAATCATTGATTGTTATAAATGTAGAAAAATGCATTGCTAACCTAGTGCTAACATTAGTTGCCTATTCGTTTGTGGCAATCATTGTTTGTTATAAATGTAGAAAAATGCATTGCTAACCTAGTGCTAACATTAGTTGCCTATTCGTTTGTGGCAATCATTGTTTGTTATAAATGTAGAAAAATGCATTGCTAACCTAGTGCTAACATTAGTTGCTAACATTAGTTGCCTATTCGTTTGTGGCAATCATTGTTTGTTATAAATGTAGAAAAATGCATTGCTAACCTAGTGCTAACATTAGTTGCCTATTCGTTTGTGGCAATCATTGTTTGTTATAAATGTAGAAAAATGCATTGCTAACCTAGTGCTAACATTAGTTGCCTATTCGTTTGTGGCAATCATTGTTTGTTATAAATGTAGAAAAATGCATTGCTAACCTAGTGCTAACATTAGTTGCCTATTCGTTTGTGGCAATCATTGTTTGTTATAAATGTAGAAAAATGCATTGCTAACCTAGTGCTAACATTAGTTGCCTATTCGTTTGTGGCAATCATTGTTTGTTATAAATGTAGAAAAATGCATTGCTAACCTAGTGCTAACATTAGTTGCCTATTCGTTTGTGGCAATCATTGATTGTTATAAATGTAGAAAAATGCATTGCTAACCTAGTGCTAACATTAGTTGCCTATTCGTTTGTGGCAATCATTGTTTGTTATAAATGTAGAAAAATGCATTGCTAACCTAGTGCTAACATTAGTTGCCTATTCGTTTGTGGCAATCATTGATTGTTATAAATGTAGAAAAATGCATTGCTAACCTAGTGCTAACATTAGTTGCCTATTCGTTTGTGGCAATCATTGATTGTTATAAATGTAGAAAAATGCATTGCTAACCTAGTGCTAACATTAGTTGCCTATTCGTTTGTGGCAATCATTGTTTGTTATAAATGTAGAAAAATGCATTGCTAACCTAGTGCTAACATTAGTTGCCTATTCGTTTGTGGCAATCATTGTTTGTTATAAATGTAGAAAAATGCATTGCTAACCTAGTGCTAACATTAGTTGCCTATTCGTTTGTGGCAATCATTGTTTGTTATAAATGTAGAAAAATGCATTGCTAACCTAGTGCTAACATTAGTTGCCTATTCGTTTGTGGCAATCATTGTTTGTTATAAATGTAGAAAAATGCATTGCTAACCTAGTGCTAACATTAGTTGCCTATTCGTTTGTGGCAATCATTGTTTGTTATAAATGTAGAAAAATGCATTGCTAACCTAGTGCTAACATTAGTTGCCTATTCGTTTGTGGCAATCATTGTTTGTTATAAATGTAGAAAAATGCATTGCTAACCTAGTGCTAACATTAGTTGCCTATTCGTTTGTGGCAATCATTGTTTGTTATAAATGTAGAAAAATGCATTGCTAACCTAGTGCTAACATTAGTTGCCTATTCGTTTGTGGCAATCATTGTTTGTTATAAATGTAGAAAAATGCATTGCTAACCTAGTGCTAACATTAGTTGCCTATTCGTTTGTGGCAATCATTGTTTGTTATAAATGTAGAAAAATGCATTGCTAACCTAGTGCTAACATTAGTTGCCTATTCGTTTGTGGCAATCATTGATTGTTATAAATGTAGAAAAATGCATTGCTAACCTAGTGCTAACATTAGTTGCCTATTCGTTTGTGGCAATCATTGTTTGTTATAAATGTAGAAAAATGCATTGCTAACCTAGTGCTAACATTAGTTGCCTATTCGTTTGTGGCAATCATTGTTTGTTATAAATGTAGAAAAATGCATTGCTAACCTAGTGCTAACATTAGTTGCCTATTCGTTTGTGGCAATCATTGTTTGTTATAAATGTAGAAAAATGCATTGCTAACCTAGTGCTAACATTAGTTGCCTATTCGTTTGTGGCAATCATTGTTTGTTATAAATGTAGAAAAATGCATTGCTAACCTAGTGCTAACATTAGTTGCCTATTCGTTTGTGGCAATCATTGTTTGTTATAAATGTAGAAAAATGCATTGCTAACCTAGTGCTAACATTAGTTGCCTATTCGTTTGTGGCAATCATTGATTGTTATAAATGTAGAAAAATGCATTGCTAACCTAGTGCTAACATTAGTTGCCTATTCGTTTGTGGCAATCATTGTTTGTTATAAATGTAGAAAAATGCATTGCTAACCTAGTGCTAACATTAGTTGCCTATTCGTTTGTGGCAATCATTGTTTGTTATAAATGTAGAAAAATGCATTGCTAACCTAGTGCTAACATTAGTTGCCTATTCGTTTGTGGCAATCATTGTTTGTTATAAATGTAGAAAAATGCATTGCTAACCTAGTGCTAACATTAGTTGCCTATTCGTTTGTGGCAATCATTGTTTGTTATAAATGTAGAAAAATGCATTGCTAACCTAGTGCTAACATTAGTTGCCTATTCGTTTGTGGCAATCATTGTTTGTTATAAATGTAGAAAAATGCATTGCTAACCTAGTGCTAACATTAGTTGCCTATTCGTTTGTGGCAATCATTGTTTGTTATAAATGTAGAAAAATGCATTGCTAACCTAGTGCTAACATTAGTTGCCTATTCGTTTGTGGCAATCATTGTTTGTTATAAATGTAGAAAAATGCATTGCTAACCTAGTGCTAACATTAGTTGCCTATTCGTTTGTGGCAATCATTGTTTGTTATAAATGTAGAAAAATGCATTGCTAACCTAGTGCTAACATTAGTTGCCTATTCGTTTGTGGCAATCATTGTTTGTTATAAATGTAGAAAAATGCATTGCTAACCTAGTGCTAACATTAGTTGCCTATTCGTTTGTGGCAATCATTGTTTGTTATAAATGTAGAAAAATGCATTGCTAACCTAGTGCTAACATTAGTTGCCTATTCGTTTGTGGCAATCATTGTTTGTTATAAATGTAGAAAAATGCATTGCTAACCTAGTGCTAACATTAGTTGCCTATTCGTTTGTGGCAATCATTGATTGTTATAAATGTAGAAAAATGCATTGCTAACCTAGTGCTAACATTAGTTGCCTATTCGTTTGTGGCAATCATTGTTTGTTATAAATGTAGAAAAATGCATTGCTAACCTAGTGCTAACATTAGTTGCCTATTCGTTTGTGGCAATCATTGTTTGTTATAAATGTAGAAAAATGCATTGCTAACCTAGTGCTAACATTAGTTGCCTATTCGTTTGTGGCAATCATTGTTTGTTATAAATGTAGAAAAATGCATTGCTAACCTAGTGCTAACATTAGTTGCCTATTCGTTTGTGGCAATCATTGTTTGTTATAAATGTAGAAAAATGCATTGCTAACCTAGTGCTAACATTAGTTGCCTATTCGTTTGTGGCAATCATTGTTTGTTATAAATGTAGAAAAATGCATTGCTAACCTAGTGCTAACATTAGTTGCCTATTCGTTTGTGGCAATCATTGTTTGTTATAAATGTAGAAAAATGCATTGCTAACCTAGTGCTAACATTAGTTGCCTATTCGTTTGTGGCAATCATTGTTTGTTATAAATGTAGAAAAATGCATTGCTAACCTAGTGCTAACATTAGTTGCCTATTCGTTTGTGGCAATCATTGTTTGTTATAAATGTAGAAAAATGCATTGCTAACCTAGTGCTAACATTAGTTGCCTATTCGTTTGTGGCAATCATTGTTTGTTATAAATGTAGAAAAATGCATTGCTAACCTAGTGCTAACATTAGTTGCCTATTCGTTTGTGGCAATCATTGTTTGTTATAAATGTAGAAAAATGCATTGCTAACCTAGTGCTAACATTAGTTGCCTATTCGTTTGTGGCAATCATTGTTTGTTATAAATGTAGAAAAATGCATTGCTAACCTAGTGCTAACATTAGTTGCCTATTCGTTTGTGGCAATCATTGTTTGTTATAAATGTAGAAAAATGCATTGCTAACCTAGTGCTAACATTAGTTGCCTATTCGTTTGTGGCAATCATTGTTTGTTATAAATGTAGAAAAATGCATTGCTAACCTAGTGCTAACATTAGTTGCCTATTCGTTTGTGGCAATCATTGTTTGTTATAAATGTAGAAAAATGCATTGCTAACCTAGTGCTAACATTAGTTGCCTATTCGTTTGTGGCAATCATTGTTTGTTATAAATGTAGAAAAATGCATTGCTAACCTAGTGCTAACATTAGTTGCCTATTCGTTTGTGGCAATCATTGTTTGTTATAAATGTAGAAAAATGCATTGCTAACCTAGTGCTAACATTAGTTGCCTATTCGTTTGTGGCAATCATTGTTTGTTATAAATGTAGAAAAATGCATTGCTAACCTAGTGCTAACATTAGTTGCCTATTCGTTTGTGGCAATCATTGTTTGTTATAAATGTAGAAAAATGCATTGCTAACCTAGTGCTAACATTAGTTGCCTATTCGTTTGTGGCAATCATTGTTTGTTATAAATGTAGAAAAATGCATTGCTAACCTAGTGCTAACATTAGTTGCCTATTCGTTTGTGGCAATCATTGATTGTTATAAATGTAGAAAAATGCATTGCTAACCTAGTGCTAACATTAGTTGCCTATTCGTTTGTGGCAATCATTGTTTGTTATAAATGTAGAAAAATGCATTGCTAACCTAGTGCTAACATTAGTTGCCTATTCGTTTGTGGCAATCATTGATTGTTATAAATGTAGAAAAATGCATTGCTAACCTAGTGCTAACATTAGTTGCCTATTCGTTTGTGGCAATCATTGTTTGTTATAAATGTAGAAAAATGCATTGCTAACCTAGTGCTAACATTAGTTGCCTATTCGTTTGTGGCAATCATTGTTTGTTATAAATGTAGAAAAATGCATTGCTAACCTAGTGCTAACATTAGTTGCCTATTCGTTTGTGGCAATCATTGTTTGTTATAAATGTAGAAAAATGCATTGCTAACCTAGTGCTAACATTAGTTGCCTATTCGTTTGTGGCAATCATTGTTTGTTATAAATGTAGAAAAATGCATTGCTAACCTAGTGCTAACATTAGTTGCCTATTCGTTTGTGGCAATCATTGTTTGTTATAAATGTAGAAAAATGCATTGCTAACCTAGTGCTAACATTAGTTGCCTATTCGTTTGTGGCAATCATTGTTTGTTATAAATGTAGAAAAATGCATTGCTAACCTAGTGCTAACATTAGTTGCCTATTCGTTTGTGGCAATCATTGTTTGTTATAAATGTAGAAAAATGCATTGCTAACCTAGTGCTAACATTAGTTGCCTATTCGTTTGTGGCAATCATTGTTTGTTATAAATGTAGAAAAATGCATTGCTAACCTAGTGCTAACATTAGTTGCCTATTCGTTTGTGGCAATCATTGTTTGTTATAAATGTAGAAAAATGCATTGCTAACCTAGTGCTAACATTAGTTGCCTATTCGTTTGTGGCAATCATTGTTTGTTATAAATGTAGAAAAATGCATTGCTAACCTAGTGCTAACATTAGTTGCCTATTCGTTTGTGGCAATCATTGTTTGTTATAAATGTAGAAAAATGCATTGCTAACCTAGTGCTAACATTAGTTGCCTATTCGTTTGTGGCAATCATTGTTTGTTATAAATGTAGAAAAATGCATTGCTAACCTAGTGCTAACATTAGTTGCCTATTCGTTTGTGGCAATCATTGTTTGTTATAAATGTAGAAAAATGCATTGCTAACCTAGTGCTAACATTAGTTGCCTATTCGTTTGTGGCAATCATTGTTTGTTATAAATGTAGAAAAATGCATTGCTAACCTAGTGCTAACATTAGTTGCCTATTCGTTTGTGGCAATCATTGATTGTTATAAATGTAGAAAAATGCATTGCTAACCTAGTGCTAACATTAGTTGCCTATTCGTTTGTGGCAATCATTGTTTGTTATAAATGTAGAAAAATGCATTGCTAACCTAGTGCTAACATTAGTTGCCTATTCGTTTGTGGCAATCATTGTTTGTTATAAATGTAGAAAAATGCATTGCTAACCTAGTGCTAACATTAGTTGCCTATTCGTTTGTGGCAATCATTGTTTGTTATAAATGTAGAAAAATGCATTGCTAACCTAGTGCTAACATTAGTTGCCTATTCGTTTGTGGCAATCATTGTTTGTTATAAATGTAGAAAAATGCATTGCTAACCTAGTGCTAACATTAGTTGCCTATTCGTTTGTGGCAATCATTGATTGTTATAAATGTAGAAAAATGCATTGCTAACCTAGTGCTAACATTAGTTGCCTATTCGTTTGTGGCAATCATTGTTTGTTATAAATGTAGAAAAATGCATTGCTAACCTAGTGCTAACATTAGTTGCCTATTCGTTTGTGGCAATCATTGTTTGTTATAAATGTAGAAAAATGCATTGCTAACCTAGTGCTAACATTAGTTGCCTATTCGTTTGTGGCAATCATTGTTTGTTATAAATGTAGAAAAATGCATTGCTAACCTAGTGCTAACATTAGTTGCCTATTCGTTTGTGGCAATCATTGTTTGTTATAAATGTAGAAAAATGCATTGCTAACCTAGTGCTAACATTAGTTGCCTATTCGTTTGTGGCAATCATTGTTTGTTATAAATGTAGAAAAATGCATTGCTAACCTAGTGCTAACATTAGTTGCCTATTCGTTTGTGGCAATCATTGTTTGTTATAAATGTAGAAAAATGCATTGCTAACCTAGTGCTAACATTAGTTGCCTATTCGTTTGTGGCAATCATTGTTTGTTATAAATGTAGAAAAATGCATTGCTAACCTAGTGCTAACATTAGTTGCCTATTCGTTTGTGGCAATCATTGTTTGTTATAAATGTAGAAAAATGCATTGCTAACCTAGTGCTAACATTAGTTGCCTATTCGTTTGTGGCAATCATTGTTTGTTATAAATGTAGAAAAATGCATTGCTAACCTAGTGCTAACATTAGTTGCCTATTCGTTTGTGGCAATCATTGTTTGTTATAAATGTAGAAAAATGCATTGCTAACCTAGTGCTAACATTAGTTGCCTATTCGTTTGTGGCAATCATTGTTTGTTATAAATGTAGAAAAATGCATTGCTAACCTAGTGCTAACATTAGTTGCCTATTCGTTTGTGGCAATCATTGATTGTTATAAATGTAGAAAAATGCATTGCTAACCTAGTGCTAACATTAGTTGCCTATTCGTTTGTGGCAATCATTGTTTGTTATAAATGTAGAAAAATGCATTGCTAACCTAGTGCTAACATTAGTTGCCTATTCGTTTGTGGCAATCATTGATTGTTATAAATGTAGAAAAATGCATTGCTAACCTAGTGCTAACATTAGTTGCCTATTCGTTTGTGGCAATCATTGTTTGTTATAAATGTAGAAAAATGCATTGCTAACCTAGTGCTAACATTAGTTGCCTATTCGTTTGTGGCAATCATTGATTGTTATAAATGTAGAAAAATGCATTGCTAACCTAGTGCTAACATTAGTTGCCTATTCGTTTGTGGCAATCATTGTTTGTTATAAATGTAGAAAAATGCATTGCTAACCTAGTGCTAACATTAGTTGCCTATTCGTTTGTGGCAATCATTGTTTGTTATAAATGTAGAAAAATGCATTGCTAACCTAGTGCTAACATTAGTTGCCTATTCGTTTGTGGCAATCATTGTTTGTTATAAATGTAGAAAAATGCATTGCTAACCTAGTGCTAACATTAGTTGCCTATTCGTTTGTGGCAATCATTGTTTGTTATAAATGTAGAAAAATGCATTGCTAACCTAGTGCTAACATTAGTTGCCTATTCGTTTGTGGCAATCATTGTTTGTTATAAATGTAGAAAAATGCATTGCTAACCTAGTGCTAACATTAGTTGCCTATTCGTTTGTGGCAATCATTGTTTGTTATAAATGTAGAAAAATGCATTGCTAACCTAGTGCTAACATTAGTTGCCTATTCGTTTGTGGCAATCATTGATTGTTATAAATGTAGAAAAATGCATTGCTAACCTAGTGCTAACATTAGTTGCCTATTCGTTTGTGGCAATCATTGTTTGTTATAAATGTAGAAAAATGCATTGCTAACCTAGTGCTAACATTAGTTGCCTATTCGTTTGTGGCAATCATTGATTGTTATAAATGTAGAAAAATGCATTGCTAACCTAGTGCTAACATTAGTTGCCTATTCGTTTGTGGCAATCATTGATTGTTATAAATGTAGAAAAATGCATTGCTAACCTAGTGCTAACATTAGTTGCCTATTCGTTTGTGGCAATCATTGTTTGTTATAAATGTAGAAAAATGCATTGCTAACCTAGTGCTAACATTAGTTGCCTATTCGTTTGTGGCAATCATTGATTGTTATAAATGTAGAAAAATGCATTGCTAACCTAGTGCTAACATTAGTTGCCTATTCGTTTGTGGCAATCATTGTTTGTTATAAATGTAGAAAAATGCATTGCTAACCTAGTGCTAACATTAGTTGCCTATTCGTTTGTGGCAATCATTGTTTGTTATAAATGTAGAAAAATGCATTGCTAACCTAGTGCTAACATTAGTTGCCTATTCGTTTGTGGCAATCATTGTTTGTTATAAATGTAGAAAAATGCATTGCTAACCTAGTGCTAACATTAGTTGCCTATTCGTTTGTGGCAATCATTGTTTGTTATAAATGTAGAAAAATGCATTGCTAACCTAGTGCTAACATTAGTTGCCTATTCGTTTGTGGCAATCATTGATTGTTATAAATGTAGAAAAATGCATTGCTAACCTAGTGCTAACATTAGTTGCCTATTCGTTTGTGGCAATCATTGATTGTTATAAATGTAGAAAAATGCATTGCTAACCTAGTGCTAACATTAGTTGCCTATTCGTTTGTGGCAATCATTGATTGTTATAAATGTAGAAAAATGCATTGCTAACCTAGTGCTAACATTAGTTGCCTATTCGTTTGTGGCAATCATTGATTGTTATAAATGTAGAAAAATGCATTGCTAACCTAGTGCTAACATTAGTTGCCTATTCGTTTGTGGCAATCATTGATTGTTATAAATGTAGAAAAATGCATTGCTAACCTAGTGCTAACATTAGTTGCCTATTCGTTTGTGGCAATCATTGTTTGTTATAAATGTAGAAAAATGCATTGCTAACCTAGTGCTAACATTAGTTGCCTATTCGTTTGTGGCAATCATTGATTGTTATAAATGTAGAAAAATGCATTGCTAACCTAGTGCTAACATTAGTTGCCTATTCGTTTGTGGCAATCATTGTTTGTTATAAATGTAGAAAAATGCATTGCTAACCTAGTGCTAACATTAGTTGCCTATTCGTTTGTGGCAATCATTGTTTGTTATAAATGTAGAAAAATGCATTGCTAACCTAGTGCTAACATTAGTTGCCTATTCGTTTGTGGCAATCATTGTTTGTTATAAATGTAGAAAAATGCATTGCTAACCTAGTGCTAACATTAGTTGCCTATTCGTTTGTGGCAATCATTGTTTGTTATAAATGTAGAAAAATGCATTGCTAACCTAGTGCTAACATTAGTTGCCTATTCGTTTGTGGCAATCATTGTTTGTTATAAATGTAGAAAAATGCATTGCTAACCTAGTGCTAACATTAGTTGCCTATTCGTTTGTGGCAATCATTGTTTGTTATAAATGTAGAAAAATGCATTGCTAACCTAGTGCTAACATTAGTTGCCTATTCGTTTGTGGCAATCATTGATTGTTATAAATGTAGAAAAATGCATTGCTAACCTAGTGCTAACATTAGTTGCCTATTCGTTTGTGGCAATCATTGATTGTTATAAATGTAGAAAAATGCATTGCTAACCTAGTGCTAACATTAGTTGCCTATTCGTTTGTGGCAATCATTGATTGTTATAAATGTAGAAAAATGCATTGCTAACCTAGTGCTAACATTAGTTGCCTATTCGTTTGTGGCAATCATTGTTTGTTATAAATGTAGAAAAATGCATTGCTAACCTAGTGCTAACATTAGTTGCCTATTCGTTTGTGGCAATCATTGATTGTTATAAATGTAGAAAAATGCATTGCTAACCTAGTGCTAACATTAGTTGCCTATTCGTTTGTGGCAATCATTGATTGTTATAAATGTAGAAAAATGCATTGCTAACCTAGTGCTAACATTAGTTGCCTATTCGTTTGTGGCAATCATTGTTTGTTATAAATGTAGAAAAATGCATTGCTAACCTAGTGCTAACATTAGTTGCCTATTCGTTTGTGGCAATCATTGTTTGTTATAAATGTAGAAAAATGCATTGCTAACCTAGTGCTAACATTAGTTGCCTATTCGTTTGTGGCAATCATTGTTTGTTATAAATGTAGAAAAATGCATTGCTAACCTAGTGCTAACATTAGTTGCCTATTCGTTTGTGGCAATCATTGATTGTTATAAATGTAGAAAAATGCATTGCTAACCTAGTGCTAACATTAGTTGCCTATTCGTTTGTGGCAATCATTGATTGTTATAAATGTAGAAAAATGCATTGCTAACCTAGTGCTAACATTAGTTGCCTATTCGTTTGTGGCAATCATTGTTTGTTATAAATGTAGAAAAATGCATTGCTAACCTAGTGCTAACATTAGTTGCCTATTCGTTTGTGGCAATCATTGTTTGTTATAAATGTAGAAAAATGCATTGCTAACCTAGTGCTAACATTAGTTGCCTATTCGTTTGTGGCAATCATTGTTTGTTATAAATGTAGAAAAATGCATTGCTAACCTAGTGCTAACATTAGTTGCCTATTCGTTTGTGGCAATCATTGATTGTTATAAATGTAGAAAAATGCATTGCTAACCTAGTGCTAACATTAGTTGCCTATTCGTTTGTGGCAATCATTGTTTGTTATAAATGTAGAAAAATGCATTGCTAACCTAGTGCTAACATTAGTTGCCTATTCGTTTGTGGCAATCATTGTTTGTTATAAATGTAGAAAAATGCATTGCTAACCTAGTGCTAACATTAGTTGCCTATTCGTTTGTGGCAATCATTGTTTGTTATAAATGTAGAAAAATGCATTGCTAACCTAGTGCTAACATTAGTTGCCTATTCGTTTGTGGCAATCATTGTTTGTTATAAATGTAGAAAAATGCATTGCTAACCTAGTGCTAACATTAGTTGCCTATTCGTTTGTGGCAATCATTGATTGTTATAAATGTAGAAAAATGCATTGCTAACCTAGTGCTAACATTAGTTGCCTATTCGTTTGTGGCAATCATTGATTGTTATAAATGTAGAAAAATGCATTGCTAACCTAGTGCTAACATTAGTTGCCTATTCGTTTGTGGCAATCATTGTTTGTTATAAATGTAGAAAAATGCATTGCTAACCTAGTGCTAACATTAGTTGCCTATTCGTTTGTGGCAATCATTGATTGTTATAAATGTAGAAAAATGCATTGCTAACCTAGTGCTAACATTAGTTGCCTATTCGTTTGTGGCAATCATTGTTTGTTATAAATGTAGAAAAATGCATTGCTAACCTAGTGCTAACATTAGTTGCCTATTCGTTTGTGGCAATCATTGTTTGTTATAAATGTAGAAAAATGCATTGCTAACCTAGTGCTAACATTAGTTGCCTATTCGTTTGTGGCAATCATTGTTTGTTATAAATGTAGAAAAATGCATTGCTAACCTAGTGCTAACATTAGTTGCCTATTCGTTTGTGGCAATCATTGTTTGTTATAAATGTAGAAAAATGCATTGCTAACCTAGTGCTAACATTAGTTGCCTATTCGTTTGTGGCAATCATTGTTTGTTGCAAATTTAAATGTAGAAAAATGCATTGCTAACCTAGTGCTAACATTAGTTGCCTATTCGTTTGTGGCAATCATTGTTTGTTATAAATGTAGAAAAATGCATTGCTAACCTAGTGCTAACATTAGTTGCCTATTCGTTTGTGGCAATCATTGATTGTTATAAATGTAGAAAAATGCATTGCTAACCTAGTGCTAACATTAGTTGCCTATTCGTTTGTGGCAATCATTGTTTGTTATAAATGTAGAAAAATGCATTGCTAACCTAGTGCTAACATTAGTTGCCTATTCGTTTGTGGCAATCATTGATTGTTATAAATGTAGAAAAATGCATTGCTAACCTAGTGCTAACATTAGTTGCCTATTCGTTTGTGGCAATCATTGTTTGTTATAAATGTAGAAAAATGCATTGCTAACCTAGTGCTAACATTAGTTGCCTATTCGTTTGTGGCAATCATTGTTTGTTATAAATGTAGAAAAATGCATTGCTAACCTAGTGCTAACATTAGTTGCCTATTCGTTTGTGGCAATCATTGTTTGTTATAAATGTAGAAAAATGCATTGCTAACCTAGTGCTAACATTAGTTGCCTATTCGTTTGTGGCAATCATTGTTTGTTATAAATGTAGAAAAATGCATTGCTAACCTAGTGCTAACATTAGTTGCCTATTCGTTTGTGGCAATCATTGTTTGTTATAAATGTAGAAAAATGCATTGCTAACCTAGTGCTAACATTAGTTGCCTATTCGTTTGTGGCAATCATTGATTGTTATAAATGTAGAAAAATGCATTGCTAACCTAGTGCTAACATTAGTTGCCTATTCGTTTGTGGCAATCATTGATTGTTATAAATGTAGAAAAATGCATTGCTAACCTAGTGCTAACATTAGTTGCCTATTCGTTTGTGGCAATCATTGATTGTTATAAATGTAGAAAAATGCATTGCTAACCTAGTGCTAACATTAGTTGCCTATTCGTTTGTGGCAATCATTGATTGTTATAAATGTAGAAAAATGCATTGCTAACCTAGTGCTAACATTAGTTGCCTATTCGTTTGTGGCAATCATTGTTTGTTATAAATGTAGAAAAATGCATTGCTAACCTAGTGCTAACATTAGTTGCCTATTCGTTTGTGGCAATCATTGTTTGTTATAAATGTAGAAAAATGCATTGCTAACCTAGTGCTAACATTAGTTGCCTATTCGTTTGTGGCAATCATTGATTGTTATAAATGTAGAAAAATGCATTGCTAACCTAGTGCTAACATTAGTTGCCTATTCGTTTGTGGCAATCATTGATTGTTATAAATGTAGAAAAATGCATTGCTAACCTAGTGCTAACATTAGTTGCCTATTCGTTTGTGGCAATCATTGATTGTTATAAATGTAGAAAAATGCATTGCTAACCTAGTGCTAACATTAGTTGCCTATTCGTTTGTGGCAATCATTGATTGTTATAAATGTAGAAAAATGCATTGCTAACCTAGTGCTAACATTAGTTGCCTATTCGTTTGTGGCAATCATTGTTTGTTATAAATGTAGAAAAATGCATTGCTAACCTAGTGCTAACATTAGTTGCCTATTCGTTTGTGGCAATCATTGATTGTTATAAATGTAGAAAAATGCATTGCTAACCTAGTGCTAACATTAGTTGCCTATTCGTTTGTGGCAATCATTGATTGTTATAAATGTAGAAAAATGCATTGCTAACCTAGTGCTAACATTAGTTGCCTATTCGTTTGTGGCAATCATTGATTGTTATAAATGTAGAAAAATGCATTGCTAACCTAGTGCTAACATTAGTTGCCTATTCGTTTGTGGCAATCATTGATTGTTATAAATGTAGAAAAATGCATTGCTAACCTAGTGCTAACATTAGTTGCCTATTCGTTTGTGGCAATCATTGATTGTTATAAATGTAGAAAAATGCATTGCTAACCTAGTGCTAACATTAGTTGCCTATTCGTTTGTGGCAATCATTGTTTGTTATAAATGTAGAAAAATGCATTGCTAACCTAGTGCTAACATTAGTTGCCTATTCGTTTGTGGCAATCATTGTTTGTTATAAATGTAGAAAAATGCATTGCTAACCTAGTGCTAACATTAGTTGCCTATTCGTTTGTGGCAATCATTGATTGTTATAAATGTAGAAAAATGCATTGCTAACCTAGTGCTAACATTAGTTGCCTATTCGTTTGTGGCAATCATTGATTGTTATAAATGTAGAAAAATGCATTGCTAACCTAGTGCTAACATTAGTTGCCTATTCGTTTGTGGCAATCATTGTTTGTTATAAATGTAGAAAAATGCATTGCTAACCTAGTGCTAACATTAGTTGCCTATTCGTTTGTGGCAATCATTGTTTGTTATAAATGTAGAAAAATGCATTGCTAACCTAGTGCTAACATTAGTTGCCTATTCGTTTGTGGCAATCATTGTTTGTTATAAATGTAGAAAAATGCATTGCTAACCTAGTGCTAACATTAGTTGCCTATTCGTTTGTGGCAATCATTGTTTGTTATAAATGTAGAAAAATGCATTGCTAACCTAGTGCTAACATTAGTTGCCTATTCGTTTGTGGCAATCATTGATTGTTATAAATGTAGAAAAATGCATTGCTAACCTAGTGCTAACATTAGTTGCCTATTCGTTTGTGGCAATCATTGTTTGTTATAAATGTAGAAAAATGCATTGCTAACCTAGTGCTAACATTAGTTGCCTATTCGTTTGTGGCAATCATTGTTTGTTATAAATGTAGAAAAATGCATTGCTAACCTAGTGCTAACATTAGTTGCCTATTCGTTTGTGGCAATCATTGTTTGTTATAAATGTAGAAAAATGCATTGCTAACCTAGTGCTAACATTAGTTGCCTATTCGTTTGTGGCAATCATTGATTGTTATAAATGTAGAAAAATGCATTGCTAACCTAGTGCTAACATTAGTTGCCTATTCGTTTGTGGCAATCATTGATTGTTATAAATGTAGAAAAATGCATTGCTAACCTAGTGCTAACATTAGTTGCCTATTCGTTTGTGGCAATCATTGTTTGTTATAAATGTAGAAAAATGCATTGCTAACCTAGTGCTAACATTAGTTGCCTATTCGTTTGTGGCAATCATTGATTGTTATAAATGTAGAAAAATGCATTGCTAACCTAGTGCTAACATTAGTTGCCTATTCGTTTGTGGCAATCATTGATTGTTATAAATGTAGAAAAATGCATTGCTAACCTAGTGCTAACATTAGTTGCCTATTCGTTTGTGGCAATCATTGTTTGTTATAAATGTAGAAAAATGCATTGCTAACCTAGTGCTAACATTAGTTGCCTATTCGTTTGTGGCAATCATTGTTTGTTATAAATGTAGAAAAATGCATTGCTAACCTAGTGCTAACATTAGTTGCCTATTCGTTTGTGGCAATCATTGTTTGTTATAAATGTAGAAAAATGCATTGCTAACCTAGTGCTAACATTAGTTGCCTATTCGTTTGTGGCAATCATTGTTTGTTATAAATGTAGAAAAATGCATTGCTAACCTAGTGCTAACATTAGTTGCCTATTCGTTTGTGGCAATCATTGTTTGTTATAAATGTAGAAAAATGCATTGCTAACCTAGTGCTAACATTAGTTGCCTATTCGTTTGTGGCAATCATTGTTTGTTATAAATGTAGAAAAATGCATTGCTAACCTAGTGCTAACATTAGTTGCCTATTCGTTTGTGGCAATCATTGTTTGTTATAAATGTAGAAAAATGCATTGCTAACCTAGTGCTAACATTAGTTGCCTATTCGTTTGTGGCAATCATTGATTGTTATAAATGTAGAAAAATGCATTGCTAACCTAGTGCTAACATTAGTTGCCTATTCGTTTGTGGCAATCATTGATTGTTATAAATGTAGAAAAATGCATTGCTAACCTAGTGCTAACATTAGTTGCCTATTCGTTTGTGGCAATCATTGTTTGTTATAAATGTAGAAAAATGCATTGCTAACCTAGTGCTAACATTAGTTGCCTATTCGTTTGTGGCAATCATTGATTGTTATAAATGTAGAAAAATGCATTGCTAACCTAGTGCTAACATTAGTTGCCTATTCGTTTGTGGCAATCATTGATTGTTATAAATGTAGAAAAATGCATTGCTAACCTAGTGCTAACATTAGTTGCCTATTCGTTTGTGGCAATCATTGTTTGTTATAAATGTAGAAAAATGCATTGCTAACCTAGTGCTAACATTAGTTGCCTATTCGTTTGTGGCAATCATTGATTGTTATAAATGTAGAAAAATGCATTGCTAACCTAGTGCTAACATTAGTTGCCTATTCGTTTGTGGCAATCATTGATTGTTATAAATGTAGAAAAATGCATTGCTAACCTAGTGCTAACATTAGTTGCCTATTCGTTTGTGGCAATCATTGTTTGTTATAAATGTAGAAAAATGCATTGCTAACCTAGTGCTAACATTAGTTGCCTATTCGTTTGTGGCAATCATTGTTTGTTATAAATGTAGAAAAATGCATTGCTAACCTAGTGCTAACATTAGTTGCCTATTCGTTTGTGGCAATCATTGTTTGTTATAAATGTAGAAAAATGCATTGCTAACCTAGTGCTAACATTAGTTGCCTATTCGTTTGTGGCAATCATTGTTTGTTATAAATGTAGAAAAATGCATTGCTAACCTAGTGCTAACATTAGTTGCCTATTCGTTTGTGGCAATCATTGTTTGTTATAAATGTAGAAAAATGCATTGCTAACCTAGTGCTAACATTAGTTGCCTATTCGTTTGTGGCAATCATTGATTGTTATAAATGTAGAAAAATGCATTGCTAACCTAGTGCTAACATTAGTTGCCTATTCGTTTGTGGCAATCATTGTTTGTTATAAATGTAGAAAAATGCATTGCTAACCTAGTGCTAACATTAGTTGCCTATTCGTTTGTGGCAATCATTGATTGTTATAAATGTAGAAAAATGCATTGCTAACCTAGTGCTAACATTAGTTGCCTATTCGTTTGTGGCAATCATTGATTGTTATAAATGTAGAAAAATGCATTGCTAACCTAGTGCTAACATTAGTTGCCTATTCGTTTGTGGCAATCATTGTTTGTTATAAATGTAGAAAAATGCATTGCTAACCTAGTGCTAACATTAGTTGCCTATTCGTTTGTGGCAATCATTGTTTGTTATAAATGTAGAAAAATGCATTGCTAACCTAGTGCTAACATTAGTTGCCTATTCGTTTGTGGCAATCATTGTTTGTTATAAATGTAGAAAAATGCATTGCTAACCTAGTGCTAACATTAGTTGCCTATTCGTTTGTGGCAATCATTGATTGTTATAAATGTAGAAAAATGCATTGCTAACCTAGTGCTAACATTAGTTGCCTATTCGTTTGTGGCAATCATTGTTTGTTATAAATGTAGAAAAATGCATTGCTAACCTAGTGCTAACATTAGTTGCCTATTCGTTTGTGGCAATCATTGATTGTTATAAATGTAGAAAAATGCATTGCTAACCTAGTGCTAACATTAGTTGCCTATTCGTTTGTGGCAATCATTGATTGTTATAAATGTAGAAAAATGCATTGCTAACCTAGTGCTAACATTAGTTGCCTATTCGTTTGTGGCAATCATTGTTTGTTATAAATGTAGAAAAATGCATTGCTAACCTAGTGCTAACATTAGTTGCCTATTCGTTTGTGGCAATCATTGTTTGTTATAAATGTAGAAAAATGCATTGCTAACCTAGTGCTAACATTAGTTGCCTATTCGTTTGTGGCAATCATTGTTTGTTATAAATGTAGAAAAATGCATTGCTAACCTAGTGCTAACATTAGTTGCCTATTCGTTTGTGGCAATCATTGTTTGTTATAAATGTAGAAAAATGCATTGCTAACCTAGTGCTAACATTAGTTGCCTATTCGTTTGTGGCAATCATTGATTGTTATAAATGTAGAAAAATGCATTGCTAACCTAGTGCTAACATTAGTTGCCTATTCGTTTGTGGCAATCATTGTTTGTTATAAATGTAGAAAAATGCATTGCTAACCTAGTGCTAACATTAGTTGCCTATTCGTTTGTGGCAATCATTGATTGTTATAAATGTAGAAAAATGCATTGCTAACCTAGTGCTAACATTAGTTGCCTATTCGTTTGTGGCAATCATTGTTTGTTATAAATGTAGAAAAATGCATTGCTAACCTAGTGCTAACATTAGTTGCCTATTCGTTTGTGGCAATCATTGATTGTTATAAATGTAGAAAAATGCATTGCTAACCTAGTGCTAACATTAGTTGCCTATTCGTTTGTGGCAATCATTGATTGTTATAAATGTAGAAAAATGCATTGCTAACCTAGTGCTAACATTAGTTGCCTATTCGTTTGTGGCAATCATTGTTTGTTATAAATGTAGAAAAATGCATTGCTAACCTAGTGCTAACATTAGTTGCCTATTCGTTTGTGGCAATCATTGTTTGTTATAAATGTAGAAAAATGCATTGCTAACCTAGTGCTAACATTAGTTGCCTATTCGTTTGTGGCAATCATTGTTTGTTATAAATGTAGAAAAATGCATTGCTAACCTAGTGCTAACATTAGTTGCCTATTCGTTTGTGGCAATCATTGTTTGTTATAAATGTAGAAAAATGCATTGCTAACCTAGTGCTAACATTAGTTGCCTATTCGTTTGTGGCAATCATTGATTGTTATAAATGTAGAAAAATGCATTGCTAACCTAGTGCTAACATTAGTTGCCTATTCGTTTGTGGCAATCATTGTTTGTTATAAATGTAGAAAAATGCATTGCTAACCTAGTGCTAACATTAGTTGCCTATTCGTTTGTGGCAATCATTGTTGTTATAAATGTAGAAAAATGCATTGCTAACCTAGTGCTAACATTAGTTGCCTATTCGTTTGTGGCAATCATTGATTGTTATAAATGTAGAAAAATGCATTGCTAACCTAGTGCTAACATTAGTTGCCTATTCGTTTGTGGCAATCATTGATTGTTATAAATGTAGAAAAATGCATTGCTAACCTAGTGCTAACATTAGTTGCCTATTCGTTTGTGGCAATCATTGATTGTTATAAATGTAGAAAAATGCATTGCTAACCTAGTGCTAACATTAGTTGCCTATTCGTTTGTGGCAATCATTGTTTGTTATAAATGTAGAAAAATGCATTGCTAACCTAGTGCTAACATTAGTTGCCTATTCGTTTGTGGCAATCATTGTTTGTTATAAATGTAGAAAAATGCATTGCTAACCTAGTGCTAACATTAGTTGCCTATTCGTTTGTGGCAATCATTGTTTGTTATAAATGTAGAAAAATGCATTGCTAACCTAGTGCTAACATTAGTTGCCTATTCGTTTGTGGCAATCATTGATTGTTATAAATGTAGAAAAATGCATTGCTAACCTAGTGCTAACATTAGTTGCCTATTCGTTTGTGGCAATCATTGTTTGTTATAAATGTAGAAAAATGCATTGCTAACCTAGTGCTAACATTAGTTGCCTATTCGTTTGTGGCAATCATTGATTGTTATAAATGTAGAAAAATGCATTGCTAACCTAGTGCTAACATTAGTTGCCTATTCGTTTGTGGCAATCATTGATTGTTATAAATGTAGAAAAATGCATTGCTAACCTAGTGCTAACATTAGTTGCCTATTCGTTTGTGGCAATCATTGATTGTTATAAATGTAGAAAAATGCATTGCTAACCTAGTGCTAACATTAGTTGCCTATTCGTTTGTGGCAATCATTGATTGTTATAAATGTAGAAAAATGCATTGCTAACCTAGTGCTAACATTAGTTGCCTATTCGTTTGTGGCAATCATTGATTGTTATAAATGTAGAAAAATGCATTGCTAACCTAGTGCTAACATTAGTTGCCTATTCGTTTGTGGCAATCATTGATTGTTATAAATGTAGAAAAATGCATTGCTAACCTAGTGCTAACATTAGTTGCCTATTCGTTTGTGGCAATCATTGATTGTTATAAATGTAGAAAAATGCATTGCTAACCTAGTGCTAACATTAGTTGCCTATTCGTTTGTGGCAATCATTGATTGTTATAAATGTAGAAAAATGCATTGCTAACCTAGTGCTAACATTAGTTGCCTATTCGTTTGTGGCAATCATTGTTTGTTATAAATGTAGAAAAATGCATTGCTAACCTAGTGCTAACATTAGTTGCCTATTCGTTTGTGGCAATCATTGTTTGTTAAAATGTAGAAAAATGCATTGCTAACCTAGTGCTAACATTAGTTGCCTATTCGTTTGTGGCAATCATTGTTTGTTATAAATGTAGAAAAATGCATTGCTAACCTAGTGCTAACATTAGTTGCCTATTCGTTTGTGGCAATCATTGATTGTTATAAATGTAGAAAAATGCATTGCTAACCTAGTGCTAACATTAGTTGCCTATTCGTTTGTGGCAATCATTGATTGTTATAAATGTAGAAAAATGCATTGCTAACCTAGTGCTAACATTAGTTGCCTATTCGTTTGTGGCAATCATTGTTTGTTATAAATGTAGAAAAATGCATTGCTAACCTAGTGCTAACATTAGTTGCCTATTCGTTTGTGGCAATCATTGTTTGTTATAAATGTAGAAAAATGCATTGCTAACCTAGTGCTAACATTAGTTGCCTATTCGTTTGTGGCAATCATTGTTTGTTATAAATGTAGAAAAATGCATTGCTAACCTAGTGCTAACATTAGTTGCCTATTCGTTTGTGGCAATCATTGTTTGTTATAAATGTAGAAAAATGCATTGCTAACCTAGTGCTAACATTAGTTGCCTATTCGTTTGTGGCAATCATTGTTTGTTATAAATGTAGAAAAATGCATTGCTAACCTAGTGCTAACATTAGTTGCCTATTCGTTTGTGGCAATCATTGTTTGTTATAAATGTAGAAAAATGCATTGCTAACCTAGTGCTAACATTAGTTGCCTATTCGTTTGTGGCAATCATTGTTTGTTATAAATGTAGAAAAATGCATTGCTAACCTAGTGCTAACATTAGTTGCCTATTCGTTTGTGGCAATCATTGTTTGTTATAAATGTAGAAAAATGCATTGCTAACCTAGTGCTAACATTAGTTGCCTATTCGTTTGTGGCAATCATTGTTTGTTATAAATGTAGAAAAATGCATTGCTAACCTAGTGCTAACATTAGTTGCCTATTCGTTTGTGGCAATCATTGATTGTTATAAATGTAGAAAAATGCATTGCTAACCTAGTGCTAACATTAGTTGCCTATTCGTTTGTGGCAATCATTGTTTGTTATAAATGTAGAAAAATGCATTGCTAACCTAGTGCTAACATTAGTTGCCTATTCGTTTGTGGCAATCATTGATTGTTATAAATGTAGAAAAATGCATTGCTAACCTAGTGCTAACATTAGTTGCCTATTCGTTTGTGGCAATCATTGTTTGTTATAAATGTAGAAAAATGCATTGCTAACCTAGTGCTAACATTAGTTGCCTATTCGTTTGTGGCAATCATTGTTTGTTATAAATGTAGAAAAATGCATTGCTAACCTAGTGCTAACATTAGTTGCCTATTCGTTTGTGGCAATCATTGTTTGTTATAAATGTAGAAAAATGCATTGCTAACCTAGTGCTAACATTAGTTGCCTATTCGTTTGTGGCAATCATTGATTGTTATAAATGTAGAAAAATGCATTGCTAACCTAGTGCTAACATTAGTTGCCTATTCGTTTGTGGCAATCATTGATTGTTATAAATGTAGAAAAATGCATTGCTAACCTAGTGCTAACATTAGTTGCCTATTCGTTTGTGGCAATCATTGTTTGTTATAAATGTAGAAAAATGCATTGCTAACCTAGTGCTAACATTAGAAAATTGATGCATTGCTAACCTAGTGCTAACATTAGTTGCCTATTCGTTTGTGGCAATCATTGTTTGTTATAAATGTAGAAAAATGCATTGCTAACCTAGTGCTAACATTAGTTGCCTATTCGTTTGTGGCAATCATTGATTGTTATAAATGTAGAAAAATGCATTGCTAACCTAGTGCTAACATTAGTTGCCTATTCGTTTGTGGCAATCATTGATTGTTATAAATGTAGAAAAATGCATTGCTAACCTAGTGCTAACATTAGTTGCCTATTCGTTTGTGGCAATCATTGATTGTTATAAATGTAGAAAAATGCATTGCTAACCTAGTGCTAACATTAGTTGCCTATTCGTTTGTGGCAATCATTGATTGTTATAAATGTAGAAAAATGCATTGCTAACCTAGTGCTAACATTAGTTGCCTATTCGTTTGTGGCAATCATTGATTGTTATAAATGTAGAAAAATGCATTGCTAACCTAGTGCTAACATTAGTTGCCTATTCGTTTGTGGCAATCATTGTTTGTTATAAATGTAGAAAAATGCATTGCTAACCTAGTGCTAACATTAGTTGCCTATTCGTTTGTGGCAATCATTGTTTGTTATAAATGTAGAAAAATGCATTGCTAACCTAGTGCTAACATTAGTTGCCTATTCGTTTGTGGCAATCATTGTTTGTTATAAATGTAGAAAAATGCATTGCTAACCTAGTGCTAACATTAGTTGCCTATTCGTTTGTGGCAATCATTGTTTGTTATAAATGTAGAAAAATGCATTGCTAACCTAGTGCTAACATTAGTTGCCTATTCGTTTGTGGCAATCATTGTTTGTTATAAATGTAGAAAAATGCATTGCTAACCTAGTGCTAACATTAGTTGCCTATTCGTTTGTGGCAATCATTGATTGTTATAAATGTAGAAAAATGCATTGCTAACCTAGTGCTAACATTAGTTGCCTATTCGTTTGTGGCAATCATTGATTGTTATAAATGTAGAAAAATGCATTGCTAACCTAGTGCTAACATTAGTTGCCTATTCGTTTGTGGCAATCATTGTTTGTTATAAATGTAGAAAAATGCATTGCTAACCTAGTGCTAACATTAGTTGCCTATTCGTTTGTGGCAATCATTGATTGTTATAAATGTAGAAAAATGCATTGCTAACCTAGTGCTAACATTAGTTGCCTATTCGTTTGTGGCAATCATTGATTGTTATAAATGTAGAAAAATGCATTGCTAACCTAGTGCTAACATTAGTTGCCTATTCGTTTGTGGCAATCATTGTTTGTTATAAATGTAGAAAAATGCATTGCTAACCTAGTGCTAACATTAGTTGCCTATTCGTTTGTGGCAATCATTGTTTGTTATAAATGTAGAAAAATGCATTGCTAACCTAGTGCTAACATTAGTTGCCTATTCGTTTGTGGCAATCATTGTTTGTTATAAATGTAGAAAAATGCATTGCTAACCTAGTGCTAACATTAGTTGCCTATTCGTTTGTGGCAATCATTGTTTGTTATAAATGTAGAAAAATGCATTGCTAACCTAGTGCTAACATTAGTTGCCTATTCGTTTGTGGCAATCATTGATTGTTATAAATGTAGAAAAATGCATTGCTAACCTAGTGCTAACATTAGTTGCCTATTCGTTTGTGGCAATCATTGTTTGTTGTAAATGTAGAAAAATGCATTGCTAACCTAGTGCTAACATTAGTTGCCTATTCGTTTGTGGCAATCATTGTTTGTTGCAAATGTAGAAAAATGCATTGCTAACCTAGTGCTAACATTAGTTGCCTATTCGTTTGTGGCAATCATTGTTTGTTGTAAATGTAGAAAAATGCATTGCTAACCTAGTGCTAACATTAGTTGCCTATTCGTTTGTAGCAATCATTGCTTGTTGTAAATGTAGAAAAATGCATTGCTAACCTAGTGCTAACATTAGTTGCCTATTCGTTTGTGGCAATCATTGCTTGTTGTAAATGTAGAAAAATGCATTGCTAACCTAGTGCTAACATTAGTTGCCTATTCGTTTGTGGCAATCATTGTTTGTTGCAAATGTAGAAAAATGCATTGCTAACCTAGTGCTAACATTAGTTGCCTATTCGTTTGAATTCCAATAACATTGTTTGTTGTAAATGTAGAAAAATGCATTCCTGACCTAGTGCTAACAGTAGTTTGTGGCCATCATTGTTTGTTATTGGCGTTTCAAGTTAAGATCGCAGCGCCATTTGAACTAAAATCGGGCAACACGTTCCTAACCTAACATTATAAATACTATGACACTGTCACTTCACATTTATGAAACCTGTTCTAAATTCCTGGCCAAAATAAACGTAAACAAACAGAGAAATGACAGGCGAAATATGAAAAACGCCATCTAGTGCCGCAAACTGACAAGATACCGAAATACGGTTTTTGCCATCTTTTCTCAAAAATCGACCTATAGACATGTATACTAGTTTTTTTCCTATCTATCCGGGAAATGGGATTTTCCTGTCAAAACACTCGAAATCCGGACACCCTGTATATGTCTCCCCGATTAAGCAAGTTTCTTCTAATTTAACCGACTTCGTGTATCTTATGACTTCGGAGATCCCCATGCAATGCAACCCTATCTTCGTCACTCTCTATATTGTTATATCTTATAAAACAATTTAAAAAAAACACAAAAAAAAACAAAAAGACAATTTTCCTAATTCACTTCCGTATTTTTCAAACAAAAATAACAGTGAAAACACAGCAAGTTTGAATGTAAACAAATTTAGCAAACACTGGACATTTAACAAAACATGATCATTCCCTGGCCCTGAATCGCCAGTGTCCATTAAAGAACTGAAAACCAAAACATGGCATTACTTCGATGGCTTGGCTAAGACGTTCAGTTGCATTTCTTGCGCGAAACCTACATCCTGTTTTGAGAAACCGGAAAGGAATGTGTGGCAGAAAGGTTTGAGGTGCAACTCAAACCTCTCTCTCCCTCCCCACCTGGAGACCTCTGTAGCGCACTCTCTCTCACACCAAACACATAGCATGTTGCAAGAGGTTTTATGGGTTCTCAGAACCTCTAGTGATGCTGGTTGAGACGGGACCATACTGCTGACGATTTAAGCGTTATAAAAAGGAGAGAAACTTTTCTATGGTGAGTGTGTGTTTTTCTCTCTTTTTATTTCTATTTTGATACACACATAAATATCCTTGAAGCATTACGATATCTCGGTTAAATATTTTATATTGTTACTTATAGCCCGAGAGGCGAGCGACAAAAAATTGAAAGTAAGGTGAAGTGGGGTAAGTGTAGATCCGGGGCAAGTGTGTTGGGACCCTTAAATTCCGTTAATTTTAGACTGTACCCAGCTCCATCTATACAAGACTACTCCGACTATTACGTTTAACATTTCTGATACCTTAGTGCCTTCTAGATTAACGCGGAATAGTAAATTTCTTTACGAACGTGAATCACTTGCACACTGCCAGTTAGAACGAGTAAACCACAAGTAATATAATCCGTGATTACTAGTCAGCTCATTGCGAATCGATGTGATATTTTTTCAGGAAACCAAAGTAAGTGGCAAATAGAAAATCGTAATATTTTTGTGAAAATGCTTTTGTTTTGGTTGAACACACTTACCCCAAACATATAGATAATATCTTATGTTTTGTTTTCTGGGTTACTTCATAAGAAAATGGTGAGAAAGTACCAACGCAAATCGACACGGGCTACAAATTATACCCCAGATAAACTAAAAGAGGCTTTGTTATGCATTCCTCAGTCAACTTTAAGCGCTCATAAAAGAGGTGTTCGAGGAAAAAAAAGCCGTACCATGGGAAGGGGTACTGCAATTTCAGCGGAAGATGAGCTTAAACTAGTGGAATGTATATCGTCAATGGAAAAGTGGGGTTGGGGCCTGACAAGAGGCGAAATTTTACGAATTGTTGGAGAGTATTGCATTAAAAATAGATTCAAAATCCCTTTCAAAAATAGCTATCCAGGGGAGGATTGGTTTTTGGGTTTTGCTCGTCGCCATAAGTTATCCATCAAAAAACCCCAATCTGTTACGGTAGTACACACGGAATAAATGTTTGGACCCGTTTGTCATAGAAGAATATTTTGTTCTATTGCGCAACACTCTAGACGAGTTAAAATTGCAAGACACTCCGGAACAGATATGGAATTTGGATGTAACAAACTTCAGCTTGGATCCGTCTAAAACGAAATTAGTCGGAAAGAAACGAGTGTCTTCATCAAGAACAACAGCTGGAAGTGGCCGGGACAATACGACTGTACTTATCGCAGTTAATTCAGCTGGACACAAACCTCCGCCATTAATAGTTTTCAAAGGGCGAAATATTTGGAACGAGTGGGTCGCCCCTCAAAATGAAAGCTTTCCAGGAACAACTTACGCGGCAACAAGTAAATGGTTGGATGGAATCTGAAGTATTCCTTCGATTCTTTGAAAAATCTTTCTTTGAAGCAGTATGCCCTAGAAGACCTCTTCTATTGATTTATGATGGACATGTGTAACACATCGACATCCGGCTAATAAAATTAGCCGTGGATAACAATATTGTAATTCAGCTTCAGCCACTGGACCTAAGTGTATTTAAGTCTTTAAAAACCAAATGGGATGCATTATTGGTGAAATGACAAAGACATCATGAGGGGCAACGAATACCAAAAAAGGTATTTAGTAAATTAATTGGAGAAATGTCATGACTTAAAGGATGGAGTGATAAAGAACGGCTTTCGAAAGAATGGGATGTTCCCTTTTAATTCAGAAGTCATTGATAAAGAAAAGTATGACCCGTTTGCTTATAGAAGATGGGAAGAACATAAGAAAAAGCGTGAAAAAATGCCGGATGTTGACAAGCAGAATGATGAAGACAACGAAGACATGGACAATGAAGAAAGGCAGAACATGAACAATGATAATCCCATTCCACAGCGTGGAACATCATTTGAAAAATTGCTACTAGCTACAGTGAAACAAAACAAGCCAATTGATAAAAAATCAAAGAGGAAAGCTGCCAGTGGAGCGAAAATTATTACTCATTCAGATGTAGTGTTCGCATGCTTGAAGAACGTGACCAGAAAAAAATTCGGCTACCAAAACGGTCTAGACAAATGTCAGTTGACGAAATTGAATATTGTCACACACGTGTTAGTAGTTACGGTGCACACCCAGTAACCACCATAGTCAGCAAGGTTAGCGTAATGAGGTCGCTAACGAGTATAAAAGATGCACCGTAGCTCGGCTAAGGCACCGAACTCTGGGGTCATCCCCAGAGGGAGGTCACTGGTCTCTAGGTCGGTCTTCGAGCAACAGTCCCAACTTTCTAGTGTCCGGACGGCTCGTTACCTTCTTGGAAGCCCAGGCTGAAAAGACAAGAGTTCTTACGCATACCACGAGGTGACCGTCCGAACTCTTGACACTATCAGTACCTTAAGTAAGTCCTTTGGGCGTGTCGGTCATAGGGGCTCCCTGCTCGTATCGAGCGGGTTTCGCTTGGCGACACTTCAGGGGGGCTTACGCACCTACACCTACACACACCCACACACAACCAACCCCCTCTTGGACATCAGTGTTCGATGTGCGTCCCGCCAGCGGCGGTGCTAGCGGCCCTCCTAATCTGGGGGTAAGAGTTAGCCTAATAGTAATTCAGTGCCGAATAAAGGAGACATACTTGAGCTACAGCCTTGTTTCTCTTCCTACCTCTACTACGTTACCCCCTAAACGTGACGATATCAAACGAAACTGAAATTTCCCTGTAATTTTGTTTTCATTATAAAACCCACCTGTCACTACAACAATAGATAACCTTTCCTATTGGAATGACAAAAGTCAAAGTTTATGTTAATTTTCATTGACAAAACCCTTCTCGGAGTTCCAAATTGAACATTATCAGGTTTAATATTTATTAAGTTGTTGTTTTCTGTGTTCTGCCGTTGTGTTCTTTTTTAGATTCTCTGAAGACGGTGGTAGATTTTCCACCGAAACGTCAGCGTTTTTAGGTATTAAGACCGAGCCTAAGTCAGTGGTCTTGTGTTGGGACGACTAGGTTAATTCGTCCTCAAGATTGTTGTCCTTGGCCGTAAGACGGCCTCGGACGCCAAACTTTCTTTCGGCCGAATAAATACCATTTCACGGCCTAGGTATACAAATAACTATTTCTCAACAAACCTTTTTTGTGTGAGACAGAAGACCCAATAAACAAAGAAAAAAAAATCCATGTTTGTCTTCTTTGAATTTTTAATCGAAAAAATAAAGCCAGAGACTTATACTAAGAAATGAAAGCAGTAAAGATATATTTAAAAACTAAACTAATGCAAAACACCTGGTTAGGCGTAATGGCCCATCTCACCTGCAAACTGATTTGTGCGCAACAAATATCGATTGGAACCGCCTATTGCTTCGCCACAAAAGCATTTTGCTACTTGCATAGTTCTTCCGCATTCGCCAATCGCGTAAGGGTGCCCGTTAGGACACTTGAACCAGTGTCCTTTAGACATATGCATGGCCTGTACAATCTCAATTTTTTCTTGCTGTGTTATTTCCAGCAGCAAACCAACTTTATGGCTCAGAATTCTCAACTCATTTTCAATCAGATTGTCATCGACGTCAGAATATCGACAGTTTGCCAATAATTTCAGTTCGATAGTCTGATGCATCTGTATGATATCTGGTTTTTTGCTTCGCGCATAGCTAAAGTTATCTGAATTTACAATATCTTTAAACTGAACAATACGGTGCAGTCGTTTTATTTCAAGTTGCATATCGTCAATTTCTTGATTGGTAACGTGATCTTCTGAGCGCATTAAAACGTCTCTCAGCACAAACAAATACTCCTCGAAATCATCTAAAGATTTAATGGGACCGAAGATGGAGGTCCAATCTTTGAAACATTTAACAATACTGGTCAGAGTCTGGATTTTAGATTTTATAGCGTTTAGCTCTACTTTGTTTATCGACTGTATGCGTTTATTTCGAACCAAATTCAACCGCCTTTTTAAAGCGCCGAAGACCACCATTAAAATATTGAACACTGAAAAACAAAACACATTTTTATAGAGCCGATCAGCAATTTCAACAGTGACTGATAAATAAAATTAAATAAGAGCGGTTGAAAGTTTTTTGCTGCCTCATGTCAAATTCAGTTAGTTAAGTTATACCGGTGCCAATGAATTGTGATGATGTTAGACGCAATTACACACTCATAGAACTGCTGTAACTGCCCCATTTGTGCGTAAAAATGCTCCGTAATAAATCAATCCACTTTTACTACAGCTTTTTTTCCTAATACTCTATGACAATCTACTTCCTCAAAAATGCGACAACCACTCTTATTTAAACAACCTGTAGATATAATGACACACGCACCGTTTATGGAATACAACTGGCACGTTTCTTTTAATTCAGTTAATTCCTTAAGCAACTTTTCACGTTCATCTTCATTCTCCTGTTTTTGGCCAAAAGATAGCTGTTTAGCGAGAATAACATCGTTAAGCGCACTTTTAGTATAATCGCTGAACCTCTCGGTAGTTGTAATAGTCGTTTTACACCTGAAACAATGTAAGATCACCTTATACAAATGTTTTAAAATAGTAGATTATACAGGGTATTTTAGGTCGAAAAATAACTATAGTCTGCTATACAGGGTGCCACAAATTCGTGTTAAGTATGGGGCTCTCTTGAAAACGGTAAGAAATACAAAGTTGGTTAAATGAAGGCAAAGTGGCCCAATTTGAAGTTCAATCTTATGCCGTTTTACCATTTAAAAAAATCCGATTACATCCGGCAATATCCGAAAAATACGAAATTTTGAATAAACGTGTTTATTTTATTGTAAGCTTATTTGATGAGATAATTTAAATTTATTGACACTTTGTCATTGCATTTTTTTACCGCTAAAACCTGACATCGTCACATTTGAAAACAGACGTTTCGGTTTTTGCCAACTGTTGTGTCCTAGTGGTTTATTCCAAAGATACGCTGGCAAATAGGCAATAAAAAGAAACTTTATATTTGACAACACTTTATTGCTGTTTGCTTTTAAATTCAGGTGCACTTTGAATTTGGTACAGTGTCCAAGTCCGGGCGAGAAAACTTCTGGAAAGGTAGACAGCAATTTTGTTAGGACAGACTGACCTTGTTCTGTTTCGACAGTGTTAATCGTTGGTGACCATATATCCCTCCTGGGAATGTCTAAGAGTCCAAGTGCTTCACAAGCAAAAAAACTGGTTTATGTTACTGGATCCTTCTTTTGCGACAAACACTGTTTGTTTTGACTGTTGACCATTAAAACAGAGGGTTGCCTGAAATAGTCATTTGAAATGGCAAAGAGTTGATCCATCAAAACTATGGCCACGAAGAAAACTGCGTTTTAGTTCGGGAGAACCAATACACTTGTGAGAAGTTCTCACCCGGAATCGACCATAAATAATAATGCGGACTGATTTACTGATTTATTTCGGTTACCCCATACATTGCACTGGCGCTCAAGATGGCCACCAATTTGACAATTTGAATACTTGTGGTTCTTGTATGGACAGTTATAAGACCAGTGAAACTCGTTGCAACGAAGACAATTGCTAGGAGGATCCTTACTTTTAGGTTTTGCCTTGATGTCACATTTGGAGCTGGAACATCCGGCTGATTCTTTATGCTTCACTGCATGGACTACGACACTAGTAGGACGCTCAAATTCTTTAGAATCTGCTGCTGTTTGAAGAAAGGTACGGGCGTCGCTAAAGATATCATCAAACACGACGTTTCCTCGGGTTTCTTGCAGTTTTGCGAGGATTCTAGTTCGCAGAGGGGCTAGTTTAGATTCGGGTCAAAAGCATCACAACGCGCACGGAGTCACTAACGCCAGGGTGATTCATCTTAACTGCAAACTCGAAACGCTCTAGCCAGTTTTCGAAAACAATTGGATCCTGGGTCTCGTCGTCGTAAGATGAGAATTTCTCACGCATGACAGCACAAGAGGATCCGCTGCTACTTGATGGGTCGGTTAGTGTAGTCTGCTTCATTTGAGTAAGTAACGATGTCATAGCATCTTGTTGTACTCGAGCCTGGGTCGCCAACGCATTGAGCAGGTCCTTGAATTGATCAGGATACATTACCCGGCTGCGCCAACGTTGTGTCCTAGTAGTTTATTCCAAAGATACGCTGGCGAATAGGCAATAGAAAGGAACTTTATATTTGACAACACTTAAAAATTACTGACATAACGTGGACATAACATCTAAAATAACATAAAACATTCAATGCTTACAAAAAAAAGTTGTATCACCTCACATTGGGTATGTTCGGTTCACAACACCAGCCATCATCAACTTATTTTTTTTAGATGTGACCCTGTTTTTTTAAGGCAGATTTTGAAAGTGCTTTCTTTTTTGATTCAAATGACGTGCAACCCTTGATTAATCTTTTGAATTTTAGGTAAGAAAACTTTTATAAAAGTTTTTCTTTTCCGGCTATTAATACAAAATTAGTAGCAGTACAGCATACAGAGATAGGTACATGTTTTAAATAGAAATTCTGTGGAAATTTCAAATTTAATGAAATCTGTTGAGGTTTTGAAAAACTTGAGGAAGTGGGTTTAAAAAACTAATTTTATTTTTAAAATCATGAAAAATACGTGTTAAACAAAACGTGAGTTTTTTGTAAGAACGTCAACAACAACAATTAGCCGAATATCAATAATGTAATTTTTCACTCCCGGTCTGGGACGCGTCATTTCATGGGCATAGGTGAGAGCTTCCGGGGAGATTGTAGCATGGCGGGTTGCCTAAATAGGTGAATTTTCAATTTCTCCTACTATAAACCAGTAGAAAGTTTTCTCACATATGTGAATTTCAACAGATTGACGAATATGGCGGTTTTGAGTAATTTAATATAATAGTAAATTGACTGGTTTTGCTATTTGTTTATTTATGTGATTAATTCTGTGTGTTCAGTAGTTTATTATTGTCAGGACCTAATATTGTAGTTTTACTTCTGACTTAGACGAAAATGAATTCAAGTTACCTTCTCGTATATTTTGGTTTTTAAATGGATTAATGCACATCCTTTTTAGCATCTTCTAAGTCCACAATAAGGGTGTTTAGTTAAATTAGGTTTTACAAATTGACGTTAAGTAAGGTGTTCAAGTAGGATATTCATATCTTTTTTTCAAAATAATCGATCGTAGATCACTTTTGCTTGCACTAAAGTAGTAAACAAACAACAAACGCAAACTGCAAACGACATTTAGCTTCAGAAATTATAGGTTATTTCACCGATTTATGTATACATACAAGTGTTTTTGCGTTAAGTGAAAAGCCGCCATGTTGATGACGAAATTTTTCCACAATGCATCTAAATTCATCTCCCCGATACCCATTGTGGTGACATACGACATGTTTGCGACGCCTGACAGCCGCCAGGAGGAAGAGGGCAGAAAATGACAGAGATGACAGAATGGACTGAGTTTTTTCCTGGCTACACGTGCAATCCGAACTCCGACCAAAAATCATACTCTAATTTGAATTTTATTAAGTTTCCTATTCAACAATAAAGTAGTGTGTTATGTTAGTGTACATTTAAATAATCCCTGACACAACTCGCTTTATTGGTGACCCCTACGACGGCCAGGGCACGCACTCCTCGCCATACTCATTGGCAACTCCCGGCAACGGCCTCAGCACGCCCCGACAACGGTCAGCACGTGCCGGCTGAATCATCGCACAACTTTAAGACACATCAATCATAAGAATGGCTACCGAACAACAACAAGGTACTCCTTTACCATTACCAGTGTCTCCAGCAACTGCTGTAGTAGACAGAGTTTCAATGAAAGTACCACCTTTCTGGCCCAACGAACCTGCGCTTTGGTTTTCCCAGTTGGACAGCCAATTTCTGATAAGCGGCATAGTCAATGACATTACCAAATACAATATTGTTGTGGCTAACCTAGATTTTAACCAAGTTCAACTCGTTCGGGACATCATTGCTCAACCCCCAATTACTAATCAGTATGCTAACCAAACCAAATAATTATTCAAACAAGCGTACCTTAAATCCCCCCTCCCCTTAATTAAACCAGAACGAGAGTGGGAGTGTGCAACTTAGTTACGGTACGGTTCGGATGCGATGCAAGACAGGTCAACAGTATAATGCAGAAAGTTAAAAGCCACGCAATGCAATGAATGTTACAGGTACAAGATGATTCAAAGTTAATTACGGGGACAATGCAGGTCTACGTTTACAACTAAGCAATTAACCGTCCTAGTGCAAACAAAATTACGGTGTCACGGGTCGGTAAAAGAGTCGGAAGAGGTTATTACTGAACCACCCGGTCTATACGAGCCTTGTAGTGGTTCTTGTTGGCAACATGATATAGAAACTTGCTTCCTACGCCCGGTCTAGCGAACCATGTAGCGTAGTCAACAAAAGACAGGGCCAGGACGTGCGGCCGGACTACTAAATGACACAAACGCCCGGTCTAGCGAACCATGTAGCGTTTGTGTTGAATACGGAACTAACGTGTAGCGCCCGGTCTAGCGAACCTCGACGCTACAGAATGAACTAGGGCCGGGAATTGGCTAATTCCCCTTCCTCGGGGAAAAGTATACAAACACCCAGTCTAGCGAACCATGTAGTGTTTGTATAGAAACCTACAATGCCGGATCTATGGCGTAGCACCCGGTCTAGCGAGCCACGATGCTACTGAAGTAAAAGGGCCGGAAAAATGGCCGTGCTGGGACTAACTGGTGTGAAAACTGGTGACGTGAACGTTAAGGTAGCGCCCGGTCTAGCAAACCACGACGCTACAACAAACGGCGGTACAGGGTTGGAGTAAACAAGGAACGAACACCCGGTCTAGCGAGCCTCGGTGTTCAAATAACAGGTATACAGTGCACTAGGAGGGCTAGCCACCAAACAGGTACACTTACTATGATGCGGCGGTGCTGCTGGGAGGTTGAGATGTTGCTCAGGGAGAGCTAGCGATCTCAACAGACCACGAACTGGCGGCGCACGCCAGTTTTATAGACAGTCGGGTTCCTCACTTTCGGGTAGTGGGAAACACGGCCCTACTCGAGTGACGCGTACAGAACCGCAGTACTGCAGGAAAACGGTACGCTTCGGCCAACCTAGCCGGCTACGTCAACTCGCGAATTATAATTACAAGGAAAGCCGTAAACCACTAATTTCCTATTACGCGCTATCATACTGCAGCGTTGTTGTAAACCCTGTAATTCTCCCTTGTAATTGTTTCCAACAAGAACGGTAAAAATTGGACTGGCCAATCCTGAGAAAATATAATAACTTAAAAATACGACTTATCGTATTTTGGCAAAGTACTAGCACTGGTTACTTTACTAAACGGCTTCTATTAATAGTTCATTTATCTGCATATCGCCGCAAAACCAACGGCACTAACGGAAGGCTTAGTAAACAAAACAAAAAAAAACTTCAAAAAAACTTCGTTACAGTATGTACACCAACTTTAGCCTGTACAGTTTCTAGCGCAGATTCGGAGCTACACCAACAACAAACAAGCCGAGATTGTTAAGCGTTTAGACAGATTGGAGGCTGGCAACTGCTGTCATAGGAAGTCTCGTTCCAGATCAAGGACCACAGACAAAACAGCGGGCACCAAAACATCAAACCAGAATACATTATGCTATTACCACTCCACGTTTGGTGAAAAAGCAAGAAAATGCAACAGCCCATGTTCTTTTAGTCCCTCGGAAAACTTAAGGGGGGAGAACTAATAGCGGTAAGCTCTCTACCCTCTTCACACCCGCGCCGCTTGTTTACAGACAAATCTACAAAAATTCGTTTTCTGGTGGACACCGGCACCGAGGTTACCCTTTTTCCTTATGCTTTGCTTAAAGAAAGACGTCATCGCTTCAACTACCAACTTTTGGCAGCCAACAACACAGACATTTCAACCTATGGACAGCGTAGTTTCACCTTGGACTTTTGACTTCGCAGAAGTTTTTGTTGGATTTTTCTCGTGGCAGACGTTTCACATCCAATTTTGGGGATTGATTTCTTATCTTTCTACAACATTCTTGTAGCCTATGTAGACAGTAGAAAGCTCGCAATTTTTGACAAGACAACCGGTCTATCAACCGTTGGGAATCACGCGAATTCTTATGGCCCTTTCATCCAAACTTTGATTGTTCTTTCAGAATACCACAAACTTCTCCAAAATTTCCCATCACTGACTCAGCCACGCAGTCAACACTCCAAAACCAAGCACAACACCGTCCATACAATTACAACTATCCCCGGCTCTCCTGTATCAGCTAGACCTAGACGTTTGGCACCTGACAGAATTGCCATTGCCAAAGAAGAGTTTCAATCCATGTTGGAACAAGGAATCATACGTCCTTCAAAAAGCAGTTGGTCTTCGCCTCTACATCACCTTGTTCCCAAAAAGGACACTTCTTGGCGACCTTGTGGTGACTATCGTGCACTCAATGCTCGAACTGTTCATGATTCCTATCCAATTCCGAACATCAAGGACTTCACTCATGGTCTAGCCAACAAGAAACTATTTTCCACCTTGGATTTAGTCCGAGCTTACAATCAAATACCTATCGCAGAAGAAGACATTCACAAGACAGCAGTAACAACACCGTTTGTTCTGTATGATTTTTTATACATATCCTTTGGTCTCAGAAACGCTGCTCAAACTTTTCAGAGATTTATGGATGAAATTTTTCGCGACTTGGATTTCTGTTTCGTCTACATCGACGACATCCTTATTACTTCTGAATCAGCCAATCAACATTTAGAACATTTGCGCATTGTGTTCGAAACATTGTGTCAACATGGAATTTTGATCAATTCATCAAAATGTGTTTTTGGCCAAAGTAAAGTAATTTTCTTAGGCCATGAAGTTTCAGCAGACGGCATCAAACGAACAAACGAAAAGTTTTTGGCCATCAAGAACTTTTCCATGCCCAACAACACTCAACAACTTCGACGATTTCTTGGAATGTTGAACTTCCATCGCTCATTCATACCCAAGGCCGCTGAACTTCAGGCACCCCTACATGATTTACTAAAAGGTTATTTGGACAGACGTCGCAGTGCAGTCTTTTGAGAAGTGTAAGGAAATTCTTGCTGAAGTCACGTCTCTAGCACATCCTCTACCCTCTGCTGAACTCATTCTTTGCACAGACGCATCAGATTTTGCCGTAGGAGCTTCTTTGCAGCAAAAGAACAACAATCAGCTACAACCACTGGCTTTCTTTTCCCAGAAATTGAATCCTGCCCAATCCAAGATTCCGCAGATTCACTGTTTTCACTGACCACAAGCCAGTTCAAGTACTAAGCAAGTTCCGTTATTTGGATTTTATCGGACAATTTACCACTGACATTCGTCACATTCAAGGTTCAGCCAACATTGTAGCAGACTGTCTTTCTAGAACCGAGATTTCCAGCATTGAAGACATCCAGATTAATTATGGAATAATTGCTGCAGATCAGGTCAACGACACAGAGTTAAATCAGCTACTTATCGACTCCAATTTGAACCTTCAGCAGATACAAATGCCAGGCACTGACGTTCACCTTTATTGCGACGTTCTTGACAACAAATTTCGCCCTTACATTCCAGCAAAACACCGATTCAACATCTTCAAAAAACTTCATGGAATTTCTCACCCAGGAATCAAGGCAACAGTCAAACTTCTAACTAGCCGTTTCGTATGGCGAAACATCAAAAAGGAAGTAGCCTTGTGGAGTAAGCAATGTCTTGAATGTCAACGTTCCAAAATCAACCGACACACAAAAACAGCTCATCAGAAAATTTTAATGCCGGACAAGAGATTCGATCACGTTCATATTGACATAGTTGGTCCATTGGCACCATCTAATGAATGCCGTTACATATTAACCATGATTGATCGTTTTACTAGATGGCCTGAAGCTGTTCCAATAAAAGATATGTCAGCAACCACCCTTAAACTTCCAGGAGAATTTCTGCATTCCTCTACTGAACCAGCCAGCGAAAATGAGTTTGTTTGCAAGCTCAGAACAATAATGTCGCAACTTCAGCCTCGACCAGCGTCAGACGACAGCAAGATTAAAACTTTCATCTCCAAAGACCTTCAAAACTGCTCTCATGTTTTTGTGCGAATTGATGCAGTTGAACCGCCGCTGACTACCCCTTACTCTGGACCACATCGTATTATTTCCAGGTCTGACAAGTTCTTCAAAGTTGACTTGGGCAATGGCAGTGACAACATCACCGTAGACCGCCTCAAACCTGCCTACTTGCCAGATGATTTCCAGATTCAGTTGGAGCATTTATATGCGCATCTCGAGGAACATGTTTCCGACGCTTGACAGCCGCCAGGAGGAAGAGGGCAGAAAATGACAGAGATCGACAAAATGGAATGAGTTTTTTCCTGGCTACACGTGCAATCCGAACTTTGACCAAAAATCATACTCTAATTTGTATTTTATTAAGTTTCTTATTCAACAATAAAGTAGTGTGTTATGTTAGTGTACATTTGAGTAATCCCTTACACATCACGCTTCACCATGAAAATAAGCGCCCTCTGTCTGAATTTATTTTCTCGGATGACAGAGCCACGATGCCACATTTATTTTCGCACCGTGAAACCACGCCGCGTTGACACATTTACTAGAAGTACTCACCTCAAAACAAAATCCATTATGATTTCCATGAAAACTTAGAGTGAAAAAACTGTGATGATGATAATGTTACTCAAAGTTCTAATTTAAAAAAATAAATCGGAAAATTTGGGTTTTCTGCTTCAATCTTCGGAAATACTTTCTTGGCACCTTATTAGTCATAAAATTAAAAAGTAGGTATCACCTATTTTATTTTATTTACTTTTGAGATTTTACAGCACTAATGAATTAAACTTAATAACATGCAGGAGCAATCATCATCACTAATTAATAATTCAGCAAGTTCTAACGTAAAATTCAAAAGATTAATCAAGTGTTGCACGTCATTTAAATCAGAAAACAAAGCACTTTCAAAATCTGCTTTAAAAAGACAGGGTCGCATTTAAAAAAATAAAGTTGATGATGGCTGGCAAAAGCCGGGACGTCGGATTTCAAATAATGTGACGATGTCAGGTTTTAGAGGGAAAAAAGTTGCAATGACAAAGTGTCAATAAATTTAAATTATCTCATCAATCTCTCTCATTAAGCTTACCTACAATAAAATAAAACAGTTTTTCAGAAATGTTGTATTTTTCGGATATTTCCGGAAGTGATCGGATTTTTTTAAATGTTAAAACGGCATAAGGTTGAATTCCAAATTCCGCAAATTTGCCTCCATTTAACCAACTCTGTATCTCCTACCGTTTTTGAGATCCCCATACTTAAATCCCCCCCCTCCCTACCCTGTGCCAGTGACGACATTAACTGTGAAGTTATATTGAAATTCTCGTATGTCTTAGATTAGTTCTCAAGATTTTTTTAGATATTTTGTTGTTGCCGGCTTGAGCGTTTTTTAGCGGTGCTTTAAATCCAACGAGATGCGTTTGTAGTAAAAATGTCAGACCTCTAACTTGAGGCGCTCAAACTTTCAAAGTTATGGTCAATAATAAAATTATTTGCTTCCTTCGTGATTAATGCTATGAACTCATACATACTTGGGACAAACTTTAAACTCGATTTTATTCTCGCCTTGATTCAGCCACTCTTCCAATCCGGTATGCTCCAAAACGTGTTTGCAATCGTTGAGATAAACGAATATGGCATCGTCGTCATCTTCAGTTCCGAAGAAAATTTCGGTGAGGGTTTCTTTGTCGCATTTACGACATAATGGAGGGCATTTGTCGCCGCAAAACCCGACGCAACTGTGTCCACACTTCAGCTTTTTAACGCACCTATATTACTGATCATATTAATATTCCAGTTGTAAGAACGAGCTAACTTACCTCTCTTTGCAAGGTCTAACGTTACAAATTTCGCCGCATTTCTTCTTACATTTTACATGTCTGCATTGTCTTGGACAGTTTTCTCTGCAAGGAGTACAAGGCTCCCCGCACCTCTTCTTACAGTTACTGTGTTTGCAACGTATTTCGCAAGGCTTAGTGCACGGCTTGCACGACTCGCGGCACGGTATCAAACACTCGTGATTACACACGAGCGGCACTCCACATTTCTCCGAACATCTTTTGTGAATTCTCGATTGCATGCATTCGCCGCATGTTCCCGTACATTTATGACCACACTTCAACTCAACACCGCAAGGATGAGTACAGTGTTTCAGTGATTCTTGCGAGTTTTCTGAAAAATAAACTGTAAAATTCGATAAATTGAGAAACAATAATCGCACCAGTGTTCTTCAAATAGCACAAGATGCGATTGATTTGATGTCCACACGGTATCAGCAAATCGCAGTCAGCAATTTCGACACATTTGATGGTACAAACGTCTTTGCACGGTTCTCTGCAATTATGTCCACAGGGTAATTTTCTCGGACATTTCTGCGAAGTGCAGTTAAGTCTGGTTGGAGTTTTGTGGCATGCTATTTTAGCAATATGACTGCATTCTGGAATTACCTTATCCACCTAAATAAACAACGAGTTTAAACTTTAGGATAAAGTTTTTGCAATCCTCAAAGTGGCCCATGTTGTTACGTCGTTGTCGTCTTTAAGACTCGAGGCAAAATTGAAGGTTTTTAAAAAATGTTTACTTACTGACATTACAGTAGGTTTACAGTTTTAATTTTAATTATAATTATGATTTGAATGTGAAAACAAGTAGTGTAAACTGTGTGTTTTGTAATGTGTACAATGTTCGTCTTTGTGTTGATTGTGTGATCGTGACCACTTCTTTTTTAAGGTCCGCTGATGGTTTAAGAGCCGAAACCGGTAACCAGATTAAAATTTTGTGACAACGACTTGAAGAAACAAAGTGTTTGTTCACATCACATACAGGGTGTCCAGTAAGCACCTGATCAAAAGGGTACTGTGACATTCTTTAGATCGAAAGGTGACGGATTGACGTAATTGTCATTAGAAAAAAGTATATGGTTCCAATGCTATTGATGGTCAAACTTGCTGTAGACTTGTCTCTAAGTAAGGCTTATGGTTTGATGAAACAACCACGTCCATTTGCCTTTGGCAAGTGCTAAGTTCTTTCCATGTATTGGTCCTTTTTCAAGGCTTTACTACTCTTGGTAAAATCTTCTAGCATTCATAGTTCTTCCGCAAAAAATGTTCCCCCTGCTATTTACCATTTTACACATTTTTATTGCAAATATCGTAGCCACCAGCTAATTTGATAACTACAAACTAACTATCAAAGTTTTGACGATGGAAAAAAAAATATATAATTTTCTATTGAAATTACCAGCCAGATCTCAAAAGCAGAAGATTCACAAAAAAATAGAAATTACAACAAATGTTCGATATACACACCATTTTCTCGGAAGCATAGCTGAATCCTTCGAATGAAATTGAATTGAACCTTCCTCAACATTTCTGCATCATCCCGAATTACGTTCGCCTCGTTCCGCATCCTACGTATTAACTCTTCCTCGGATTCCACAGGAGTAGCGTAGATTTTATTTTTTAAAACATCCCATTAAAAAATCTAATGGTGATAAGTCGGGGGACCTAGGGGGCCATACGACAGGAACATCTCTCCCTCTCCTTCCGATCCAATTGTGTGAAAAAGTGTTGTTTAAATGTGCAGTTACATTTCTATTAATGTGTGGGGGAGCATCATCGTGCATGAATCACATCTGAGCACGCACATTAAGAGGGACATCCTCCATTAGAACAGGCAAAGTATTCACTAAGAATTCAAGATAATTTTCACCATTCAAGCGATAGGGCAGGATATAAGGACCCAGAAGAATGTCTCCGATGATACCGGCCCACACATTTATGAGAAATTCCAGCTGAAATTGGCTAATACGCCTCACATGAAGGTTTTCTTCTGCGTAATGATAGAAATTTTGTGAATTAAAAACACCACTTCTAGTAAATCCAGCTTCATGAGTGAATAAAATTTTGCTGGAAAAATATGGGTCACGTGCCCGCGCATCTTTAAGTGGCAAAAACCGAAGTCTTCTGTCAAAATCGGGTGGTAGAAGCTCCTGAACAGGCGTTGCATGATATGGATGAAGGAGCTGCCGTCTTGTGATGCGATTAACTGTACTTTTTGGTGCGCCAAATTCCAATGCTAAACGGCGACTACTAATATTTGGGTCGTCAGCGACCCTGTTTAAAATGTCCTCTTCAACAGCAGTATTACGAACTTGAGGACGACCCACACGGTCAACGGCTCTAACACCAAATTGCCCTGTCTCCCGTAAACCTCTTTCAATCCTTGCACATGTCCGGTAATCTGAAACTCGTCGATTTGTATATCGCGCAGCGTAGACGCAAACACTCTCACGCAAGTTGTCTTCGCAAAACCCTAAGACTTTGATCATGTCAGTCATGTCTTCATTTGAAAACGCCATTAGATTTGTTTCAAACAATTTTTTTTAAACTGTCACTATCGTCAAAACTTTGGTAGTTAATTTGTAGTTGTCCAATTAACTGGTGGCTACGTTATTTGCAATAAAAATGTATAAAATGGTAAATAGCAGGGGGACACAAAAAACCATTTTTTGCGGAAGAACTATGAATGCTAGAAGATTTTACCAAGAGTAGTAAAGCCTTGAAAAAGGACACACATCAGATTAAATAATAAAAAATTAATTTTAACGACGAAATAAAAAGTTCTGGTAATTTTTGAACCCAGTCACTGAAGAACTTAGCACTTGCCAAAGGCAAATGGACGTGGTTGTTTCATCAAAACATGAGCCTTACTTAGAGACAAGTCCACAGCAAGTTTCATTAAAATCCATTGAAACGTTCTCCAAATATTTCGGAAAATAGATTTTTTTTAAGAACTTGGACCATCAATAGCATTGGAACCATACACTTTTTTCTAATGACAATTGCGCCAAATCGTCACCTTTCGAACTAAAGAATGTCACAGTACCCTTTTGATCATGTGCTTACTGGACACCCTGTATAGTAGATAATAGATAAGTAGTAACCATCTTAAATATTGTCTGTGAACAGAATGGAGCCTTTAACTTTGCGTTTGGGCATTTTGATAATAAAGAAGTAATAAATACATAATAAGTTATTAATATTACAATACGAAATTTTTTCACCACCCTAATTTTCTTGACGAAGCAATTTTCGAATATAGTTTATACAGGGTGTTTTATAACATATTCGCAGGACTTCAAAATATGGTAGCATTTATTACGTTTACACCGCAAGGACCAAATATTTGATCCAGGTATCAAATGACGTCACAACTACTTTGTTGACGGTGTAAACACTTAGGACCAAATGTTTCGTCCTTGAATTTGGTGCGGAGCAAAGCGGGCAGATTAAATTATCTTTTTTACGGTGTAAACACTTAAGTACAGTTCGGTTTTCAACTTGGAACGTACCGCACGTCAGTTTCGTGGGTGCCATTTTTTGCCACTAAGAAACCACGTTTCTTGAAACGGTGTTCAGGGAAATTGGAAGTTGACGACCGAATTCCGCAGCCGGTCGAATGGAGATGGTGGAATCTCTAAGTGGAAACGTCGATTCCTAAAAGTCTACTGGGAATTGTCTTGTGCGGTGCACTTCCAAGAGGCGGAAAGGGTGAAAACCTAGGTGAAGACCACGTGGATGGTCATAACAACGGTTATCGTTTCCACGAGGAATGACTATATCTTTTACTCGGATTGTGCCCTTAATCGATTTTTTTGACTTTTTTGTGTGTTTCTGGGGCTCAGGGACTCTAGCCCGATTATCTGAGTTTCTTACGTTTCGAGCTGGCGAAATACCCCAGTTGGTGGAGCCAAAAAAAAAACACTTAAGTACTAGTTGGAGTACCAAATTTCAGGCAAAACTTTTTGTCATTCTGAAGTTTTCTATCCAGTCTTGATAATTATATTTTTTATTAACAATTAACTCCCAGTTTTCTGAGTTTTTTTTCTGCTTATTACATCCTGCTGTTTGTAATTTTAATTATATTAACTTAACATAAGGTGTCCATTAACACAAGGTTTCTTAACTGCTCTTTTTGAAGAACTTGGTTTTTCTTAGCAACAGATGTACCAAATTTAATTAGTACTCTATTTGATCCTTGTACCAATTTGGGCCTCGCGGTGTAAACGTGGTGAATAGTCTAGTTTACACTGTTAGGTAACTTGGTTCGGTACACGGGAACTAAAAGGGAGATGGGATCATATGAATGCTTCTTGATCGTTTATACGGCAAAGTGTCGATCGACCGAACGACTAGACTAAACAAGGAAAAAGTCAATGACAGTTGTCAAAGATGTAATAAACATTAAAACACCATTAAACACAGCCTATAGTATAGGTTTTCTATCGATTATTATTTATTATTATTATTATTTATCGATTTTCTATTCTCCACAGACCTATGGTTCGTATCAAAATGCCTTGCGTATCGAATTTAAAATAGTTCGGTACACATTTCCAAGAGTACCAAACCAAAAGTGAGCTAGCTTAATTAATACACCACTGTTTACACCGAAAAGGCTAGAACTTTAATTCAAATATGGTTCGGGGTCAAACGTTAGTACGCGTACCAAACTAGACTATTGGTAGCTGGTTCAAAAACATGAAAAAAAATCTATTAATTTATCCTCTAAAATCGAGCATTTTAGAGATACAGATTGCTGTTACTTGTTCCAACGTTTAAATAAAATTTCAAAAAGTTGAGTTTTCTCGAAAACGATTGACTTTATAGCTTATATCCAAGCACACGAGCACGTTTTTGTCTAGAAAACATTGGCGATTCAAATGAGCGTCTCAAAACCTTACTATTTCCAGCAGCGTAAAAGTTGGGGAAAAAAACCGCCACTACCCTTTCAAAACCTTTACCAATTATGACTAAAGAAAAAAAAAACGCACAAAACATAGCTTATTACGAGTACAAAATGCTTCCAAAAGCTGTTTTGTAAAAGGTTTTAGAGGTATTTGCAAAAAACTAAATTTTGTTGTCAATTTTAACACCCTTGGACGAGCTACCATATACTGCGGTCATATTATGAAACACACTGTACTATAATAAACTAGCATTATTTTTCGTCATGACGACGTTTGTTAAAGTCCTACATAAGGCTACAAAATCTTCAAACACTTTATATAATATACTTACCAGCATGTTACAAGGTTCACATTTTTCAAAACATTTCTTTTTACATGGATGACCGCATGTTAAATGTAGTTTGCAGGGTTTGCCACATTCAATCGACTCAACATCTAGATTGCACGCAATCTTGTGTCGATGAGTACAAGAACGAGTCTTCTGAACAACAACCAAGCATTCCTCACACTCTTGATAGCAAAATTTACTGCAAATGTGCTCTTCTTCTTTATTTTGACATCCAAGCTTCGGTTTTGAGCACGGTTCCCGGCAAAGGTACTAGAAAAAAATTTGTAAATAAGTGTATTTCGTACAACCAAGTAAAAAGCAAACCATAATACGACTTAACTCATATTTCTGATTTTATTAATTTCATTCAATAATTTTTTTTAGAAACCTAATTGCAATATGTTTTTAATAGTTTTGAAGCAGTAATTTAACTTCTTTTGTATATTATTTTTAAAATTAACAGGACATATACACTGTGTGTAAAAAGTCCGGCAACCCTGAATTATTTCGCAAAATACCTATACAACTTATTGAAAAATATCCTATATAAATATTGACACACTTTAAACGTTTTACCGTTAGGTGACATTCAGGAATATACAGGGTGAGCCACAATATGGCAATGAATTGAGGTTATGTTTTTTCTTATGGAATGACCATGTTTCAATGACATTTTCTGATTCGCTCTCTCATTCTGATCACATCACAGTGGTGGTTATCTTGAACAGTTTGGCAGCTATTTAATAAATAAAGAAAACTACGCTTTTAAATAAGTAATAATTTTTTACAAAAGGAAGGGAATGATACGCAGTCGTCTCCACAATACTTTATTTCGATCTTCAAAGGGTAAGGCCTGCTCTACTAGTTTCGGACATATAAATGGCCATCTTCAGGAGCTCAACTCGACAATCATCGGCTGTCTTTTTAGAAAGGGGGAGACAGTGAGACCAATGTTATAAAGATTTTGTGAATTTAAATAGTTGTTTAAAGGGGGGAATAAAGCTGATTATGGAGAAAAAAACCTGACACTACATATTTAATTGCAAAACAAAAACGTTAAATTAGACCCATTTGTAAGGGCTGGGTTAGACCCTATGGGGAGAAAAAAGATAACTTTAGATTTAATCCACCATCCACGGCAGAGGCGATCGAACAGGAAACACACTACACTGGTACTGGTACAACTCCACTGAAAGAATATGGACTACTACTTCTTTTTAATAATTTTTTATTTGATTAAATGCTGAAAATGTGCCCCTTGAACTGAGCGTTGCAACTGTCACTTTTTTGGAAAAACATCAAATATTTCGAAAACGGCTAGAGATAGGCATAGGGCATTGTACACAAAAGTTGGTCAGAATTTTGTGAGGAATCCAAATATGTAATAATATATAGGGTGTTCTATTTAAAATAAGAAAGTTGTGATCGACTTCCGGTATAAACGGAAGTGCAACCATCTTGAAAATATTTTAGTTAGATTGGGCATGCCCACATCAGTATCCTACCAAATTTTCAAAACTCTCCTATTTATACTTTTTCCAATATCAATCGATGTCTTTCGTCGTGGGACACCCTGTATACCTATATATTCGGAGCAGTAGTGAGTTTATTAGTAACCGCAAATTACCGCCTCCTGTCCGCTATTCCCGAATCTTAGACCGGAAAGTGAAAGCTGAGGTCCCGAGGCTGTAACCCACACTAATGTAAGGGATCATATGACCCACGTGGAATCTTTCCCCTTACAAACCTCAATTCATTGCCATCTCGTGGCTCACCCTGTATATTCCCAAATGTCACATAACGGTTAAACGTTTAAAGTGCGTCAATATTTATATAGGATGTTTTTCAATAAGTTGTATATTTTGCGAAATAATTCAGGGTTGCCGGACTTTTTACAATCGTGTGTCAAGAAATAAAATGATTTCTTTAGTGTTTCAAATATCTGCATTTAGCCTTGAAAAAAGGCAAAGAACATTGGTGACTAGCTTATACAACGACACAATACTTCAATGACCTGGTTTTATCAGAAAATATATTGTTACGAAAAGGACTTTTGAACTTAGAGTAAGCAGTAGGATAGTTATTTCGCGTTACCCCGTATAGTCTTGATTCATTTTATGTTATCGCGTATTTTGGTTGTTTATGTTCTTGAACGTCGTCCTAGTTCAGCTGTTTGTGGGAGAGAGAGAAAGATTTATGTCATATAGTTTGAAGTTTAAGGGAGAATTCCCGAATTCCCTCGAATCCATGGAAGCCTAAAATAGTTATTGGCGCAACTAGAGAGGAAAGTGCAACTTTTGCTCCCGCGAAAAATTCGAGACCCGACGCAAAGCGGAGGTTTTCAAAGTTTAAGGGTGCAAAAAGCAGTTTACTCCATAGTTGCGCATCTATTTTTTTCTACGACCAATGTTGTTAATAACAATTATTGAACACCCGTTACTATGTTAATACCTGGCTGAAAAAGAAGGTGTTGTTACTAAAGATATGTTTGTCAATTTGTCAAGAAAGTGACAAACTGTCTTTAGAAATCGTGACTTTTACTGGTGGCACTTTTCCTCCCATGGGAGGAAAATACTTTCAATGTCTCTGGTCTCTCTCCCTAGGTAGTGAAAGTGATACTTTCATCTCTCAAATGATGGAGAAAAATGTAATTTTTTATAGGGGTCGTAGAAAAATATACAGGGTGAGTTTTTTTTTTGTTTTTAGTGAAGGGATCTCGGAAACTAGCAGTTACGAAGTCGGTTAAATGGGGAAAGATGTGCAGTTTTAGGGGACCAATTTAAAACCATTTTTGTTTTATAGAAACTTACCAGATATTTAGCAAAAACCAAATTTTGACGATTTCTTTTAATTGATCTGGGCGAGTTAGTATTTGTAGAAAAATTAAGTAAATACAAAAGTTGTAGACAATTTTACCCCGAAAAAGATAGGCTAACTGATTTTTTTCTGACAGCTGTCATTTTTGAGTTACGACATAAAGTTACTTTTTTTAAATGGAAAGCATAGACGGTTATTGCATAATTAGAAAGGTCTTTTTACAAGCTTTAAAAAAGTACCAATAAGTAGATTGTTATCTTTCAAAATGGCGGACTTACAGTTTTTTCGTTTTGAATTTGCAATTTTAACATAGTTTGCCATGAAATCTTTCATATTCATTTATTATTTGTTTGACACTGACAGCTGGCATAATTTAACTCAAATAGTTTGAGCAGTAAATGGTTTAAGAAAAAAATGTTCAAAAACGCCGCCATTATTGTCAATGCATGAGTTGCATCTTGTTAGAACGGAATTAGTGGCTAATTAATAAAATTAAAAATATAATTAATAATAAATTTAATTAAATAATAATTCTAATTCCATTAGAATTCCATTTGTATTTAGTATTTCAGATTTGAAAGCTGTAAGTACTCCATAATGAAATGAAACTTATAACTGAGTTAAGTTATACCAGCTGTTAGTATCAAACAAATAATAAATCAATATAAACGATTTCATGGCAAACTATGTTAAAATTGCAAATTCGAAACGAAAAAGGCTGTAAGCTATGCTTCCCATTTAAAAAAAAGTAACTTTATGTCGTAACTCAAAAATGACAGCTGACAAAAAAAATTAGTTAGCCTGTCTTTAAATTTTTCTACAACAAATAATAACTCACCCAGATCAATTAACAGAAACCGTCAAAATTTGGTTTTTGCTAAATATCTAGTATCAATCAATCAATCAATCAAATTATGCTTTATTGTCGGAAGATACACTGTTCTTATTGACAAAGCCACAATAATAATTAAGAACATAATATAAAATTATATACAAACAAGCATAGCACAATATAACTATCTACTACTCAACATCAACTTCAAAACAAAAATGTAAATACTTTATAATTAAAGGTCACAATGCGCAGAATCAAATAAAATTACATTTAACATGGCATTAACAGGACATGAATAAAGGTATTGTTACGGTCTGGGCCTACTATGCTCGATACTTCTTAACGAGCGCTCGCCTCGGGATGAAACCGATGCGCCGCAATATCTGGCCGGGCGCGTATTAAAGTAGGCCACAGTTAGGAAACGCTACCTGGAAGATTCTTGAATGATCAAGGCAACCCGCGAAGCGTTTCGCGGTCATTCTAGAACGTGGTTTGCGAATATAAAAGACGCGGTCTCGACCGCAGTAGTAGTGAATTTGGGAACGCGGTAAAGTTTAAATAGTGGAATAATTGTGGAATTGTAGTAGTGTTTTTAGTAGCTGTGTTAATTATTGTACGGAGTGTTTTGAAGTGTAAATAAATTTATTAATTGTTGAGTTAAACTGACTTTGTGTGAACCCACGGGAAAATCGTAACAATTGGTGTCAGAAGTGCGATCAGACTTTAGTGCGACGTGAATTGGAACTAAACTTCGGGTTAAAGACTTGTGTTCAGAACCGGACTAGAGATTTTCGGAACAGTGGTGTGTTAAATTTATTTTATGCCAATAACAAGACGTCAAAGTGCAAACATGGAGGCCCAACTTGCAGCTATTATGGCAATGCTTGGAAAACAAGAAGAGAAACAAGAACAAACAGAAAGGATTCGACAACAAGACAAGGAAGAACAAGAAAGGATTCGACAAGAACAAGAAAGGATTCGACAACAAGAGAAGGAAGAACAAGAAAGGATTCGACAACAAGAGAAGGAAGAACAAGAAAAGATTCGACAACAAGAGAAGGAAGAACAAGAAAGGATTCGACAACAAGAGAAGGAAGAACAAGAAAGGATTCGACAACAAGAGAAGGAAGAACAAGAAAGGATTCGACAACAAGAGAAGGAAGAACAAGAAAGGATTCGACAACAAGAGAAGGAAGAAAAAGAAAGAATGAGACAACAAGATATGGAAATGCGTCAAGAAGATAGAGAGCGGCAAGAAAAACGTAACGAAGAAATATTGAACGTTCTAGCACGGAACAAGACAGAAATCCAAGAGTATGTAACCCATAGTCTCAAAAAGATGGAGTGTGATGTTGAGGGAAAATTAAATGATGTTCGGGAGGACATTAATAAAATTCAGAATGATGTTGAGATAAAGCTACGCGACTTAGATGGTCAAACTTCATGGGCAACGTACCAACTCCAATTTGAGGCCGCTGCAAATGCAAATAGATGGAGTAACGAGGAAATGGCTGTAGCACTGGTGGTGGCATTACGAGGACCTGCATTGGAGCTGTTACAGACTCTGCCTATCGCCCAACAAAGCAACTATGACGCATTACTAGCTGCATTAGAACGACGTTATGGGGATCAGCATAGGAAAGGAGTGTACCAAACACAATTAAAGGCAAGACTGCAGAAAACTGGTGAAAATTTACAAGAGTTTGAGGCCGAAATTCGTCGCCTTGTGCATCTGGCTTACCCAGCCGTCCCGGATGAAAGCCAAGAAGAACTTGTGGCACAGTATTTTGTAGATGGGATTCGATATCCGGAGGTAAAGAAAATGCTGAAGATGTTCAAAGGGACCAACAGCAGCGAATTACTGATTCGAGCGCTGGAAGTTGAAGCTGCGTGTAACGACTTAAAGCCAAAAATCAGGGCCGTGACTATTCAAGAGGAGAGAGAACCGCCAGCCGATCATGCTGCTACACCAATGAATGAAATTGAATCAATGGTCGGCCAATTAGTGCAACAAATGGCAGCATCAGCAAATGGCCAGTCCACACAGTTAGAACGGTCACGCCCGATCACTAGAGTGGAGTGTTATCGATGCGGACGTACGGGACACATTAAACGAGATTGTCGAGTAAGGATACCGTCCCGCTCTCCAACGAGGGACGTACAACCATCCAGAAGGGACCAGGAAAACTCCCACTAGTCAACATTACGGGGCGAATGTTGACTAGCGAAAACAAAGCCCCCAGAATTATCTCCATCAGAAGCCTGGGTAGATCAATGGGAAGCCTGAACGTAGATGGAAAGGTGGATGCGATGAACGTTACTTTTACTTTGGATACCGGTGCGGCAGTATCTTTGATCCGGTCAAACCTTGTGGATAAAAGTCAAGTTAAGCCTTTACGAAGAAGTATTCTCCTGCGCACTGTGACTGGAGAATCGGCTAAAGTTTTAGGAGAAATAACAGTCAAGATTTGCCTTGGAAGGATTACGTTTTACCACACTGTGCTAGTAGCAGATATTGAAGATGAATTTATTCTGGGAATGGACCTGATTCGTCAACATGGATTTTCTTTTAATCCCGAGCAAAATATCCTAAGGTTTGGAAGTGAAGAGTTCATCCTGTCAACCAATCACCGCTATGAGTCCCCATTAATGTTTTGGCATCTCAGACAGTAAAAATAAGCGGCAATTCCGAGCAAATAATTATTGGACAATTGGAGCAGAATTCTGGGAGCTGTGTTGGACTTGTACGGAACACGGACCGACCAGGAAGATGCCTCATTGGGAAATCACTTGTAAATGGAGGAAGTGAAGTCCCAATAAGAGTTGCAAACATTTTTCCAGACGACGTCAAAATCAACAAAGGCGAAATTATTGCGGTATTCGAGCCTGTAGTCAATGTTGGTATGCCAAATATGCCAAATGCACAAAATCCATGAATATTAATAATATATTATGTTATTAGGAGTAAAAGAGATCTTTAAGTGAGTGCAAGCACACCTATTCACTGAATGAATGATGATTAAACTGAAACTCTCATGATCATGTGATTTTCAAGCCACTGTGATCATCAGTCACTTCCGAACGCACTAATTTTTCAAAGCATTTGTAGGTTAAAATTTGTGATCTAATTCCAGACATGCGGGTTTTTTCACCTGCTTGACGTCATTCTCAAAGGGTAAAATTTTTACTATAGCCTAGGTTGGGTCCAAACTCTCTATCTAAAATATTTTGAACTTTGCGGTATTACCAGATCAGTCGGAAGGAACACCAACTTTTGATTTTCAAATGAAACACCCTGTTTTTAATCTCATTTTTGAATTCCTCGCAAGAAGGCTAGTGATTAATGTTGATACTTCCCTATACCTATCTTGCACCGTTTCTCATATTTCATAAAAATGGTGAATTTGTCAGCAAAACGGTAGTCTAAACATTCATTAAATTCTCAAGTTCTGAAAGGTTTGCTTATGTGACCTTTTGTTCTCAGTTAGACAATACCACAAGGTTGAAAATTTCAAAAACTGAAAATGAAAAAACCTACGGGGTGGTCAATATTTACCTTTAAGTCTGATAAATAGAAAAACTGCCAGAAGTTCGTTTTTTTAAATGCAGCCACCAATGTATTATGTTTTGTAATAAAAGAACATTCAATTTAGAACAACTCTATGTATACTCTTCCTATACCTAACTTGAACCGTTTCTGACTTATCAACAGTTTTTCCTTAAAGTGCGTATAAAATCGTAATCCATACTAATTTGAATACGGACACCTGCTTGTGCTAAGTTTGAACCAGTGTTGAATTTGACAAATATCTGTCACAACATGTTGTAGTTATGATATCGACTAGTCATTATAACCAACGACGTCATTATAACGCACTTTAAGGAAAAACTGTTAATAAGTCAGAAACGGTTCAAGTTAGGTATAGGAAATGTATACATGGACTAATTCACCATTTTAATAAAATATCTAAGAAACGGTGCAAGATAGGTGGTGTAGAGAAGTATTAACATTAATTACTAGCCTTCTTGCGAGGAATTCAAAAATGAGATTAAAAACAGAGTGTTCCATTTGAAAATCAAAAGTTGGTGTTCTTTCCGATTGATCTGGCAAAACCGTTGTCCAAAATATTTTGGAAAGAGAGTTTGGACTCAACCTAGGCTACACTCCAAATTGCAGTGAAACATATTGAGTTGTTCTCTAGATATTTCTAATATACCATCACCTTGAATCTCCCTGTATATTAGTGTAAGATTTACAATACAGATAACTGCCATTGTTATTTGAAACAGATAGGTGTTATTTTTTGACATTGCCAAATTTTTTATAAATAAATATGTGTAAAGTTAATTTTTGGCAAATATTACAAAATAAATCAGTTTTTGTTAAAATTGACTTACCTCTAAATGATCGGGATCCTGCCGAATATGACATTGTCGAGCGCACGCATGTCCACAAGGTTCTACGCGAGTATCGCAACGAAATGGACATCGAAACCTTTCCGAGTCGGCGTGACAAGGTTTTGTCGTTTTATGATTACACGGCAGGGTCGTGGATACTTTTACCACGCATTGGTAAGTGTTCATATCGACGTGGCATTCAACGTCCACGTCATGTCCGCACTTCTCTAAATGCCTCCGGACTATATAAGTGCAAGGGCCACAAGTCTCGTAACAAGATTTGTGGCAAACGTGAGTCTCATCGTTGCAAAGCAATCTAAAGAAAATTGTTTGTTACACTACACCCAGGTGATTGTTAAACTAAACTAAAAAGAAGATGATGGTGGTCAGATTTGTTTTACTGCCAAAGCATAAAAAGCTTAATTAACTTTAGTTTACCTGGTGCAATTTTCAGTACATTTGTATCCCTCGTGATTTCGGTCCCGTATATGACACACACGTTTGCAATTGTGGCCACAACAGAGAAGAGCCTCACAAAGAACGTCGCAACCACCCTCGCTCAATCTACTAAAGTCTTCGGCTTTCGCCACTTGGTGGATTTTATGACGATGAATTTGACACCTTAGAGACAAATGAGTGCCAATGGCATTTTGCTCTGTCAAGACGTCGTTGACTTTTTCCCATATCTTATTAAGTTAAAACGTTTACAGTTAATTTCTGCTTAATCAGCCATACTAATTATTGTTGATTAAATGAGAAAACTTCAAAAAAGTTTCTAAAGTTTCTATACCTGATTTTCACTATTACATTTCAATAATAGGTTCATATTTCCCATAATATAAAAACCATCGCGAGCCCTAGATAATGCTACACACACTCTGTTTTGAATTTGCATAAACCCAGCACTGTTGACATCGTTACTTCTAACCAGGGACAGAAGTATGATGTCCGATTCTTCACCTAAAATTGTATCGAATAATTAAAATAGCGTTAAAAAGAAATTACAGAACCATACTAATATTAGAAATATACCCAAGTAATTAGTATAGACTGTTTAGTGACTTTTAACTGTTGCGTCACAATCACCGGTAAAAACGTATTTCGGTGATTGAATGCGATATTGATTATCAAAATGGTTATAGTTTTAGGTTATAACTAGAACCAGGGGCTAAAATAAATTATACAGGGTGTCCCATAACTATATGACAACATCTCGGGAGCATACAGGGGAAGTCAAAATAAAACGATTTGTTCATATAAACATTTTTCCTCCTAAGTCACTCCTAAGGGAGATATCGAGCCCCAAAGAACTGCCTTCCAATTAACGTTTTTGGCCGTAACTTTTGAACCACTTTGTATATTGTAATGATTTTTGGGTTTAATGTTTTATCGAACGATACCTTCTATTTGACCTCAAAACAAGCTATCTCGTCTTAGCAGAAAGACAGAAACTAACTGGTACGTAAGACACAAGCTGCTTAAACATAGTAATTATTTTCAGCTGCAAACGCCATTAATGAATACTCTTGACATTTTTATCGAAAAATTGTACTCTTCTTTTATTTCGATAAAATAAACGGTTTTCGAGATAAATCAATTTTTCATTGAACTGCTTAAACCACAATGTTATTAAAAATATTCGTTAAACTAGTTTTTTTTATGTAAATTTTTAAGTTTATGTGTAGAATAACGAAATATATGGAAGAATACTCCTTAATTGAATAAGCATTTAATTATTTATTTTTTTATTAATTTTATTTATTTTTTTTAATTATTATTTTATTGTAAGTGAAATCAAAACTCAGAGTCGATCTCCACAAATATTTATTAAAAAGGTTGTTAATTGCCTAACATGTTTCGGGTGTATTCAGACACCCATCTTCAGAGGCTTAACTAGATCACTAGTCTGCTGACTGTCATTCTAAAAGGGGGGACAGCTGAACCCAGATGTACCAAGGTGGTTTTTTATTCTGCACGGGGGAAAAAACCTTGATCAAAAACCCAGTTCTGGTACAGAGGTGACAGGTTGCTCCGTTTTTTATTCTCGAAGGGGAAAAAACTTAATCAAAACCCAGTGTTGATGTCAAAAAGTGAAGTTACTAGCTCGGTTTTTTATTCTTTAAGGGGGAAAAAACTTAATCAAAACCCGAAGAAGTTGAATGATGTAAAAACTGCATGTCTATCTGAAGGAGACCAAATGGACACGAAAGGGACGTCACACAACAAAAAACCGCGGTGGACACTCACAAGTTCAACATTTAACAGATTAAAATGGGGGCGACTTTCCCTTTGTCACTGTGGAGGTGTGACCGTGCAGGGCAACATGGCTTGGGTGCAGCAGGACATGGAGGGGGGTTTGATCAAGGTTTTTTCCCCCGTGCAGAATAAAAAACCACCTTGGTACATCTGGGTTCAGCTGTCCCCCCCCCCCCCCCCTTTTAGAATGACAGTCAGCAGACTAGTGATCTAGTTAAGCCTCTGAAGATGGGTGTCTGAATACACCCGAAACATGTTAGGCAATTAACAACCTTTTTAATAAATATTTGTGGAGATCGACTCTGAGTTTTGATTTCACTTACACTCACTACTCCACTGTGTGCATATGGACTACTACTTTTCGATATTATTTTATTAATTTTTCAGCTCTGCTTTCATACTTTTTCGTTTCGTTCTGCATTAATTTCGGTTTCCATGTGTATTTTAAACAAAAAACGAATTCAAGAAATATTTTTAATAACATTGTGTTTTAAGCAGTTCAATGAAAAATCGATTTCTCAAAAACCGTTCATTTTATCGAAACAAAAAAAGAGTACGATTTTTCGATAAAAATGTCAAGAGTATCCATGACGTTTGCAGCTGAAAATAATGACAGCTGTCAAAGTTTAAGCAAATTGTGTCTTAGGTACCAGTTAGTTCTTGTCTTTCTGCTAAGACGAGATACCTGGTTTTAATGTCAAATAGATGGTCTCTTTCGATAAAATTATTTAAAATACCCATTAAATGAATTAAACCCAAAAATCATTACAATATACAAAGTGGTTCAAAAGTTACGGCCAAAAACGTTAATTGGAAGACAGTTGTTTGGGGCTCGATATCTCCCTTAGGAGTGACTTTAGGAAAAATTTTTATATGAACAAATCGTATTATTTTGACCTCCCCTGTATGCTCCCGAGAGAATGTCATATAGTTATGGGACACCCTGTATAGTAAATGTCCAACCAATCTATGTTTATATAGGGTGGTCCAAATTAATTGTAGGACATTTAAAAAAGAGAAAGCACATACAAAATAAACCCCAACGGTGTCATATAAACTATGGTTGAGAAAGTGGCCCTTATCGGAGCTAACGGGCACCAAGAAAAAAGTTTTTCTACTTTAATTAATAAACAAAAATAAAACTAATATGAAATTTGGCATGATTGTTCATCATTTTGAAGTAATCATATTTGGCGTTGTTTTCAATTTTTTAAAATAATCTGGACATATGCAATTTTTTTTATTATGTAATTAGCGTCTAAAAATGACTAGTATCTGAAAAACTATGCAAATTGAAAAGAAATGTTGAGAGAAACTGTTCTTAGGAAAAAATATGAGCTATCACTTGTGCCCCATCAGAACGCTGTAAATTTACAGCTTAAAGAAATTTAAAGCTGTCAAACTTTTTGAGAGGCCCCGTATTTGTTCAGATTATTTTAAAAAAATTAAAAAAATCCTAAATTACCACTTCAAAATGGTAAATATAAATATATACAGGGTGAGTTTTTTTCGTTTTTAGTGAAGGGATTTCGAAAACTAGCAGAGTTACGAAGTCGGTTAAATGGGGAAAGAATTGCAGTTTTAAGTTGTAGATAATAGTCTAGTTTACAGCCCTAACTTGGTACGCGAATTACGTTGTCGTTCGAAACAACTTTGTTTTTAAAAACTTTAGTTTTCCAAAAGAAAAATCAAAATCACGTACAAGAACCTTTATTAGTTAAGGAGAACACGAAAAAAGCCCGGTACAATGTGGAGCGGCTGGTTATACAGGGTGTCCCACGACGAAAACCATCGATTGATATTATAAAGAATTGCAGTTTTAAGTTGTAGATAATAGTCTAGTTTAGAGCGCTAACTTGGTACGCGTACTAAGGTTTTACCCCGAACTTTTCGGTGTAAACCGTGGTGTATTAAGTTAGTTCACTTTTGGTTTAGTACTCTTGGAAATGTGTACCGAACTATTTTAAGTTCGATACGCAAGGCATTTTGATACGAACCATTGCTCTGTGGAGTGCTGTACACGCATACTTTAGTAGACAAATAGAAAATCGATAAATAATAATAATAATAAATAATAATCGATAGGCTGTGTTTGATGATGTTTTAATGTTTATTACAACTTTGATAACTGTCATTGACATTTTCCTTGTTTAGTCTAGTCGTTCGGTCGATCGACACATTGCAGTATAAACGATCAAGAAGCAATCATATGATCCTATAGTCAAAATTTTACCCTTTGAGAATGACGTCAAGCAGGTGAAAAAACACGCATGTCTGGAATTAGATCACAAATTTTAACCTACAAATGCTTTGAAAAATGAGTTATCATGAGAGTTTCAGTTGACAACTGGAAACTGTTTCTTTTCGTACTCGAAAAAAAGCAGCACATTTAGAATTAGCATTTGGGCCTTCTCATTGTAGCACAGCATTTTTATACCTTTGATATTCGTTTAAATCAAAGTGACAATAAATGTCATGTTTTTAATTTGACAGGACGACAAAATTAACAACGTGCCTTTTTTGCTAAAATTGTTTATTTCATATGTTTGATATGCGATAAACAAAGATGTAAAAAGATGACGTCATTCTCAAAAGGTAAAAATCCAACTATATCTCCCTTTTAGTTCCTGTGTACTGAACCAAGCTACCTAACGGTGTAAACTAAACCAATTTTACCCCGATTATTTCCTTTCTATCAATTTTGACCAATCGCTATCAAGAATTAGTATAACAAATGTAAATTTTAAGTGGAAAAATCACTTGACAACTGTCTACTTAGCTGTCAGCAGTTTTTCCGAAAAAAAAAATCGAAAAAATTTCACACTCCTCACAGCAACATAAAGAATAGTGTTACCCTTTCTAGCTTGAAAGTTATTGTTCTTATTAATTATTGTTCTTATTGTTTTAATTAAAATAAAATGTTTATTTAACTCAGGAAATAATCTTACCAAATATACCTCGTGCATCTAATTTTTCCTGTGGAAAAATTGGTATACTCGTTTCTGAGAGTGGTTTTAAATCCTCGTCTTCGACTCGGATGATTTTTAAAACCACTCTCGCTCATGCTATTTGTTAAAACAAATTACTTAGAAACTCGTTTTTCCGGAAAAATTAAATGCACTAGGGATATTACCCCCGAAAAAGATAGGCTAACTAAATTTATTCTGACAGCTGTCATTGTTGAGTTACGACATAAACTTTTTTTTTATTGCATATTTAGAAAGGAATTTTTCCCAGCTTTAAAACGGTACCAATAAGTAGATTGTTATCTCTTAAAATGGCGGACTTACAGCCTCTTTTATTTCGAATTTGCAATTTTAACACAGTTTGCCATGAAATCGTTCATATTGATTTATTATTTGTTTGACACTGACAGCTGGCATAATTTAACTCAGTTATAACTTTCGTTAAGTTACGTTTTAAGTGGAAAAAATGTTTTTTTTTTTTTAATTTGTATCTTTACAAAAAATTTAATGAAACTTATAACTGAGAAATTATGCCAGCTGTCAATGTCAAACAAATAATAAATCAATATAAACGATTTCATGGCAAACTATGTTAAAATTGCAAAGTCGTAACGAAAAAGGCTGTAAGTCCGCCATTTTGAGAGATAACAATCTATTTATTGGTAACGTTTTAAAGCTTGGAAAAAGACCTACAACTTTCATATTTACTTAATTTTTCTACAACAAATAATAACTCGCCCAGATCAATTAAAAGAAATCGTCAAATTTTGGTTTTTGCTAAATATCTAGTAAAAAGCTATATGACCTTTTTCTATAAAACAAAAATGGTTTTAAATTGGTCCCCTAAAACTGCAATTCTTTCCCCATTTAACCTACTTCGTAACTCTGCTAATTTCGGAGATCCCTTCACTAAAAACGAAAAAAAACACCCTGTATACAAAAATAAAAAAATGTTTTTTTGGTTGCTCACCTTTAAGGTGCGTTAACTCCGCTAGGGGGCACTTTTCGTCTACAGTTTATATAACACCTTGAAGTTTATTATGTACTTTCCACCCTTGAATTACCCTACAATCAATATGGACCACCCTGTATACCAATAACTAAACAATTATTATTAAAAGGTGTACCACACTTGCAGAGATCTCTGGACATTTTTAAAAGGGGTTTAGTCGTAATTATAAGTCTCTGGCACTTTCTTAATGGATCTAGAAGCTTTTGACAATTTAAAACCAATCTCGGAATGTTTAAGACACTTGTAGAAGCTTTTGACAATTTAAAACAGTTCTGGGAAGACTTAGGTTATCAGCAGTAGCATTTAGAGCTCTTTGGCTAATTCAAAACGGTTCTAGAAGCCTCTGAAACGTTTAAACAAGTGTGAGAAGGTTAAAGACACTTTTAGAGGACTCTGGAACTTTTTAAAAGGTTCTCAATAGCACTTAGAGCTTTATGAAACTTTGAAAATTGTCCTAGAGGCCTCTGGAAATTTAAAACAGTTCTGGAAAAGTTTAATACAGTTGTACAAGCTTCTGGTACATTTTAAAAGGTTCTCAATAGCATTTAGAGGTGTATAAATCTTTCAAGATGGTTGCTAGAAGCCTGTGACAATTTACAACAGTTCTGGGATAGTTTAAGACAGTTTTAGAGGGCTCAGCAACTTTTCAGTTCTCAGTAGCATGTAAAGGTCGTTGACATATTTAAAACCGTTCTAGATACCGCTGGTAATTTTAAACAAGTCTAGGAAGATTTAAGACACTTGTACAAACTTCTGGCACTTTTTAGAAGAAAGTGAAAGCAAACTCAAAGTCGATCTCCACAAAGTATTTATTAAGTTGATATGTGCCTGACATGTTTCGAGTGTATTTAGACACCCATCTTCAGAGGCTTAACTAGAGTCACCGTCTGCTGGCTGTCATTCTACAAGGGGGGGGGGACAGCTGAAAAAATGTTGGTTACTTAGGGGAGTGTGTGGTACGAAATAGAGTTTTCGTCCGTAACTCGTTTGGTTTGTGTTTTTTAATGTCCATTGGCCTAGTTACACTAGTAGACCGATTCCGGTCGCTTAATAGCTCCGTTTGCACTTTGTGCAAATTTTTTTGTTAATGTGGGTGCGTGACCTGATGGGTGATCAGGTGCCGTAGTTACGTGATTAGTTTTCGATTTTTGTCGGGGAAGCGTCGGTTTGTGGTCGTGTTTCTTTGTGTCAGGTGCCATGTGCCTATTTAATCACCCCACTTTGTGATATCGGTCCCTTTACCACTACAGCACCCAAACTGCCGACATCTGACCTAGGTTCTGAGCGTTGTGGCACGTGTGTGACTTGAACTTTTTTAATTCTTGATCATCTGGCCGAATCACAGGTAAATTGGTTTTATTGTGGTTGTTTTTTGTAATATACACATGTACATATACAACTAACGGTTCGTTTGATTTCCTACAGTAAATCCAAGAGTGTTAATTTATAAAGAGCTAGTGATTATCTCATGCAATTAATCCACGACCTTGGGCTAACACAATTAAAAATGTTGAAATCCCATTAACGTGAGGTTACATCATAACAATGTGACATCCCTTACGTGGTCTACTTGGTCTCCGATTTTGATAGACAAGCTGTTCTAACATCATTCAACTACTTTGGGTTTTGATTAAGATTTTTCCCCGTTCAAAAATAAAAATCCAAGCAATCTTTGAAACCGAAACTTGGTCAAATGGTTTTCATAAAGGTTTTTCCCCTGTGTAGAATAAAAAACCAACCACCTTTTATACACCTGGGTTCAGCTGTCCCCCCTTGTAGAATGACAGCCAGCAAACTGTGACTCGTAGTTCATAGACAATCTAAAAATAAACACTAAACTGAGATAGAGTAGCCTCAAGCCACCAAAGGAACGTTCTCTGAAGAAAAAAATACCGCAAGAGGGCCAGTCAGATTTTACTTGTGTCAATACTGTCATGTCATTTTTTTTCTAAATCTTAACCCTATTTCCTATTTCTAACCTGCGTTTCTAAGAAAAACAATTGTTTTGGTTGTAATTACTGTGCTATTTTGTGCATCAAATTTTTTTCTGTTTTGTGAGTGTTTTCTTAATCGGTTTTTTAAAAAACATGAGAATAGCTGGTTGTGTGATTCCTGGTTACAAACCAAAAGGATTCTTAGCTTTTTGTTGATCTGGACAATGCGAGCAGATATAGAAGTGTATCACACATAAGTTTATTCGTTATTACAAGTGCGCAAATGGAAGGTATTTTCTGAATTTATACAACATACCTAATTTAGGTGTTACTAAGATTTTTTTAATTAAAAGAAGAATATTAATCAAGACAGTGGTGGTAACCGCTTTACATTTCCCAACCCTTCTAAAAACCCTCTCCGCTTCGCTCCTCGAAAAGGATTCTTAGCTTTTTGTTGATCTGGACAATGCGAGCAGATATAGAAGTGTATCACACATAAGTTTATTCGTTATTAGAAGTGCGCAAATTAAGGTATTTTCTCAATATTTATACAACATACCTAATTTAGGTGTTACTAAGATTTTTTTAATTAAAAGAAGAATATTAATCAAGATGTCAATATTATGTTGCAGTATCCTCTGCTATCTTTATTTATTTCCTGTTATTTTACTAAATAAATTTATATCTATCTTTGCTACATATGTGACAGAAAATGCAGTCAATGTCTCTGAAATTACATACTTACCTACTAAGTATGATTTTGTAACTTTTGTTCGTCGATGCTATAGATCTGTGTTGATTTATTTTATAGTTATTTAAAGCTAAGATCGACATCGACGTAAGAAAGTCACAAAATCATACCATAAATTTAACGTCATAAATTATAAAGAGAACCGTTTAAATTTCCCGCCACATTATAATTCCCTTACCAGCCAGTAGATGGCTTTTCAATCAATATGTGTGGTGCTGGCGCCATCAAGCGGCGATAAATTCTTCAAAGAACTGGCAAAACAGTGACTCACCGCTTATTTTTGCAGATTTAGTTTTATTTATGTTAGGTTTTCTATGCTCTAGTTAAGCCTCTGAAGATGGGTGTCTAAATACACTCAAAACATGTCAGGCACATAACAACTTAATAAATACTTTGTGGAGATCGACTTTGAGTTTGCTTTCACTTACACTCACTACTCCACTGTGTGAATATGGACTACTTCTTTTCAATACTTTTTAGAAGGTTGTCAGAAGCATTTAAAGGTCTCTGGCACTTTCAAAATGGCCCTAGAGGTTTCTGGTAACTTAATTCTTGGAACGTTTAAATTTCAACTCTACAGAAGCTATAGTATATGACCAACCAATCAAAGTTTATATACCGTTGGAAAATCCATTTTGCTGGTTTGTTTATGTTCACTGTACCTGGACTGGGCTGGATTTGGACTGCTTCTATATAAAACGACTCACACTGTTTATTTACGAAACTGATAAAAACGTCAAAATAATCTGTTGACTCTAACATTAGTTGAACGGTCAAACTGAAAATAGCTGGTAGTATGATGTTATGACCCACACACATTTTTATTCGATCTTTGATCTCTAATGAAATGAGATAAGAGATCGAAAGTGACACAACAGTTAGAAGTCACTGAACACAGACTAGGTAAATAAGTTGCAATTTGGAACATAAATAATACTTACCCTGATAATTATCGAGAACGGAAATTCGTACATCTTGAAGTAACAGTCTGTTTTGAGGTAAACTTTTTTCACGTCGCATTTCGAAAAATTGTCCTAAATATGCAACTAAAATGGTAATCTGCTCTGGTTTGTAGTCATTTAACACCAAATGTCTTGCGAGAGCAATCAGAAACTTGGATTCGTGAATATTTTTCTTGCTAGCATCTTGACATTGTTCCTCCTTTTCCTGATGATTGATAAAATATAACGGTTTTTCAATACCTAAAAATCAACGTATTATAAACAAAAAATTAAAGTGCTAAGCCAAACCTAATATTGGAGATCTTTGCATCGTGCTTTCGTGATCTATTAAGTCTGGATAAATGTGAGGTTTAATCAGTCGTGAAATCTCGGGTCTCATTCTATGCTGAACATTTAAAGTGTGACACATAATATTATTGCGTACCATTCTCTCGAATAAACTAACACCTAAAATGATGTATTATATAAGTTAAATTACTCTTTTCCCACAAAATGTAAACGCACCCAATTTATAGGTGGTTTCAATCCGGTAAGAAGCAGCTCCAGGCTTCAGTTGAAAGTGATCCCCGATTAATATTAAGTGTTGACACTCCTTAGACAAAGCGGCCACAATGTGAGATTCCAAAACTTCAGCGGCCTCTTCAACAATCACAATTGGACTTCGTAAAGCCTTTAAATTGAAATGTTACTCAAGGCTAATTACACATTTTGGAACAAGAAAAACCTGGATAGTTGTCTGCAGTCGAGCAGCGCCTGTAGTGGTCATTCCCACTACTAGATGTTTTTTCATTATTTGAGTGTCACTTATGTCACGCATTTCATTGTACATTCGATAGACATCACGGAACGACTTACTGTATTGCGTTTTTTTTCGTCTATAGCCAAAAAATATCAAATATAAGTTACTATCTTAAAAAATCATGTAACGGTATTATAAGTTGGGTTTAAGGGAGGTTATTCGGTTTATGTGACATCTGTACTCAACTCTATGAGTTAGAAAGTACATATGGCGTTCCCAAATCTAGGAACAGCTTCATTAATGCCGCATTATTCGGTAAACACCGATCTGATTGGTAAAGAATGGTGAAATAATCAGAATCATGCGGCATTAATGGGGCTGTTCCTAGATTTGAGAACGCCATCTGTACTTTCTAACTCATAGAGTTGAGTACAGATGTCACCAGATGTTGCACAACAACTAATAGTTATTGTTCTAAAATTCATGCAGGTAGTTGCCGTTTTATGTAAAGCGTATTCAAAAAATGTGTTTTAACCGATTTTAGCTGCAACTTGAGCTCATATTGTAGCATAAAATCAGCATTTAAAATTCCATTTTTTCTTAAAAAAAATATTTTTTTGCAAGAAATAACACAAGAACTGGAAACTTTAACAAATCTAATACTGTTCCCGCGGAGTGAGTTTACCCGTGCGTCACGAAGGCTACGTCATTTATAATCATATGAATCAAATTAAGTTTTCGTCAACAAACCTGTTGTGTTCATATTATAGAAAAAGGCGTGTCTAAAGTTTCGTCACGTTTAAAATTTTCCGTTTATTGTCAGTCAGAAAGTAGAGATCTTTGGCTGCAAATTTGCACTAAAACAACCTTATACCAAAGCAAATCAAAAATATCTTGACCGAAATAACATTTTTTATTTATGAGTCTCCGTTTGGATCATAAAATTCCGTCTAAATTTAAAACCTAATTTATTTACCAAAATTCGCAGAGATATGTAGTATTTCTTTAACTTTAAGCTCTTGATTTAGGTTCTGGATGGTTACATGTTTCTCTAAAATAAATACAACAAATTAAAAATTCAATAAGACATTCTGAGTGAGGCTGTAGTATCTCATATCTCATTTTCTGGTTGCAATCCACTTATTTTTCAAAACAGGTTAGTAATTGTGCCAATTTTGGTTAGATCGTGACAGCCGACATAAAAAAATTAAAAATATTAATAATAATATTATGAAAGTACTTACAGAATGTTAAAAGCGTAGAAACAATAGCTCTTAAAAGAACTGTGGTGGTGTGGTAAATAGAAAACTTTATAAATGATTAACAACACAAAGAAACGGAAAAGAATTAATAGTAAACAAATCAAATAAATTTCGCTGGTTTTCAAACAGACAATGACTGAAATAGAAGCTCTAATCAGTAAATGTTTTTTTTTTTTTTTGAAAGACATTCACTTAGATATTTACCCTTTCTGAAAGTGAACAATAGACAAGGATGAAGTCAATAATGCATGTCTACTTCTAAATCACAGGGAGATGACGCAGGGGTAAACTCAGTCCGCGAGAACAGTATATGCCATCACGCGTTTGATAATGATCATAGAGTCAAATGGAATTAATGTAGTATCATACACAAAAAAACTTTTTCAAAAAGACGTAAAATAAAAGAAAGTGCATATATTAGGTTAAACCATGACTCCTGTGTTGCGACATCCTCTATTAATATTGACCAAACTTGGTTAAATATTCTAGAGGAGGAGATGACACTTGGTCATATCCATTGTCATATCAAACGAAACTGAAATTTCTTGTAATTTTGTTTTCATTATAAAGCCCACCTTTCACTACAACAATAGATAACCTTTCCTATTGGAATGACAAAAGTCAAAATTTATGTAAATTTTCATTGATTATAACCTTCCTATCAATTTTGACCAATCGCTATCAAGAATTAGTATAACAAATGTAAATTTTAAGTGGAAAAATCACTTGTCAACAACTGTCAACTTAGCTGTCAGCAGTTTTTCCGAAAAAAAATTCGAAAAAATTGCACACTCCTCACAACAACATAAAGAATAGTGTTACCCTTTCTAGCTTGAAAGTTATTGTTCTTATTAATTATTGTTCTTATTGTTTTAATTAAAATAAAATGTTTATTTAACTCAGGAAATAATCTTACCAAATATCCCTCGTGCATCTAATTTTTCCTATGGAAAAATTGGAATACTCGTTTCTAAGTAATTTGTTTTAACAAATAGCATGAGCGAGAGTGGTTTTAAAAATCATCCGAGTCGAAGACGAGAAACAAATTACTTAGAAACTCGTTTTTCCGAATTTTTCCGGAAAAATTAAATGCACTAGGGATATTACCCCCGACAAAACCCTTCTCGGAGTTCCAAATTGAACATTCAGGTTTAATATTTCTTAAGTTGTTGTTTTCTGTGTTCTGCCGTTGTGTTCTTTTTTAGATTCTGTGAAGACGGTGTTAGATTTTCTACCGAAACGTCAGCGTTTTTAGGTATCAAGACCGAGCCTAAGTCAGTGGTCTTGTGTTGGGACGACTAGGTTAATGTTATTTTAACTTTGTTGAAAATAGTGCAAAATTCCATTTTCCCAACAAACCTTTTTTGTGTGAGAAGACCCAATAAACAAAGAACAAATGAGTTCTCAACAAACATATAGAACATATCTCCAAAAAAAAAAAAGAAATAACACGTCTTTATTAGCGCACCTGAAAATCCACCAGTAGAAAACAGCGCACCGAAAATAGGCACTTTCGTGCGTTCTCACGGAAATAGTATATTCTATATTAAGAGCGGAAAGTACATATTTGCCGTTTGCACATGAAAATTGCAGCTTGAGGCGAAGCCGAAGCGGAATGTGTTTATTTCAAACAGGTATGTCAAGCGTTGTTATGGAAACGCCGAAAAAGTTGGTGAGTAGATTGTTAGTAGAAAGCGAAAACGCTCTAGAGCAGAAAATGATTCACTTTCTGCTCTCGCGCGGCGAATAACCACTTTCTGCTTTTAAATGGAAGCGTACATGAGGTAATTTTAAAGTCAGTCGTCGAAAAAAGTACATTTTCTCGACAAGGAATCAGTCGAGAAGTATATAGTTTTCAGAGTCGTATAATAAAAAAGGTACATTTTCTCGACCATGAATCAGCCGAAAAATAGACAGTTTCAGAGTAGTATAATGAAAAACGGAGATTAATCACGCTTTACCTTAACTGCAACACATATTGATCGAGCCAACGATAATACAGACGCCACCTGTCCTCGTAATGCATTTTAAATGGATTTTGCAAATCAACATGGTTGGGCCTGCGTCGATTCCTGGGATCTTTATAAGTGTCAAGTCGATCCTACAAAAACATCATCAAAATATTGTGTGGTATATTTAATACAGAATGGACCAAATTGGAGAACCATAATTTCTTTTTTATCTCTAGAAATACAAGATCAATTAAATGGAAAAAGTTGAAAAGTTATGACAATCTGTAATTTTTTTTTTGTCGTCCAAGAAATTAACGTTAGATTCCTAGATGATTTTGAACTTTTCATGTCCGTATACCAAAAATCAAGTAAAATCAGATTGACCTCACAACCGCAAGAATCGTCAAGATTGACGATAAAAGATGATCCAATTTGGATAAACAAAATCCCAATATATGCATCATCAATTTGATCCACCCTGTGCGTATCTTTTTTGCTTACTGTGAGATATTGTAATTCAGTTTCAGTATCCCAAATTTCATATTCAATCTTTTCTTGTTGGATCATTGATTCCAGGTCCAGGAATTGCCTATTCACTAAAAAATCCCTGTCGTTACGTAACACTGTTAACTTTTCCTCTAACTGTTTTTTGGTTAATAGCTTTGATAAGGTAGTAACTGGATTAATGTTAAACAAATCGTCGATCCACTCTTCTTCTAAATGCTCATCGACATCCATTAATGGTTCGTCATCGGCCGCATTTCCGTTGCCAACAGCATTTAAATTTTCCGGTTCTCTGGCACCCTAAATTATACGGCAAATTATCGTCAATAACTAACAAAGTAAGCATGTAACACTTACACGAATAGCTACACGCAAAACGTGCAACGGTTGACCGTATTTGCCTTCCATCAGCCACGCTACAATATGTGCTTTCTGTGCTTTGCTAAACCAGGAGTTATCATAACCTTCCACTAAACTCTCAAAACTGCTGAAAGCCACAATGCTGTCGTTGGCTTCGATTAAATTTAAAGTTTCCTCCAGACTTTTCATTTGTGCTATCAAATCGTTGAGCGCCCGTTTTCTTTGAAAGACAGCAGCAGGTAGGTTGACATCGCCCACTTTTCTCCGCTCTCTTAAGTTATAATTTTGCAATTTCTCGTTTTTAGACTGACTACCCACTCGTAACAAGTTGTCAGTGACGGGTAAAAGCCCTTCGAGAAATTGATCGAGAGCGTGATTGGTGTAGCAGATGACCAACATGGGAGTGTGTTTGTACCAGGCGTTCGCATTTTGAAGCAGCGTACTTGCTATTTTTAGACCTATCAACAAAAAAATACACACGGTTACATTATTTTAAGCGAAAAAATTCTATAATACAATTTTCAAACTACTAAATCAAAGGTTTTCAAACCGCCTACCCTAAAGTTAGCTTACGCTTTGTAACAACAAAATCGTAGTTGTATCGCCTTCACATATCTCTTCTTATTGTATGCAGTTACACTATAAATCGAAAATTCTCAGGAATTTAGTTTTGAGGAAAATGCCAGGAGAATTTAGGAAATTTCAGGATAATTTAAGAGAATAATGAAGAAAAAGTTTAAGTACACATCAAAAGTTTGAAAATTTCTAGAAATAACTTAAGGCGTTGCAAAAATAAAATTCTATATTCAGCATTTTGAAATTTTAAAAACATTTTGATCGTCTATAAACCGCGATTGTTTTAATAGTTTGTTAGTAAAATTGTATTCAATACAATATATGTTATTTGAATTTTTTTCCACTTCAAGTAGCACTTTGTAGCTCTATGAGCGGGGTTTTGACATGCACATTCTGACTCGACAACCGCGTTACAAGTGTCAAAGTTTCTATTTTAGACGTATACACGAGCTTAAATTATGACATTTTATATAACTATACAGGGCGTCCCACCGGGAAATACGGTTGTCAATATTTCAAAAACTGTAAAACATAACTTCCAGGGTTTAGTATTTGCGTTGGGGCCTCCACATCTAAAATATTTTCACGTTTGATGTACCACCGTAGGTACCTGAAGTTTGTACCAACTTCACTATTTCAAATGGAATACCCTGTATATTATTATATTTTTAGATGATGATAAACCTACATCTATCTGCAATGGTTTGCGAGGTATTAACGTATGAAAACTGATATTTTCAGATTTTGGAGTATCATATAGCTCCTAAACAGAAGCTTGCATGTTCCTATTCTGATTATACTTTTAAACTTTGACACCTGTCAAAATTTAAAAATATTATCGGGTGATAGGTTTCAAAAAGTTAAGATAGAAACATGAAAACTATTTGCTCTATCTTTATCTGATTAGGAGCTATGACAGGTCAATGTGGAGGCCTCACTGCAATTACTAAATCCTGAAATTTTCAAAAAGGTATCTTTTGTAGCTGTGAATATACAAGGTGTCCGTTTTACGAGCTCAACCATCGGAATCTCGGTTATTTGAATTAGGGCAATTTGAATTATTTGAGTTCGGAATAATTATGGCAAAGATGCGGATTTTCAAGCTTTGTAAGATGCCGTTTTAAAAATTACAAAATTTCGACTACTTTCGGAATTATCTGGAAAAAAGCGAACTTTTGGAAAAACGTTTTTAATTTTTTCTGTACTTATTTGAAGAGACAAATGAAAATCACACATCGTCACAGTCACTTTTTCTCTTCTACAAGATGGCGGAGTCAAATTTGGAATCCGACGTTTCGATTCTCCGAAATCATCATCAGCTTTGTTTTTTCATATAGATCTTGGATTTTTGCATTTTTAAATTCAGCTTTTTTTCTGGTTAAGATGATGTATATGTTAAGATTCGGATGATGATATATGTTAAGATTCGGCCTTGCAGTTTGGAGGAAATATGAAAAATACTTTCTTTGTAAAGAAGACCTTGTAAATAACGGTACATGACCTTGTTTTGATAAACAAATTATTTATTGACACTTCGACTGGATGCCACTTAGCGTCACCAACATTTACAAGTTTGGTGTAATATTATTATTAAAATGCCCTTTTCAAGTGAAGAAAAACGAGTTATGCTAGAAAATTGCATAGAAATGTACAAATTACTTCAGAAACATAACTACAGCGGTATCCAGAAAGACAACAAGTCGGTTAATTTAAAAAACTTACCCAAAAATGTTTTTCCCGTTCCAGGCGGACCTTGTATAATGCTAAACTCATCGGTTAAAGCAGCTTTAAAAGCTTTCGATTGTGAATCATTCAGACCGTAACACCTCTGGTCTGGCATTAGCTGTAGATTCAAAACCGGAACTACTGAACCATCAATGGTATAATTAACGGGTTGTTGCTGCATTAAATATCTTGGTGGATTTAATGTCGTTTCGACCTTGATAATGTATCTTTCCATCGGAAAACTCTCGGTATTCATTCTTTGCAATACATTCAAAACATGGAAATACGGCTCAAAGTACACGCTGGATTCAACCATCACATAGTCTGCATCCCAGTTTATCTAATATTGCACGTTTAATTGTTTCATAAATTCTAATAAATATATGTACACTACTCACTTGGACTTCCTCTTCAAAACCAACAGTAAGTAATCCTCTTACCAACTCGTTAACGTCTCTTTTCACAATTTTTCCAAAAAGCAGACTCGCAAAGTTATCACAAGTAAAACAGAGTAAAGAACCAAACATAAATCTTTTCGAATTTTCATAGTTAAAAGAACGCTTTTTCTGGGCACAATCGTACATAATTTTATACGAACAACAACATTCGTTTGCTACTTCGGCACTGATAAACTTAACTTGTGAGTAAATTTTTATATCGTCCATTTTTTTGCGATCCTCTTTTGGTTTGGACTGATTATCAAGATATACTTGAATTCCTTTACGAAGCGGCAACATAAAATCTTCTCTCAATAACCTTTATGTAAAATTTTCATTACAAAACAAACAACACAACAATTCATGAAAATCTACCTGAACTGTATATCCAAATACTGCTCAACATCTCTAAAGGGTCGGTCTATTATGTTCTTTCTTAGGAAGGGTTTTCTGTTATCCAGAACTTCACGAACACTAGGAATAATCGGGATTAGACGAAAATCATCCGGAGGTTCCTCATTTTCCTCAAATACACGTTTCTCTTTCACAGCTCTTTTTACTTGCAAATCATCAATGGTTTTCTGTATCATCTCTAGAGAATCTTTGGTTTGATTTTTAATCTGGTCGGCAATGTGAATAGAATGTTTTTCCTCTATAAGTTTCATGAATACATCTAGGGTTGTCAACAACTTTAAAACCGTTTCGCATCGGCTCGGTATTAGTTCCTGCACGTTCTTGCATATGCACAACAAATGAATCCAAAACTCATCCGGATTGTTCCAAAAGTGTGTATTGAATTTCTTGTCATGGTCATTCTAAAAGACTGGCTTCGTTAGTTAACATTATTTGTGGGCTAAGTATAGAAATAAAAATGCCAATGTAAATGTTTCTTGGAGGAATTTAACTGTAACCTTTACAGCTCTATAGAACCAAATTTGACGGTTCTAACGTTATAAGGAACACTTATATACTTTTTCTCACGCCACGTTACTGCTGTTATAACTGTCAAAACTTATATAGTTGCTAATTTGCCGAAGTACACTGGCAGTTGTGTTTAAAGCTCTATAGAGAGTGTTACAAATTCGATGCATTAGATTTGTTATCTCAGATACTAGTTGATAGAACTTTAGCTAAATGGAGGCAAAGTTGCGCATTTTAATGCTAAATAATTTAGTTAAAAAAAATCAGAAAATTTTTATTACATTCGGAGATATCCGACCAAAACTGTCTGTCATAACAATCAAAACTCATCACCAATGACCGGAAAGTACTGATGGGCTTAAATTTACCGTGGCCGGTTATTTACTGGTAAAATTGGAAAAGTAAAATTCAGTGTGACAGGAAAACATACCAATTTTACCAGTAAATTACAATTACCCCAGTAAATTTATAGGTCTATGAAATATGCTTGAAAGATATCATTTTCCTGTCATGGCTGTCATTAATTTGAAAAGTCATAAATCTGAATCACTACACTTTTTATGCACCCCCCTGTATAGTAGCAGCACTGACGCACTGTGAAACTTCCAGCGATGAGTTTAGCAGTTGTGTACGAACATTTTTGCTTCCTTTCAAATTTTTAGTAACTATCACCGGTTCTAAGTTATTTAGAAACAAATTTTTAAATTAGTTGAAATTGTGGTTTGAAATTTAAGCACTCGGTTATTTTTGGGAGTTAAGGGAGGTTGAACCACTCAAATTAACCGTCTTGAGCTCTTCTTTTCAGTGGTGTTGAAAAAATTTGAGCAAAAATCATAAAAATTGCGTACGGAACCAAAAACAGTCAATCACCAAATTTTGTATGCACACCCTGGATACTGGAAGCAAAAACAGTGCTGCGAACTTACGGTGCTGAGTTAAGTAGTTTCATTAGGAACATTTTTGGTCGCTTGCAATTGTTTTGTAACTTTCACCGTTTTCGAGTTATTTAGGAAAAACTGGTTTGGTGAAACAAATATTTAAATGTTGAAATTGTGGTCTGAAATTTGAACACGGTTTAAATGACAGGCAGGGACAAAATTCGATGTAAAACCCACTTAGAGTACAAAAATGACTGTTTTAAGCACATTTTTAGAATCCTCATTGAATTTCCTATTCGATAACCTAAAAATAAACACTACAAAATTTGGTACATTCAGGGAAAAAAGCGGTGTTAAAGTTTGAACTGCCAGAAACACAGTATTTGTAATTTACCAGTAATTTTCAAACTTTTTCAAGTAAAAAAGGTGATTTAGAGTCTGGAAAACTGACATTTTTTCGGTTTGGCGTGTGTTTGAAACGACAACATCACTCGTCCAAAATTCCACTCCCTAAATTGCTGCAAAGAGTGCAAAGCCATATACTTTTTCATTATAATTTTGTAATTAATCTACATGAAATTTTATTATGTTTTTTTATAGCAACTATTTAGCTGTGCTGTTAGATTAGATGTACTGATAGACAAATAGTTGGACAAGTTTCTTTCGTTTAAAGACTTAATAAAAAAAGAATAAAAAAAATTACAAAACTAACAGTGGTTACAACGGTACTCTCGTATTACTGATAGTTGTTATTGATTGTTGTTGGCATGGTGGATTCACTTAAAATTTATTGTGCCCTGGAAGTGTTGCTATGGCACAAAACAAATGTCAATCAGTTGTTATCAAACGGTGAGTCCAGAAAAATCGTATTTTTTGAAAATGAACATTGAAGAGGCCGCCCAAGAGGCCATCGCTAGCCTTCTTCCAGAAAAATCTCGCGAGGCTTACAAAAAACAGTTTCTTGTTTACCAAAAATGGTGCGTTGAACAGAATGCAGAGAATTTTACGGATGAAAAGGTGCGGGATTAAAAGTGTCTCTTTTATCCCTCAAATGAGGGATTAAAAGTGCACTTTTAATCCCTAAAGTGCATAAAATATTTTATGAATATGTCCCGAGGTGAAAATACTGGCCATAATTTGTCGTTAATAAAAATGTATGCACAAAATAGTATGCTATTTTCAATTTATTTGTGCAAATTCAATCTAAAGACGAAGCTTCAGATTTCATGTTTTGATTGTGGTAAAAGACAAGCATTTATTCACAACTAACAAAGAAAAAAAGGCGTAAGAAAAATCTCGGGGCAAATTATTGATAATTCGCCGTTTTCCGTAAGTCTTCGTGGAGAAAATTACCTTGGGCCATCTCTAGCTAAGTATCATGTATAATGTTCAGTTCTGAGGCAGGTTAGGAAGAAGGGTGTTTAAAGTGGCTATATAAGGTTTGTTTCAAGTCATGAAAGAAAGAGATCAAATAAACTCACCTGGGTTAAGAGCGATGTGATATAAAAAGTTAACTTTTCCATAAATCGACTCTCTAACACGGTAGTTATCAAAAAAGTCTTATTTTGCTGAAATGTAGATTGGCAAATTTTCCATACAAGTGTTACCACCAACACAATTACGTCGTCTTTAATTTCGCTTTCTAATAAGCTACGAAATCCGTTTCGATCATTAGATAGATCCAACATGATCTTCTCAACATCTTCACTCTCAGTTAACTGTTTTACGAATTGGTAACCAATTTTCCGAGGCGGGCAGTCTCCTCGCCGTCTTTTCCGGTTGTTATTCTCTTCATCTGTTCCGGACTGTTCCCTTCGTTTTTGTGGACCTAGACCTCTATTTGAAGGTCTACCTCTTTCATTACGTCTCACGTTTCCACGACGCCCTAGAATAACACATCCTTAAACCTTATAAGTGATTTCTATTGCCATTCAAAAATCTTATTAGAACACTTTATAACAAACACATAAAAAACATGTTTTAACATGGGCAGAAATAAATATACAGGGTGATTCACGGTGATGGTATATTAGAAGTATCTAGAGAACGGCTCAATATTTTGTGTTGAAATTAGGAATGTAGCCAAGGTTCGATCCAAGCTTTCTTTCGGAAATATTTTGGACTTACCAGAGCGTTGTTACTAGATCAGTAAAAAGAACACCAACTTTCGATTTTCAAATGGAACACCCTGTTTCTTATCACATTTTGGAATTCCTCGCAAGAAGGCTAGTTAGTAATTATTCTTATTACTTTCCTATACCTATCTTGCAGCGTTTCTTAAATATCTTATAAAAGTAGTAGATTTGTCAGCAAAACATTAGTCAAATAATGATTAAATTCTCAAGGCCTGAAGGGTTTGCTGATGTGACGTTTTGTCTTCAGTTAGACAATACTACAAGGTTGAAAAGCCCAGAGACAGAAAATGAAAACCATTGACTATCCTGTAGGTTTTTTTCATTTTCTGTCCATGTAGAATTGGCTAACTGCAGACAAAAGGTCAAATCAGCAAAGCTTTCAGAACTTGAGAATTTAATTATTGTTTGGACTAGGGTTTTGCTGACAAATCCACTATTTTTATGAAATATCTAAGAAACGGTGCAAGATTTCGGAGCTTTTTTGCGAGGAATTCAAAAAAAAAATAGAAACAGAGAGTGTTCTATGTATTTGAAAATCAAAAGTTGGGGTTCTTTCCGACTGATGTGGTAACACCGCAAAGTCCAAAATATATTAGAAAGAGAGTTTATATCTAACCTAGAATACACTACCAATTTCATCGAAAAATATTGAGCCGTTATCTAGTAGATACTTCTAATGCGTGAACCACCCTGTATACATACTTAGTATTTTATAAATGGGGGGTTTTAGGAACCATGGTGTCTGAATATAGACAGAGTTTTGGAACTATATTATACCGACAACAAAAACTTAAAATAATACCCAAATTTTCTTGTGCTGGTGGCCTATTTCTCCTTCTCCAATGTTTTCCTGCTCCACCTCTACGCCCGCCGTCATCTTGTTCCATTCTGCAACAAAACCACCTTGAAACTGAATAAAAAACACCAGTAATAAAAAATGTAATGATTTAGTTAATTTTACTTTACTAGTAACAATAATAATTTTACGTTAAGGGGTAGCTCAGAGGGAAGAATACTCAGGTTTCCACAGGTAACCCACTTTTATTTGAATGTAATAATTTAATAGTTAGACAATAACCTTACCCCCAGATTGCCAAGATGGCGGGGAGAATGATGTGGTCCGGGTTTGACGGGAGGAACACGGGGGGCGACGCTTTATCGGGGATGAATGAACCCTAGACTTGTGTCCGAGGGCATTCACCGGGCCCGTAAAGTCGTTAAGTACCTAACAAAGGGAGGTAAGTAGGTACGGCAACTTATGCTGCTCGCCCACACTATTTCCTTTGCTAGGGCTGATCTAGGGTGTGGCACTTGGTCACCTACTGCTCCACGTTGCGTTGCACAATAGGCGTACCCAGACTAACCCAGAGATCAGTCAGTGACCTCCCTCTGGGGAACACCCCAGAGTTCGGTGATTTAGTCGAGCTACGGTGCATCTTTTAAATTCGTCAGCGACCTCATTATGCTAACCTTGCTGACTGTGCTGGTTACTGGGTGTGCACCGTAACTACTAACACAGGTGTGACAATAAAATTTGCGCAACTAGGGAGAAATATGCGACTTTTGCTCCCGCGCATCTAATCTTCTCTACAATCAATGTTATGTTTTATGAAAAAAAGCAGCATACAACATAAATATCTGAGGCACCAACAAAAAACTTCAGAATAAATAAACCAAAGTCTTAAAATGTTTGTTTAAAGCAATAGCCATGACCCTGTTATGTGCAGAAATGTGTTGGTAAATGAAATTCTTGAAATTGAGGGTCTACATTTTTTTAAAAATGTTTACTTTTAAGCTAATCTAATGGTTTAATTACAAATGATGTCGCAAGTAAACAGCAAGGAAAACAACCAGTTTAGTTTTAGTTAACGTTAGTTTAGTTAAACTTATTATTTAAGACTAGTACTTAATTACAGCAGAAAAATGTCAACTCAAAGCTCGTTAATACAATTAAACGCCACAGGCCAAAAATTTGATTGATTTTGATATCAGACATTATGAATTTTGATATCATATATATATATATATCATATAGGTATATCACAATATATATCTTGATATTTATAGCTTGATATATCAAATCAAATCAAATGTAATACCTATATCCGATATATTCGATATTTTTATTAATTGAATAAGTATCAAGAACAGTAAGTTGGCTTTACTGATCGATGACAAAGTTTGGTTTTCTAATTTGTCTGAGATCAGTAAAGCTGTTACTGTTCTGACTTCATCAAAATCATCCTAATTATTAAATAATATGAAAATATTCTAACAAATTTTCTTTAATCGTGTATGGTACCTCGTGGTTCAAGTCAGAAATGTAATTTTGACAGCAATGCATATCTTATGGGAAAGTTCAACTACCAGTTGCAGTTCAACTGAACCAGTATTTGAACTGGGATTGTACAACCGGACCTAAGTACAGCAGCATCAGCAGGTATTTACTTTCCGGTTGGTTAGCCCCAGCAACCAGGAACTACCCCATTTACACATGTAGTTTAAAAAATATCACTTGGATTTTAAAAAATATAAGTTGGATTTCAGAATCTATAACTTGTGTTTCATTATCGAAAATTTGGTTTTAGAAAACGTAAGTTGTATTTTAGAAAATGTCTGTTGGATTTTAGCATAGTTATTTTAATTTCAGATTTTGTCACTTGTATTTTAGAACGCGTTATTTCAATTTCAGAGTTTTTTTTGTTTTTATGTGGTTATTTGTCCATTGTTTTTTTTAATATCACTTTAAGCTAAAAAACCCGCCCATCCGGAGTATTAATTTATAAATAACAATAGAATTACAGAACAAGAATAACTTTGTGAGTAAGACATTAATAAATATAAAATTCACATCCCAACTGGCATAAGAAATGGCAGGTTGAGTAGATCGCGCACAATCTCCACGGACAATGGTATTTTTGGCTTCATCTACAATCCTTTCAAGATAAATAAGTCGCTGCTCTTGAAGGCCAGGTCCGACTACTTCAGGAATTCGTAAATTTTATTTGAGAAACATTTTATTTCACTTCATAATGTTTCTACAGGATACATGAGTATTGTTGGTTACTTCTTCTAACCGAGCGTGGCAAGGTGCATTGTTGCAAACTATAACAAGGTCTTGAAGTCGATTTCCGGCAGTTTCCCAATTTATCATTAACCTTCTAAGCCAACCATCAGCAGCTTGGGAATCGAAGGAGCCTCTGCGTCTTTCGAACTGGACAACTCCGGCAGCAGAAATTCCTCCAGTTAAATGCACATTTGGACCTCTCACAGCAGGGAGTAATTGAAAGAGACTAGTTTTTCGACAAACATATTAAAATTTGTTTCATCAATCCAAACTATTTGTTTTCCTTGTTGGACCGAATTGTTTAGATTTCGGAGGTAGTCGGCTCGTCGAGTCTTATTTTCGAATGAATTTATGGTTATCGGCTGTCGGTGCACAACGGTAAGAAACCTTTCATTTAAATAATTACCTATTGCCGTAATACTAATAGATATTTGAAACTCATTGTACATTTTATTCTTTAAGCTCTTCAAAGACATTGTAGGATCCTATTCCAACCAATGTATTATAATGTCTACTCTTTCTTCAGACAACACTTTTTGGCTTATTTCCTCCTTTTTTAAGAGAAAACCCCCTGCCAATGCTTATCCAACTGTAAGCCGTTTTGTACTTTATGTTTAGTGTTTCCGCCAGACTAGCCCAATCTTATTATTTCTATAAGTATTTTTTTAAATTTTCTGTAAGTGTACTATTATTTTCTGTAAGTTTTTCTCTGCAATGCAATATGTCCAGTAATTATACTGCGGCATATTGGACATAAAGATTCTGGCACCACAATTATTCGTTCTAAGCATTTTGAGTGAAAGAGATGATTACAAGCTTCCAATCGAAGAACACGGCCTCTTAACATCTTTATCCCTCACATTAATTTGATTGTTCCTCGGCCATATCTCGGGAACCGTTCGTCCTATGACATATAAAATGACTACCAGAGGTGCCAACTGCCATGTTAAATTCAAAAATTGCATTTTCTTTAAATTTTGCATTGCAAATTACAAAGTTTTTGTTCACATTTTTAAAGAGAACCAGTTTATCTAGCATTTTCGTAAAACAAAAATTTCAGTTATTTCAAAAACAAAGTTTCAATTGTTTTTGTAATAACCCGCTTTAACTTCTTAAAGGTTTGACCAATTTTAACAAATTTGGTATCGCTGAAAAGAGGGCATTCCTTGGGCAATAAGAATCAACCATAAGATAGTTAATATAGTTGAATCTTACTCCCCCAGGGGGCTAGCATGGTATCAAATGACCCAAATTCCAAATTAATCAAAAAAGTCAAACGGAATGATATGACTTTTTCTTTATGAAAAAGTACCCAAGTAACATCCAAATAGGCTAGTGAAAACTGTTTTTTAAAATCTCGTTCCTAACCTCAAATATTCGGAAAATCAGATTAATGGATCTTTGAAGGCCAAGGATCACTCAATTAAAAATCGAATCAAAAATTTAGCAAAAAGAAGAACAGAGAGTTTTAGAAAATCAATTAAAAATTTAGCTACGAAATGAAAAAGATGTTAAAGAAGGAATTATGAGTCTTAGGCCCAGTACTTTCAGTTCAGAATAACTTAATAACATAATATCTATGGAAACCGTGAAATCAGACGCTGCTATTGGTCAATTCCGTCATTTCTATAGAAATTATCCTAAGAATAAATTTATTCGGAGGTGAAAGTGCCGGCCCTACATAGACTTCATTTAAACTTTATTTAAAACAAACATAGGTATATCGTCTGGACATTTATGTTGCTCGAAAGGGACTACACGCCTGATAAACTTATCACTTTAATATTACTCTCAAAATTGTTACTTTAATTCTTACTTTTAATATAAAAAGTAAGCCTAAAACCCAAATAGGTATATTATATCCAAATTCCACATATTTCGGAACCATTTATAAAGATTTTTTGTAAAATTTGATGCCTCAAATCTAGCATTTTGGGTAAAGTGTTTCTTTATTTTTTGCAATATGGTTGAAAAATAAAAAAATGCGAAAAATGTGGAACATGCATAAAGTATACTTATTTGGGTTTTTAAGCTTACTTTTTAAACTAAAGGTAAGAATAATATTAAAGTGACTTCTATATAAAGTTCAGGATGCGTTTAGTTCTTTTTTGAAGCAACATGAATGTTATGATAATAAATATTTTTTTATAATGCCTAAGTGAATTCTATTTAGACTCACAAGTGGCTTAACATCTTATTCATCTTGTAGCTAAATTGATTTTTAGTTTTAGAAAACTTACCGCGCTATGATTGGCCTTCAAAATTCCATTCATTTAATTTTCCCAATATTTTAGTTTAGAAACAAGATTTTGAAAAACGGTTTTCACTGGCCTAAATGGAAGTTATTTGTCTACTTTTTCATACAGAAAAAGTCATATCATTCCATTTGATTTTTTGATTTTTTTGGAATTTGTGTCATGGTGTCAAAACTAACCCACTGGCGGCAAAGGATTCAACTATTTGAACTATATTTTGGTTGATTCTTATTGCCCAAGGAATGCTATTTTCAACGATACCAAATTTGTTAAAATCGGTCAGAAGTTACAAAAACAATTGAACAGCCCCCACCATCTTTCTTTTTGAAATAACTGAAATTTTTGTTTTACGAAAATGCTAGATAAACTGGTTTTTAAAAATGTGAACAAAAACTTAGTAGTTTGTTATGCAAAATTTATGGAAAATGCAATTTTTAAATTTAAGAATGCAGTTGGCACCTCTGGTGGTCATTTTAAGAACTTGAAAATATTTTCCAGCGATTCTTCATGCCCAATTTACCCAGTAATTTTTGTAACCCCAAAGTCATACGACGTACGATTTCTGAGATATGGCCTAGGAACAGTCTTATTGGGTCACCCGGTACATACATACAAAACTTTTGAATTACATAAGATATAATAATATTAGTACATATTTCTGTTTGACAACTTTAATCAATTGTTTTTTTTTTCTCAGTCAGTTGTAACCATATAATTGAACATGTGAAAATAGCTTTGTAGTCATGACAGCACAATTACTTTTGATTGCAAATATTAATATGAAAATTTCTGAAATACTTACAACTTTTCAAATTACAAATGACCATGTCTAAAATCCAATTGCTCTTTTCAGAATCACAAGTGACTAATCTGAAATACAACTTGCAATTTCTAAAGTCAAAGTTATTATTCTAAAATAAAAATTACCTTTTCCCCACAAGTGATATTTTTGAAATCTATCTTATGGTGGCTAAAAGTGGATTTATGTAGGACGTTAAATTAAAGCAAGTTAGAATTATACTAAATTAGGTTTGTAGTTACATTGAATTTATGCAGGCACGAAATTAACAGCTAAGAAAAAATACGCATGCACCTCAGGGAGTTATTTTGTTCAACGGCGTTGTTCAATTGTGTTTTTCGTACTTTAATTGTTAAAATAAAGTTAGCGTGAAGTTATCCATAAAAAGATAGCCATAAAACGAAATAGGCCGCCAGAAAATAGTATATTCTATAATTAGAGCGGAAAGTACATATTTGCCGCTTGCACATGAAAATTGCAGCTTGAGGCGATGCCGAACGCTGCAATCATGTAAAAGCGGCAAAAGTACTTTCGGCTCGAAATATAGACGATATTTTTTCGACGACTGCTGTGGGGTGGAGTAGAAGGACAACTCACATCATTTTCGTAGCTCGAACTCATTGTCACCGATAAATCACTTTGACGGAATGGCTTTATTTCAAACAGGTATGTCAAGCGTTGTTATAGAAACGCCGAAAAAGTTGTTGAGTAGATTGTTAGTAGAAAGCGAAAACGCTCTAGAGCAGAAAATGATTCACTTTCTGCGCAAGGGCGGCGAATAACCACTTTCTGCTTTGAAATGGAAGCATACATGAGGTACTTTCAAAGTCAGTCGTCGAAAAAAATATTTTTACCTTTCATTTAAGTTGCGTACTTTTCTAGGAGATAAAGAAAATTTCTTAAGACTATGGAGCATCCCCTGAGTGTGTCTGAGTAGAATGCCACCCCTTCCTTAAACCCCCAAAAAAATTAAAACTTGAAATACCTACAATTAAAACTAAGTTTGATAGGGAGGTTTAAATCAACGATAGTAACCACCCCTTTCGTGGAGCACCTTTCTCACAAGCATAGGGGGTTACCCCAGATATGGAGCATCCCCTGAGCCTGTTCCCTGAGTGGAATGCCACCCCCTTGCTTCTACCCCAAAAAATTAAAACTTTTGAAATACAATTAAGACGATTTATAATTAAAAAAGGTGCTCCACGAAAGGGGTGGTTACTATCGTTGATTTAAACCTCCCTATCAAACTTAGTTTTAATTGTATTTCATAAGTATAAGTATTGTATTTTATACTTGTATTTTTTGGGGTAGAAGGAAGGGGTGGCATTCCACTCAGACACGCTCAGGGGATGCTCGATAGTCATGGGTAATTTATTTTATCTCGCAACGAAAAGTACGCAACTTTAATGAAAAGTAAATATATTTTTATCTGGCCGCGTTTAAATAATAGGCCTATTTCGTTTTATGGCTATCTTATTATGGATAACTTCAGGCTAACCAAAATAAAATTCTTTGCAAAAATAATGTGTTAAGAAAAATTTCAATTAAGAAATATTTAGGTACTTATATTTTAATCTCAGTAAAAAAACTGTAACGCAGCCCTGATCGTTTTCTAGTTCCTATTTAAATATTATAATATAAAGGGTAATTGAAATTCGACCCTCACCATTGGGATTTCAGAAACTATAAGAGATTTCGTATGGGCGCAATATTGGATTTTTAGCCCACCAAATAGAACGTTTTATTCTGATTTTAGTGATGTATAATAACTTATGCTTTGCTTCATAAATAACAAAATAATTCAATAAAAACTAATTTTACCTTAGTTGGCTATTGAGACGTTTTATGAAGATTACTTGGTAGTACTTGTAACACACAATTTGCCTGAACATACTTGTTCAAAATGAGAAAAAACTAGGCAATATTATTTTAAGCTTCATTACAAATTTGAAACTAAGTTGATAATATGAGAGCAAGCCAACTGCAATCAGTAAACCAACAGCCTCACATAACTTTTTGTAGTTAAAACTTAACCAAAAACATTGCTCAATTTGGTGTTTTTCAAATTCTAATATTAAATTATTTAAACTTGCACTTAATATTATAAAAAAATGAAATTTTACAAAAAAAGAAGTTCCTAAAATAATGATCTTTCTCTTGGAAACATAAATAAGCAGTTTAAGTTAGAGATATAATATATAATATAATAATGTATTTATTTAGCAAATTGCTATAAGATTCACACAAAAAAAAAGAAAGAAAAAAGTAAAAAATACAAGTTCTCTGAACAAAGAACATGAAATAAAATAGGTACATACATGCATAGTACAATAAAATACAACACATATACCATATACTCATCATAAAACAGTCCCAAGCCAAAACTTTACAATTTAAAACCACCAAAGTTAATTCAAGACACTATAGTGTTTTTAAAAACTGGCTTATTGGACGCTTAAAAGTATCTACGTTTTGCACCTTTTTAATATGTTTTGGTAATTGGTTAAATTCGCTCAAGCCGAACAGCCCCCACCATCTTTCTTTTTGAAATAACTGAAATTTTTGTTTTACGAAAATGCTAGATAAACTGGTTTTTAAAAATGTGAACAAAAACTTAGTAGTTTGTTATGCAAAATTTATGGAAAATGCAATTTTTAAATTTAAGAATGCAGTTGGCACCTCTGGTGGTCATTTTAAGAACTTGAAAATATTTTCCAGCGATTCTTCATGCCCAATTTACCCAGTAATTTTTGTAACCCCAAAGTCATACGACGTACGATTTCTGAGATATGGCCTAGGAACAGTCTTATTGGGTCACCCGGTACATACATACAAAACTTTTGAATTACATAAGATATAATAATATTAGTACATATTTCTGTTTGACAACTTTAATCAATTGTTTTTTTTTTCTCAGTCAGTTGTAACCATGTAATTGAACATGTGGCAATAGCTTTGTAGTCATGACAGCACAATTACTTTTGATTGCAAATATTAATATGAAAATTTCTGAAATACTTACAACTTTCCAAATTACAAATGACCATGTCTAAAATCCAATTGCTCTTTTCAGAATCACAAGTGACTAATCTGAAATACAACTTGCAATTTCTAAAGTCAAAGTTATTATTCTAAAATAAAAATTACCTTTTCCCCACAAGTGATATTTTTGAAATCTATCTTATGGTGGCTAAAAGTGGATTTATGTAGGACGTTAAATTAAAGCAAGTTAGAATTATACTAAATTAGGTTTGTAGTTACATTGAATTTATGCAGGCACGAAATTAACAGCTAAGAAAAAATACGCATGCATCTCAGGAGTTATTTTGTTCAACGGCGTTGTTCAATTGTGTTTTTCGTACTTTAATTGTTAAAATAAAGTTAGCGTGAAGTTATCCATAAAAAGATAGCCATAAAACGAAATAGGCCGCCAGAAAATAGTATATTCTATAATTAGAGCGGAAAGTACATATTTGCCGCTTGCACATGAAAATTGCAGCTTGAGGCGATGCCGAACGCTGTAATCATGTAAAAGCGGCAAAAGTACTTTCGGCTCGAAATATAGACGATATTTTTTCGACTACTGCTGTGGGGTGGAGTAGAAGGACAACTCACATCATTTTCGTAGCTCGAACTCATTGTCACCGATAAATCACTTTGACGGAATGGCTTTATTTCAAACAGGTATGTCAAGCGTTGTTATAGAAACGCCGAAAAAGTTGTTGAGTAGATTGTTAGTAGAAAGCGAAAACGCTCTAGAGCAGAAAATGATTTCACTTTCTGCGCACGTGCGGCGAATAACCACTTTCTGCTTTGAAATGGAAGCATACATGAGGTACTTTCAAAGTCAGTCGTCAAAAATAATATTTTTACCTTTCATTTAAGTTGCGTACTTTTCTAGGAGATAAAGAAAATTTCTTAAGACTATGGAGCATCCCCTGAGTGTGTCTGAGTAGAATGCCACTCCTTCCTTAAACCCCCAAAAAAATTAAAACTTTTGAAATACCTACAATTAAAACTAAGTTTGATAGGGAGGTTTAAATCAACGATAGTAACCACCCCTTTCGTGGAGCACCTTTCTCACAAGCATAGGGGGTTACCCCAGATATGGAGCATCCCCTGAGCCTGTTCCCTGAGTGGAATGCCACCCCCTTGCTTCTACCCCCAAAAAATTAAAACTTTTGAAATACAATTAAGACGATTTATAATTAAAAAAGGTGCTCCACGAAAGGGGTGGTTACTATCGTTGATTTAAACCTCCCTATCAAACTTAGTTTTAATTGTATTTCATAAGTATAAGTATTGTATTTTATACTTGTATTTTTTGGGGTAGAAGGAAGGGGTGGCATTCCACTCAGACACGCTCAGGGGATGCTCGATAGTCATGGGTAATTTATTTTATCTCGCAACGAAAAGTACGCAACTTTAATGAAAAGTAAATATATTTTTATCTGGCCGCGTTTAAATAATAGGCCTATTTCGTTTTATGGCTATCTTATTATGGATAACTTCAGGCTAACCAAAATAAAATTCTTTGCAAAAATAATGTGTTAAGAAAAATTTCAATTAAGAAATATTTAGGTACTTATATTTTAATCTCAGTAAAAAAACTGTAACGCAGCCCTGATCGTTTTCTAGTTCCTATTTAAATATTATAATATAAAGGGTAATTGAAATTCGACCCTCACCATTGGGATTTCAGAAACTATAAGAGATTTCGTATGGGCGCAATATTGGATTTTTAGCCCACCAAATAGAACGTTTTATTCTGATTTTAGTGATGTATAATAACTTATGCTTTGCTTCATAAATAACAAAATAATTCAATAAAAACTAATTTTACCTTAGTTGGCTATTGAGACGTTTTATGAAGATTACTTGGTAGTACTTGTAACACACAATTTGCCTGAACATACTTGTTCAAAATGAGAAAAAACTAGGCAATATTATTTTAAGCTTCATTACAAATTTGAAACTAAGTTGATAATATGAGAGCAAGCCAACTGCAATCAGTAAACCAACAGCCTCACATAACTTTTTGTAGTTAAAACTTAACCAAAAACATTGCTCAATTTGGTGTTTTTCAAATTCTAATATTAAATTATTTAAACTTGCACTTAATATTATAAAAAAATGAAATTTTACAAAAAAAGAAGTTCCTAAAATAATGATCTTTCTCTTGGAAACATAAATAAGCAGTTTAAGTTAGAGATATAATATATAATATAATAATGTATTTATTTAGCAAATTGCTATAAGATTCACACAAAAAAAAAGAAAGAAAAAAGTAAAAAATACAAGTTCTCTGAACAAAGAACATGAAATAAAATAGGTACATACATGCATAGTACAATAAAATACAACACATATACCATATACTCATCATAAAACAGTCCCAAGCCAAAACTTTACAATTTAAAACCACCAAAGTTAATTCAAGACACTATAGTGTTTTTAAAAACTGGCTTATTGGACGCTTAAAAGTATCTACGTTTTGCACCTTTTTAATATGTTTTGGTAATTGGTTAAATTCGCTCAAGCCCCCGAACAATACAGTATTAAACATCTGACTACTGTTGCACCTTTGTGACAAGATAAAGTCACCCGACTGTCTAGTCTGATGACTATGTACACTTCTAAAAAACTTTACTCTATCACATATGCAAGGGGGCATCAGGCCATTTATCACCATTATCATGGCCACAGATAATGCTAACAAATCTCTTCTTCTGATTAACTTAAATAGTTCAGCAATGCTTGTATAATAATAACATTTTGTGCGGAGGTTTCTATTCTGGATACATTTTTAACTATGCTTGACTTGCTCTAATAATCATACAAATTATAGTGTTTGACAAGTACTGTCATATAATGACATTTCATTAAACGTCTCATTAACTCAAAGCCAACTAAAGTAAAACTAGTTTTTATTGAATTATTTTGTCATTTATGAAGCAAATCATAACTTATTATACATCACTAAAATCAGAATAAAACGTACTATTTGGTGGGGTAAAAATCCAATATGGCGCCCATAAGAAAAAAGAAAGTTGATGATGACTACCAAAAAACGAAACGTGTGTGGCAAATTTGAATCCATCATCAAATAGCTGGAGAAAACTGGCAATAAAAATATGCTTTTAGTTTTGGGATCTCTTCAAATAAGGTTAGAAATAAATAAAAACAAAAAGTGAAATTTTCAGTTTTTTTTCGGATATCTTCGGAAGCATTCGAAAAATCAAAAATTTTAAAACGTTATTTCGTTGAGCTTTTAATTGCGCAACTTTGCCCCAATTTAAATTTTCTTGTACCTATATCTTATGGTTTCTGAGATCCCAATGGTGAGGGTCGAATTTGAATTACCTTGTATATCGTGTTATGTACCTATAACTTAACTAAACTTAATAGAAAATTCGGTTGCATAAATGTCCACATGCCATTACACATGTTTATGTTTCTTAGTACTTAATTAGTTTGGCTTAATTTTACTTTAACGTCGTGCGTGTATAAATCCACCTTAAAATTCAATTGACTCTTTTTAAAACTGCCTACATGTGTAAATGGGGTAAGACAGGAATTAGTCCTTCCCGCCTTCAAAACAGGTGCAAAAGTTGTACAAAAATATACGGGAGTTTTGCCTGTAGGAGGGTTACTAAAAAAAAGGCTGAACTATTTGAAGGGGTCTCACACTTACATGTTTAGGGAAAGACTGTAATGAATATTGTTATTAACCAATCTTACCTCAAACTAGTACACAAATCCGGTCTAAAGTTTAAACAACCAGAAAAAAGCAACAGAAAGTAATAAGTGATAGTAAAATAGCGATCACTACTTTGGTAATTCAGTAATTCACATCACATTTCAATTTCAATTTTACTAGTAAAATAAAATTATGTGAAAAAAAGTTGGGTTATGTTTAATCTAAATCGTGTGACTGCAGTGCATCCCAGCTATACATCGGTCATGTGATTCGGAAATAATACTATAAAGACCGGTTCACAGTAAACTCAAACGTATTGACAGACAGAGATTCCTACGTTCCGTCCTGTGTGTAACAAGACTGCTTGCAAAACAATTTAAGTTTATTTAATAATTATTTCAAACCTGGTGTAAAGAATAATTATGACGATGATTGAACTAAGTAATAGCAGTATTTTTAACAAAGATCGTGCTTGTGTGGAGTATAGAAATAGAACGCTATAGCGGAACGCATTGTAGAACCCAATTTACACAAACCAATTACTTTAAAAGTGTGATATGTTTATTTTTTGCCGCTCTATCAGGATTTCCCCGACAACCAACAACGCAGTGATGCATGCACATCCTTATTTCCTAGCCCAAAAAATTGTCGGGGGCAATACCACAAAAGCTCAGATTTAGCCGGATAATTTTTGTGCTTGTCTTAGAACACTTTCTTTTTGGTGTAACTGCACGAGACCTGTTTTGTACCATAAAGAAAGTATGAGAAGACAAGCGGAAAAATTATCCTGTTCAAAATCTGAGCTCGAATGGTATTTGATAAGACAATTCTATGAATATAATCAATAATATAATAACTGCGACTTCCTTATACTGGCAGAAATAAATTTTTCTGGTTCTTTTGATTTTCTGCAGTAGAAATCTATCCGAACACCGCCCTCTGTACAAGAAAGCCAAGAAGGTGCATGCCAAAAATTTCAATATGGCCGAAATAGTGGTTGACAGTTTGCATTTGTTTGTATTGTGGAAATTGAGTTTTTGGATGATTAAATTAATTTTTAAGGTTTAAAGTCAAGACTTGGGATTACTTGCCAAAGTAATTGTTGTTTATATGTTTATTGTTCTAGTGAAAGTGTAGTTTGTGTTCATTTTATTGTGTTATCACTATTGTTATTGTTCCTTCATTGTTCTATAATTTGTGGTTGGTTTTTTAACTTAAATTCTATTGCCTCTACAATATGCCGTCCACTGGTTGTTTGCCAAATTTCTAAAAGCAATTTGGGGAAAGGCCCAAAAGTGTCAGTCTTTTTACTTTCCAAAAGACCCTGCTCGAACCCAACAGTGGTTGAAAGCTTTGAAGTGGAATGATTTTACTCCAACACAATACTCAGTGGTAAAAGTACAATATGCTTTCTCATTCAGTAAACTTATTGCCTCTTACATACATTGGTATGTGACTTATGTGAGTTACATTTTGAGGCCGCCTGCATTTTGAGAGCAACAAAGGTTTACTCTGAAGAAACAGGACAGCTTTTAGAAGTTCTATTGGCACATTTACATTTTAAAAGAAAGGTCTTGGTAATAATATAAAACCCATTTACCAGTTTTGCTTACCTAGATTCAAGGATTTCCAAATTTTCTTTGATTGAGCAGTTTTTACATTAGTTTGTTGTACTTTCCAAGACAAAGGGTTCTAACCAAACTTGCTTTGGCTGGACTTTATTGGATATAAAAAGCCATACCTATACATATCTGGATCAGGAATAAAGCGTTCTTTGATTTTTCACTCACAACTTCTAATCAACTACACGAAAAAATTAAAAAAAACATATTATCCGAAACGAGCCATAACCAAAACAATACGAACAAAAATCAAAATTGACAATGCCAGCAAAAATCTCAAGGTGAGACATTACAACAATAGAAGTGTAGTGAAAATCCGTGGAAACGATGAAATCAACAGCAAAATTTATCCGATTTTTTTATCCGCTAGCAAACTCTCTTCCTTCCTTATTAGCCGATAGCAAACCGTGTTTTGATGACGTATATATGGCATTTTTTGTACATGAGTGGAATTGTCGATGCAATATTTTTTATTTTTGAGCGTAACAAATGTAAAAAAATATTCATTTTATGGTAGCACAATACAACCGATACACAAGTTTTTTTCCAATATACAGGGTGTTACGATAAATGCGTCATATAATAAGGTTTGATTAAACGTCAAAAAACATCTCTACTTTGCTATACAGGGCGGCCCACCATATCCCCACGGTTCCTTACTGGAAAACGGCTAAATATTTTTCCAACATTTATAACAGGCAAATACAGGTTGATTAAAAGAACAATTTAAAACTATTTGATATTATACAGGGTGCTCCAAAGAAAGATACATATCAAATATATGTTTTTTCTTATGGAACACCCTGTATTTTAGATCATTTTTGAACTCTAGATGTAAAATAAAAGCAACTTACTGTTATGTTTCCTATACCTAATATTAATGGTTTTTGAAATATTTGATTATTTGTATAATATTGTTAGATAAATTTAAAAAAAAAATGTGTCTAAAACACAAAGGCTACCTTTACGAAAATCAATTTAATTAAAGAGTAAAACGATCTGTATTAGGGTTTCCTATACCTATCTCTAATAATTTTTTAGTAATTTGACTTAATTATAATATGAGAATGTCCAACATGTTAGTCAATATTGGACATTCGTTTCAAAAAAGAGTCCAGTTGTGTATTGAAAATTATGTTAAACATTTTGAACACTTACTTTAGCTTTTGTTTTGTTAGACAGGTTATTGTTTCTGTATTTGTGACCTGGTTGATATTGTTTGTGTTTCACCTCAATGTTCTCATATTATAATTAAGTCAAATTACTAAAAATTAAATTATTAGAGATAGGTATAGGAAACCCTAATACAGATCGAAAGAGACCAAAATGTTGAATCGTAATCTGTTATTAATTACAGGGTGTGCTTTTTAAAATAACCAAGTAATCTGACCTTAAATACGGCCATTATTTTTGACAGTTAATTATCACCCTGTAATATTTTCTTAAATAATAATAGTATATTATTAACAAAGTTACTAATATACTATTATTATATACTATTATAGAGGGTGTTACAAATTCGAGGCATTAGCATTGCTATCTCAGAAACTATAGTTCATAGAGTTCTAGTTAAATGGAGGCAAAGTTGCGCATTTTTGTGCTAAATAATTTGGTAAAAAAAAAATTCAACAAATTTTCATTACTTTTTAAATTAGAAAAGTTTTAAAGAATTACATGGCTAATTCAAATCTCTTTTGAAAAATAACCCAGCATTTTTTGTTTTCGGGATATTTGAACAAAACTGAAAAATGATGATTTTTTCTTTGACCATTATTGTGCAAACCATTTAGTGGACAGCTTTTTATTGTTAGCGCACTTCGTTCTGATGAATATTTGGGTAGCCAGGAAATTGATCTATCTTTTTCTGTTTTTGAGGGAACCGTTTTCCCATGTTAATCTCCTATGTCCAGGGTGCTCTTGGACACCTGGTATATGTGTGGGTGGTCGATTCTCGAATGTTCCTGTATGCCCAATAAAATGTTCCCGCTATACGTCTAGTAAACGTTTATTGTATCGCGAACATTCTATCCGATACGCCGATCCAAGTTTAAAGATACCGGGACATGTCCAAAAGTAGCTGTTTTGTAGATTTGCATTTTACATGGGGTTAAATGGGTAAGTAACTCCCTTATTTTAAGACCTAGAGGGTTGAGACTTCGTATTAGGGGGGTAAGTTTGGGACACCCCTAAGATGCGGTGTTGCCAAGTTGTGCACCTTTACCCTAAATTTAGGGAAATTCTATATAGTGACCCCTCGTTTTTCCCTAAATTTCAGGAAATTTTAATCTGGCTATGAGGCCTTTGTAACACTGCCCCCCTCTTTAAATGCTATTCGTCCCGGATAGCGTCATTCTGAAGGTTCTAAGATGGCGGATTCCTTCCTCTGTATGGACTTAGTCTCTCCACATGAACTACTTTCGGTTTAGATCGTGGTGACAGTTGAATTCGGAACACTAGGTCGTTTATTTTCTTCATTATCCTGTATGGTCCTTCCCAGGGTCGTTGTAACTTTGGGCTCAATCCTTTGCTCCTCCTGAGTTGAAACATCCACACAGCATCACCTTCCTTATAATTCATACAAACTGTATTCTTACACCTCCACTGCGAGACAATGGACTTCTACTTTAAATTCCTTATAATTACCACCAGCTGGTCTGTGGTCCAGTGTCATCTTCATACGGTCGTTGTTTGGTTTTATCTTCTCTCTCTCAAGTTCCTGAATTGTGCTTGATCCCTTCTATAACGAAAACTGGTCATACCGTTTACACCATTCCTCAACGTCCTTTCTGAAGTTAATCCAGTAAAATCGATGTCTTATTCTAGTCAAAGTCTGGTTTACTTTAAAGTGCCCTCCTCCGCGACTGTCATGTAGTTCTCGCAGCTCGCAGCACATTCTCTTTGCAGGAATTGGGCACTATTATTTGGTAAACAAAGCATTTTCCATCTGGACTTTCCCATTTTCGAGTAATTAAGTTATCTCGTAGGTGCAGAGAATCCCATTGCACCCAGTAACCCTTTACTGTTCGTCCATGTCTGGAAATTTCTTGCCAATCCGGTTTCCGGTTTTCTTCGAGAACAAAAAAATTCTCTACTGCAAACGCCCAAACATCATAGTTTTCTCTGCCTAGCAACTTGGACACATTGGACAAATAACTCTGAGCCATTCATGCTCCAACTCGTATAGAACACACACGTTTTTAACTAAATAAAAAAACGACAATGCAACAACACGTGGTTGACCTGTTAGAGATAAACGCAGTAATGAAACAACCTTCTGGGTTGAGTTTCAAGAACAGACTATTTATTAACGGTAAAGCTTACTAAGAGTTTATGATACGTAATTAAATGTACTTTCAAATAAACTGTTCCTCATTGATTAAAAAAAATACAGTTACGGTCACTTAAAACCATCAAAAGTACACTGTAAACCGCTCCCTAATGGCCACTACTTAAAAGGTGTCCAAATTCGGGTTTTGCATCTCAAAAAACCACTGGGTACCAGATTTGAAAGTAATACGTTACAAAACGTACATTAAATTTTAAAAAAACGATCATAGGATAATAGGATTTTGTTGTTGACCTTTTAGAGACACCCTGTGTACTGGGTCAAATACTATGACATATTCCTGACATCAAAATAAGCCGATTTAAAGCAACTTATCTTAGTCCGAAATTACTCCATTTTCGAGATACAGCGTGGTAAAGTTAAAAAATAAGAATCTATTTTTTTAAATTAATTGTACATTTTGTAGCATATTACTTTCAAATTTGGTAGCCAGAGGTTTTTTGAGATGCGAAACCCGAATTTAGACACTTACAAATTGAACAAATTTCAGGTGACAGTATCGAACACTAAAAACCGAAATATCTCGACAACGGTTTACATTAGCGGTTCTTAGCAGGAGTACCTTTTTTGCTTTAAAATGTTTAGAACATCATTTCCTTAAAAAATAAATAAGAAAATTACACCAAGAAAAAAGCTAAGGTCATTTAAAACCATCAGAAGTCAGCTTATTTTGATGTCCGGAATATGTCATAGGATTTTGTACAGACATTTTAGAGACACCCTGTATAATTTGGCGTCTCGTCACTACATACCGTATTATTATGTTTGTTCCTATAAGTTAACAAAATTACCTCAAATATACTATATAACGCAAAAGTAGTTAGTATTTTATTTGCTTTAAACACTCTGCAGGATTGCAAATGAGACATGTAATAAATCACTCTGATAGTTCGTTTTTGAATTACGAAAATACTCTGTGCTGAACTGTTTGACGCCCAGAAAATTATACCATATCTCATTATATTTTCGAAGTTTGCAAAATACAATGTTCTGAGGGTGTGCTTATTTAGGTACTTTTTTACATTACGTAGGTATACAGTAACAAGCTTTGTTCAGTTTGCCACCTAATCTCTCAATATTTTCACTCCAATCTAAGAATTCGTCAATGGTGACACCCAGAAACTTTGTAGCAATATTAAGTTCTATCTGATTTCCATTAATATTGAGAGATTCGGGTACTACCATTCTATTTAGTTTGGTTCTAAACAAAATAGCACTCGTTTTTTCGCTATTTAGATATACGTTGTTTTTACTGAACCACGAATTTGCTACGAAAAGAAGGTTTTCAGCGCGATCACATAACTGCCCTAAATTTTCTCCGCTTACTAAGAGGTTAGTGTCATCTGCATAAGCCGTTCTTAGTGATAAAAGTTCTTTGTGTGCTGGTAAAAAGTTTCAATTTCCTCATTTTTGTTCGTGTTTTACGACGAAAAGGCTCAAGTTAGAGATCTGAAAAAAATACAGAAAACTAATCCGTGATAGGTACTACAACTTTCATTAATACGATTTTTCAATCAAATCAACCGTACAGGCGCAAAAAAATCAAAACCTTTCTCCCATGTTAATCTCCTATGTCCAGGGTGCTCTTGGACACCTGGTGTATATATATATGAAAATATGAAAAGCGGAAGAAGCAACCATGCATAGCTTATTTTTTATTTGCAAAAAAATAGCCCCATCGTCACTATGTACGAAATACTCGATGCTTTCCTCGATTTTATCAAAAAATCGACATTTCAAAATATGGCAAACTAACGAGATTTTTGAAAAGCAAATCACAGGAATACAAACCAAAAGAAGTCCAGGACATTAGAACGACGTGAAATAGAGAAGTTTTTAAACGAAGCAGACGATGAGTATAGGTATACTTGTTGATAAAAATGGCTTTGATAATGGGAATTAGCGGTGCTTGTAGATGCGATGTGTAGGTTATTTCTTGGTGGACTGTATATAGTGTTATGATGAAACCTCACGTTAATGAGATTTCAACATTTTTAAATTAGATTGCTCAAGGTCGTGGATTAATTGCATGAGTTCTGCAGGAAATCAAACGAACCGTTAGTTGTATATGTACACGTGTATATTACATATAAGAAAAACTACAATATTTACAATTCACAAAATATTTACAAAATTTACAAAAAGTTGCCGAGAAAATAAAAAAACAATTAAAGTGAAATTTGAAATTAAATTGAAAAAAAAAACAGGAAAAGTTTTCCCAGTGCCAAACTGTCTCTAACTGCCCTTACCAGTTCTTAAGACGATGTTTGGGTCCTGGAACCTCCAGTATCCTCTTCCCAGTAGTCAGTAGTGGCCACCGCTGATTTCCAGGTAGGAAATGGGGTCCAGAGACTGGTGACAAGGCAGAAAACAGCAGAACTCCAGGGAAAACGAACAAACAGCTTCAACACTTGTACCGGCAACCAAAAAGATGACCTGAGGTGATGACAAGTGTTGAAGTTGTTTAAAGCAAACTAATATAAACTAAAAAAAAAATAAAATAAAATTAAATAAAACTAAATCAAGTGAGGAATTGTGGTGGTTCAACTCTGACCTTCTGAAACTTTGTGGGTTGGTCCGGAAAACTCTGGACGAAGCAGTCCCGGGTAGGCTTATTCAATCCCCGATTGAAAAGTTCTTTGGTCGGGGAAACCCTTAGATCTCTGGTCAGAAAACCCTCAGATTTCCGGTCGGAAAAGTCTTTTTGAATCTCCGGTTGGAAAGCCCTTGAATCTCCGGTCGGAAAGTCTTTGAATCTCCGGTTGGAAACTCTTTGGATCTCCGGTTGGAAAAGTCTTTGGATCTCCGGTTGGGCCGAACACAATACTGTGTTGGAAAATTGGGCCGATACAAAATAATTCAAAAGAACCACCAATAAAACCAATTTACTTGTAATTCGGCCAGATAATCACGGATTAAAAATTTCAAGTCACACACGCGCCACACCGCTCAGAAAAAAGGTCAGATGTCGGCAGTTCGGGTGCTGTAGTGGTAAAGAGACCGATATCACAAAGTGGGGTGATTAAATAGGCCACATGGCACCTGACACAAAGAAACACACGACCGCAAACCGACGCTTCCCCGACAAAAATCGAAACTAATCACGTGACTACGGCACCTGATAACTTATCAGGTCACGCACCCACATTTACAACAAAATGTGCACAAAGTGCAAATGGAGGATTTAAGCGATCGGAATCGGTCTACTAGTGTAACTAGGCCCATGGACATTAAAAACACAAACCAAACGAGTTACGGACAAAAACTCTATTTCGTACGTAACAATAGATAATTCGCTGGTACCACTTCAAATGAAACAGATTAGATGAATATAAGCATAGGAAGTATATTGTTACGGTTTGGGCCTACTATGCTCGATACTTACTGAACGCGCACTCGATTCGGGATGGATTCGATGCGCCGCAATATCTGGCCGGGCGCGTGTTAAAGTAGGCCACCGTTAGAAAGCGATACACCGAGAAGCTTCTTCGATGTTCGTCGCAAATCGCGAAGCGTTTTGTAGTAGTTCTAGAACGTGGTTTACCGAATATAAAAGAAGCGGTTTCGACGGTGAAGAGTTTAATAGTAGAATAATTGTGGAATTGTAGTAGTGTTTTTTGTAGCTGAATTAATTATTGTACAGAGTGTTTTGAAGTGTAATTAAATTTATTTCTTGTTGTTAAATGGACTTGTGTAAACCCACGGGAAAATCGTAACAATATTTAGCATGGAAAATTAAGAAAAAGAATTTTACATAATAGATTACATATTTTTTTCTAATTTTGGCATATAAAGTGACACTTTTCAAAACTGATTAGAGTGACAAAACGTTTTACTTTACGTAACTAGTTACGAAAAGTATCACTTTATGTAACTAGTTATGAAAAGTTCATTTCATCACTCTCTGTTTTTATGCATTTCCGTAGAAACATATGGGCGACATCCATCATAACATGTCGTTGTCACAGTTTATACAAGGTGCTATGAGAGTGAATATTTGTGTTAAATCACTTTAAAAAATGGTTTTTAAAGCTTTTTGGTCAAAATTAGAAAAAATTATGTATGCAACACGTTTCAAAAATGTCTTATTGTGTAACTCATTCAAATTGTAGGACCTCGCTGCGCTCGCCCTACAAACATTCATTCGTTACACAAAATCGATCTTTTCGTAACTGGTTACATAAATACCTATTTATGCATCTCAATAAACCTTCGCAACGTTCTGTCTCTGTCTCTTAGGTTAAGGTTCTGTCAACTGTCTACACTGTCAACTGTCTATATTGTCAACTGTCACGACGCTTTTAAATCCATTTGCATAAGTCTGGCAATTGGCCAACTTTACTACACGCACACACACTTATTTCAACTCTTCAGCCTGAACACGATGAATTGGTTAATTTGAAAAAAGAAAATATTCAAGACAAAGAGAAATATTTTCACGTTTCAGCATATTTGAGGTATTTCCAATCAACCCGATAAATTTATGTAAAAAATACATGTTATTGAGACCAAAGAATATCTACTAGTTCCACCCCCTTTTTTGTTTTTTTATAAAAATGGGAGGTGTACCAGCCAGTGTGTGGAAACCAGCGTTCTACAACGGTAACTGCCTGAAAAGGTCTTCGGCGACTCTTTTGGCCAATGCAGGGACTAACATGACATTGAAACGTCACGAAGGATAGAAGTTCTCAACCGTGGCAGAAGGATACCTAAAAGAATCGATGCATAACATAATACAAATTGCAAAAATACAAGATTATAAAGCGTCGGCGTCTTCCAATAACAAATTTTACAATGACTTCAAAATAGAATAAATCGTTAGCGGTTTCCTTTACTTTTAATATCAATGTGAATTCTGCTTGTAATAGCAATAAATATATAGAATACTACTTTAAATATGAACGTAAGTTATAATCCATAAATCAATAGTGAATTATAGATTATAACATACTAGTGGGTTGTTTAATATTTTACTTGTCTAAATTGACATTAATAATGCCAGTTTGAGTTCAAAGTCATAATTTAACTAACTTCAGAATTTAAAGTCGGAATTTAAGAAAAATTACGTATGTGGCCCTTCTACGCCTTAGTATAAAAAAGAACCATTTTTATATGAATAACTTGCTCGTATAGCCGATTATGTCGATGTTCTATAATAAGTGTTTGTTTACTTGTCAACAAGCGACCGAAACAGTTTACAAAATCGGAATCATCAAAAAATGAGTGAGAATCTCTTTATTCCTGCTGAAATCCAGCAAGAAGCTCAAGAATCAACTTCATGTCTGCTACTAGCGAAAAGTAAAAGTGGTTGAATTCAACAACTGGAGAAAAAAAGGGGCAGAAGGAGCAATTACAGAAGAGGTTCTATTATCCTATTTTTTAATATGAAGAAACGGTTTGCTGCTGCTTCAATGTGGACAAAATATTCGATGTTAAAATCTATATTAAAAGTACATAGAAGTATTGATATTTTGAAGTATGGTAAACTTACTTCATATTTAAAATCCTCATCAAGAAATTACAAACCAAAGAGGGCAGAGATACTGAAGAGAGAGCAAATTGAAGAATTTTTGAGAAAAGCACCGGATCAGGAATTTTACAAGTTAAGGTAGGAAGTTCACGATGTTAATATTTTAATTTGCATATGAAATGTTTTATTCTTAACCTTTTACAGGTTGCAACGATCATGGGAGTCGCAGGTGCTTGTCGATGCAACGAATTAACCTTTTTGGATATCAGCCAAGTCCAAGACAAAGGAATTTACTTCCATGTGCGCATTCCGAATACGAAAACAAACATTTCAAGAAGCTTTACGACGATTATTGAAGAAGCCTTTTCAGTCAATGGGAGGTTCTTCTTGAGATATGTGGATAAAAAATGTACTACATAACCTATAAGCGTAAACACAATTTCGAAAGCTTTTTCAAAAGTGGTTTCGTTTCTTGGACTTTCTGATCTAGAAAGTTTTACCGGACATGGAATGAGACGCTTTTCGGCAACATTATTGGTCAATGCTGGAAGCGATATCACACTCTCAATCGCCACGGAAATTGAAAGTCGAGTACGGTAGCGGAAAGATATTGAAAACTCATTGTGCAGCAAAATGGCAATTGCTGGAAAAATAAAGTATTAATATAATAATTATTATATATTATATAATTGTATTACCTAAAGACCGCAAAGTTGTTGGCCTTTCCAGTTCTTCAGAAACTCCAAATCAAATGGATTCGAAAACTGCTGACCAAAATAAATTTGTTTTTGACATAAATGTTAATGTTGAATAACTGAATGAATAATAATTCCAAATAAAATACCTACTGGGTGGTATTTATTGTGATACCGACTATAGCCTAAACTGGTCAATTATAGAAATGTGAAAGCGGATGAGTGAGCACAGGAGGAAAAAAATAGATACTGTCATTGCAAATAAGCGTACCTACTGTTATGAGTTTAATACACGACAGTGTATTAGAAGGCCTTTAATACACTATCATGTATTAGAAGGTCTTTAATCCACGCCAAACAGACGTATTAAACCTTCATAATATACCGGTCGTGGATAAATATATTTAGGTACACAATTTGGAAGCGTTGTTCTGGCATAAAAGGATTCATGATGAAATAGTAAAATTGATCAGAAATCTGCTTTTACCGGTCAAATTAACTGCCAGACCTGACACCCTTTATTATCGAAATAACATTATTAAACACAAGCTCACATATTACAAAAAAAATGCATTATAATGTCTCACACAGAAACAGTAAAACAATTTATTAAAATAACACACACATCACTGACAACTGCAACTTTTCACAATCATCTTACTATACGTCTTCAAGATTGTATTACTGTCCACATTAAACAATACAGATAAGCTGGAAGTTTCATAAGGGGCACACGAAGGTTTAGGAAATTGATCCGGATATTTCAGAGCCATCATACTCTGAATTATCGCATGATTGGTAGCTTGAGTAGGGGACTTCAAAGGAAAATCGCAGCTACCTTCGCAGTATCCCGTAGTAAACTTGTCTGGAGCAATCACCCATTTGTGCCATCCTAAATCTTTGAATGAAACTTCCATGGGCCGTAACATGCATTTGTTTTCAGAAGTTTTATTATTATCGGTGAGAAGGTCTTTTGTTTTTGGTGCTAGTAAGTATCTAGGAATCCTGATGTTTGCTGCTTCGTTTGATTGAAGGAAAGCTAGTAAAAACGGTTCGTGCTCTTGGTTTTGAAAAACTATGCCCGTAGTAGCTGGATGTAAGATCTCTCCATCCCTCTGGGTTGTTATGTAGAGCGTTTGGTTGTTACTCTGGTTTTTAAGCCAACCCTTGAAGACTTGAGACACATCAATTGAAATCCAGCCAGTGAAATCTGCAGAAATGTTTTTCTGAGATACTTTCTTCATTTTCTTGCCCTCTTTTGGGTTCCGTGGTCTTTGAAACACTTTCAACAAGTAAGAAGTCGATGTAGGTACTTTTTTCTGGTATAACTTCAACTCAGCCCCAATCACTTCAAAATTGTCAGATATTTCCTTCATTGAAAATATGAGTTTTTGTTTTTTTCCCACTATATCAGCCTTTCTGTTGATGCAGGACATTGATATAATATCGTCACTCATTTCAGCTTTGAGGATCGAGTCTCTTAGTTCATTTGTTAATGGATATAAGCCACGTTTTGGCCTTGTGGACGTTTCTCCTGATTGTTCATTAAGAATTTTGATCAAATCCATCATGATCTTGATGCTGTACTTTACATGTTTTTTCCCGGCCTGGGCCGATGGATCGCTGTCATTTATCAACTCTTTTTCAAAGTTGTCATGTTTCCCAGTAAATAAAGAGGCGAGTGTGCATACTCGCTGTGTATGGCTGGTACTTTGCCGAATTGCCATCATTAAAACAATCCATATTGCTAATGAGTTTTTCATCGTAATCTGCAATGAAAAAAAAAAATTTTACTTTTAAATTACTATTGAGGTAAATATTTGTCATATAACGCTCAAAAATAAAATACATATAATAAGTTTTTAAAGATTGATTTTCAAAGATTGAAATTAATAAGTATACGTTATATACAGGGTGTCCGGATTTAGATTGATCTGACAAGAAAACCCCATTTCCCGGCTAGATAGAAAAAAAAAACTAGTATAGGTACATGTCCAGAGGTCGATTTTTGAGAAAAGATTAATGGCTAAAACCGTATTTCGATATCTTCGCGGCGCTAGAGGGCGTTTTTAAAATTTCGCCTATTTTGAAATGTCTACCTTTTTCTCAAAAATTTACCTAACTTTATTATTTTAAATTGAAATGACAGTTGGCTATAACTTAAAAAAATGCCCATGTTATGCAGTTTACTACAATGAAAGTATGTTTATAATTAATCTTAAAAATCACTGAGATATTACACTTTTTTGTTTTTATTCAAGTTGGCTTTGACTCAGGTTTTGATATCAGCTGTCAAAAGTGACGTTTATTTTTTTCTTGTTAATATGACAACACTTGAATGTTTAAAATTACTGCGTTTTTACCTGTAATTTTTTTTTCTTTATTTTATTTTTAATTATCTTCTACCGTTAATTTAAAAATTAGTTGTTTACTTGTTAGTTACTTTAATGTGTGTGAAAATACTGAAAAAGTAATTTGTTATTGGGTCTATATCTGTTACTCATTGCAAGTTAACTTTATATTTCAGTTATTTGTAGGAATAACTATAGACATACTTATATTGTAGTAAATGTTTAAAAATAGACATTTTTTCAAAGTTATATTCAATTATGAGTTTCATTTAAAATAAGAAAGTTATGTCAATTATTGAAAGAACGGAAGGCAGTAGCAAAAACTAAGCACGCCACTGGAATCACATCGAAAAAGTTCCTTACGAATGTGTTTGTTTCACTTCGATATTTTAGTAAACAAAAAAGTTGTGAAGAGTTTTCTAAAAAAGCGAAATTCGAAAAATGTCATCTATCGCCGCAAACTGACAAGATATTGAAATACGGTTTTTGCCATTAATTTTTTTGTCAAAAATCGAGCTCTAGAGATGTATACTAGTTTTTTCCTATCTAGCCGGGAAATGGGGACTTTACTCGTAGCTTCTACGTCCATAAATAAGCCTGGAAGGCTATAAAGAGTGTTTTAGAATACATATTACAAATTTATAGGACACGAAGGAAATGCAGTAATAAGAGGCAATTGTAGACATATGCCGTTGGAAGGCTTTCTTGTCGGCTAGTGTTATTTAATGAAAACTACTTTGTACTGATTTATTTATTGTTACTATTGAAGAGAATAACTTAAATTATACAGGGTTATTAACGTTATTCGACACGGAAGATTGTGACTAAACTATTTAGTTTTAAAATATGTTTGATTTTGGATTGAATACTACCTATTGGAAGTACCTTTTAAAATTATTTTCAATATTTACCGGTAGTCCCAAAAGTAAAAAAGTATCATAGTTGCTTTTTTTAAATGGTATACCGAGTATTTTACTTTATTTTCAGAATCTACGTAGATAATAATAGATGATTTTGTTAAGGTGAAATATGTCTAAACTTTACAGTTTCTTAGATATTCGTTGTTGGTTTAAAAATGTAGAACAAATTTTAAAGTTTAATCTCAACGTCTGTATGATTTTTATTAACAAAAATTGGCGTGGGTATTGCTAAAAGAACAAGTTTTTTGATTCAGGTGTAATAAATTGTCTAGCTCGTACAGGATGCCTCAAAATGTTTAGTCAATAATTGCAACCTTTAAATCGTATTAACTCGACAAAATCAAATAAAACGCCCCCTATTTTATAGTTACAGTAGATGAAAAATTTAATTATCTGTCGAAAATTATTAAGGTCTCCTATAGCCAACTATGCGTGTTTTCTGGGAAAATTGATATTTCTCGAATTTCAACTAATTTTTACGGAACTTTGGTACCAGTTATTATCAATGAATGAAATTGTTGTAAATTACGCGACGTCGCAGCTTTGACGCAAATTATTATTTGTAGCTGTCAAATCGTTCTTTAGTGGTAATTCTTCTTTTTCTAGTGGTAATTTTTGTAAGTTCTTTGTTCTAAAATGTTAGTTTATACAATGGAAGAAAGGATAGATATGATCTTTGTTCTTGGAGAATGTCTGGAAAATTGTTTATTGGCCTTACAAGTTTACCCTACAAAATTTCCCAACAGAAGACATCGAAACAAATTCACGTTTAAAAGATTATTAGTGTAGTATGGGTGTAGTACGTGTATATTACAGTGTTGGAAAAAGTGGCAGAAAATGAAAATTTTCGTAAATTTAATTCTGTTCAGCGATGAATGCACATTTCGCAATAATGGATCCGTCAACAAACGTAATTTTCATTATTATTGCGATTCGAATCCCAACCAGATGAGAATAGTCAGTAAATGTATGGGGTGGTATAATGGGCAGATATTTGATTAACCCCATTATTTTGAAGAAAATTTAAATGGCATAATATTTTTGGACTTTTTAAGAAATATGCTTACCATTTTGCTACAAGATATTCCGTTAGAAATTAGGGCAACAATTAGATGGGGCACCAGCACATTACCATCGCAAAGTTCGACATTTTTTAAATCAACAGTTCCAAAATCGCTGGATTGGAACAGGTGGATTTCAAAATGGTCACCTGATTTGACATCGCCGGATTTTTTTTTATGGGGATACCTGAAAGATATGGTTTATAAAATACCACCGACAACACCAGATAATATGAAAGCGCGAATTAGGAAAGCTTTCAGGAGCATATCCCCTGAAATACTTAACAATGTCGCTAAAGGATTTCAAAAGAAAGTATGTTTGTGTTTAGAGTCAGACGGTCGCCATTTTGAACATCTTTTATAAATAATTTTTACGTCCTTTACAATAAATCTTATAAATATTAACCTGCTGTTTTTTTAAGTACTTATTAAATTATTTTTGCTCGTAATTCATACAATATTTTTTCTTTAAATACATCATGATTTTACGTCTGTGGACAAATCTTGATATTATTACTACTAATGGTAATTATGTAAATTAGGTAAATTATGCATTTCGAAAATAACAAGGGCTATTTTACGACGGCACCAAAAATCAGTTGAAATTCGAGAAATATCGATTTTTCAAGAAAACACGCACAGTTAGCTAGCTATAGGGGACCTTAATAATTTTCGATAGATATTTAAATTTTGGATCTACTGTAACCATAAGATAAGAGGTGTTTCATTTGATTTTGTCGAGTTATTACAGTTTAAAGATTTGCATTATTGAATAAAAAATGTGAGACATCCTGTATGAGCTAGACAATTTATGACTCCTGAATCATAAAACTTGATCTTTTAACAGACTCCAAGCCAATTTTCGTTAATGAAAAATCATACAGGCGTTTGGTGATTAAACTTTAAAATTTGTTCTAGAAAATAACGAATATCTGAGAAACTGTAGAGTTTAGACATATTTAAACCTTAATAAAATTATCGTTTATTTTCAACGTAGATTTTGAAAATAAAGTAAAATACTCAATATTCCTTTTAAAAAATGCAAGTTTGATACTTTTTTTACTTTTAGGATTTATTTTTGGTACATATTGAAAATAATTTTTTCTACAAACATTCAATAATGGCATGCATAGTAGTCGTTTCCCTGGACAGCAAACGAAATAGTTATTTATGTATTAAGCGCAAAAAATATGCTTTTAATGCGCTGAAAATGAAGTTTGCCGCGCGACGCGTAGCGGAGCGCAGCAATCATTCGAGCGCATTAAAGTCCTATTGTGCGCGTAATACATACAATATTTTTTCTACAAACAATGCTAAATATTTTAATACCACTAAACTTACTGCGTAGATTCTCAAAAACAGGATCAAAACTATACACAATTGAATACTGACACCAAACTGGTGACACTGACATTTCCAATAATGGCATGCATTGTGCAAACTCATCAGTAAAGGGTAACTTTTCGTTGAGATTTGGAAGCGAAAAATGCATCATTATTGAATGTTTGTAGAAAAATGAATGTTTAATAGAATTCTCTTAAAATTTGCCAGGATGGATGAGTTTCACGAACAAGTTAATTAACTGTGATAAATTCATAACATCACTGACGGCGTAGGTAAGTCACATGACGCCTATTTGGTAGAATGTTGCATTGAACTTGAATTAAAAAATGAGTGCGGAAAATACTTTTTTCCGCACTTCTGCACTCATGTGCGTGCGAAAAAGTTGGAAAAACTTACCAGGTGAGTCAATAGTATGGAACAAGACAAACACGTTTTAAACACTAACTAGATAGAAGTCACTTTACTCTTCCAATATTTCACGTAGACTAAGATAGTTCAGACTTCAGACGCCTTCCAAGTGATTTTATATTCTAGTACCGGCACGTCCCGGTAATAAAAAGTACCTGGACTTGACCTGTGCATCCTATTGGTTGGTATTGGGTTCCATAAATGGCTAGACGTTTTATTGTACTTCTATGTACTATTTTCAATAGCCCCTATAAAGAGGTTTTGGAAAAACCGTTATATTACTCTAAATGATAATTATATTATATTACTCTAAAGGTCGGTATTTCCATCTGCTAATAAAGTTGCTAATAACTACGAGTATTTGGCCACTAAAGTGTATTTCAAAGATTAATTGTCGAATAAGTTGCATCCCTATTTCATTGCAATTTTATTTGTAGAATTGTTATTTGGTGAATTGGTATTAAAAAGGAAGTTTTGTCATTGTCAGATTAGTCTGATTCATCTGTTCTGATCCGTCGTTACCCGGTACGTTATGGACGATAGTCAAATCAGTTACGGAAACGACTTGGCTCGACTGTCAATTTCAGCGGCCAATTGTTAATATTTAAAATTTATTCAAAACTTTTAGAGTTTTTAATTTATAAATAAACACTTATAATATGGCTGGACACACTTCTTTTAAGACTACCGTCTTAAACAGTCCGAAAAGGTGCAGAGTTACATTCAGTGGAAATTGTAGCAAACAATCCCTATGTAGATGCATCCAAATGAGCTTCCAGATTAAGCTATTGCAGGTTTCTTAAGTTTTATAATAAATGTCTAAAGTTATTATGTGTGGTTTACTACTAAATCAATTATTTTTGTTAAAGCCAAACATCTGCCAAACAAGCGTTTCAAATCAGTCTGTTTGGGTATGCAAGTCTCCTTAAGAGAATGCAGAATCCTTCTTGGGCTGTACTTTGATGAGGAGAGATGGAATATCACCTTTTTTAAAGCGAATATACCTTTTACATTCTTCGTCAAATAAGTTTTCTAAATCAAAGACGGCATACAATTCAGCCCTAATCTCATTTCCACTTGGATTTAAAGCTTTCAGTAATAAAAATTGAAGATTGAAACAAAACAATATTTTCATTAACTATTTGGACCAATTTGTTTAAATACAAATTTTAAATTGTAAGTTTACGGTTGTTTTGTTGTTTGTTTTTAACCCTGCTTACCAGGGCATTCGTTTCGTAACGGTAGCGGTGATCGATCTAAAAAACGAAAACTATTTTGAAATTTGTCAAATATCGTTTATGTTAACGTATATGGTTACCGATCGTTTGTCTGTGCGTTTTCAAAAACTGTCTATTATCTCAACTTATTTTTATTAATTTTTGTAAGTATGTGGTGACAGTGTGACGGTGACGGTTATCAAACAAAGTCCTCATATTTCCATAACAACGCTGATAAAAAACTGGGATTTTATCGATGTCAACAACACTTTTGTCAGTAGTAAATTGTCCTGATTGGACGAAAATTCCCCGTTTCTATGAATGAATGTATTTGGCACGTAAAATGTGCATTGGTACTTTTTTTGCAAATTTTTTCTTTTAGGCAAATAGTTTCGACTAAATAATTCTTTGGAAATCGTCGAATTATTTACTCTCAATCATTTTCCAAACAAAATTTTGCAAAAGACTTGAACGTCTCGGGATATAACTTATGAAAAAAACGAACGTCTCAAAATTTGTTTTTATTTTTTATTGATTTATTGAAACTAACAAAAAAATATGATACTTTACCATTTCAATCTTTTCCATTACAACATGGCAATATCATACTTTAGATCTGACGTTTCGGTTTTTGGTTATCATCATCAATTTTAATTTTTCTTATGAGCATTTTATTGGATTTTTTTAATTAGAGCTTTTTTTATGATTACGGTGATGTATCATATGGTATGGTTTAATCTTGCAATTTTAAGGAATTAATAAAAATTATGTTTTTATTGTTGATAGAATTTAATTCAAATAATTAATTGAACTTTGTCATTGCAACTTTTTTCCTCTAAACCACAAAAAAGTCCGGAGTGGTTAATGGAAACATTACCGTCAGAAAAACGTCACTTCGTACATTCTGACAACTGTTAGGTCCGTTAAACGATGTAGACTTGACAACGTAACCTATTTTCCAATTTTGACAAATATATCTGAAAATCTGCGAAAATTAGAATTAAAAGTTTAAATAAATTTTAAAATTTTAACGCCCTGTATCTCAAAAACTAAAGCTCCAACGGCAGATGTCTACATTTTCCTCTTATTACTGCATTTCCTACGTGTCCTATAAATTAGTAATATGTATTCTAAAACACTCTTTATAGCCTTCCAGGCTTATTTTTGGACGTACAAGATACGAGTAAAGTCCGGCTACCAAAAAAACACTGTACAGGATGTCCGGATTCTGTGTGTTTTGACAGGAAAACCCCATTTCCCGGCTAGATAGGAAAAAACTAGTATACATCTTTAGAGCTCAATTTTTGAAAAAAGATTAAAGGCAAAAACCGTATTTAGATATCTTGTCAGTTTGCGGCGCTAGAAGGCGTTTTTCGAATTTCGCCTTTTTTGAAAACTCTTCACAACTTTTTACGTTGTTATTTAAAATGAAACTCATAATTGAATATAACTTTGAAAAAATGTCTGTTTTTAAACATTTACTACGATATAAGTCTATAGTTACTCCTACAAATAAATGAAATATAAAGTTAATTTGTAATGAGTAATGCGGGCTTTACACCGGGCATTAACTTATTCATAAAGCGACTTCAAGGTCAAATTGAACGAGAGCAATTTATTCCCTATTAAAGGATGAGTATTTGAAAGTAAGTAATTTCAAATCATATATAAAAGGCTTATTTGATTTTTCACTCTATTTGTTTTTTTAGATGCCCAATACACCTGCTGACTGGCTCAATATTCAACATCATATAAGATTGGGCTTAGTTCATAAGCAGCTATAATAAATTTTGTTTGATCTCTTGTAAAGCAGTATTGTTTCTAAAAATGATTTATTAAAAGTCAAGCTTCTGCTATCTAATAAGGATTTGGTTTAATACAGTTGTGATGTGAAGAAATTATAAAATAATTAAATTGTTTCAAATACTTACATCTTTTCCGCAACTCATGTTTAAATTTTTGTATTTAGTTTGACTATTTATTAAATCCGTCAATCCCTCAAACACAAAATCCAAAATAATAACCTTAACCTCACTTTTTTGTGTGTTGGCAACACGAAAAAACCGTAATTGGATCCAATAAATTGGATAAAAATAGCAATAACATGTTCTATTTGGTGAATAATTGGAGCTCAAATTATTGGATATTTAATTTGAAGTCCAACTTCGCTTTACACTAGGTACAATTTGTCGTTGAAGCTACTTTGATCTCACAAATTTGAAGTCCAAGTGTCGGTGTAAAACCCGCTTAAAGCTAAATTGCACGTCAAATTTACCATCAAATAATTTTACTTCAAATTATTTGGAAATAGGACGTGTTCTATATATACAGGGTGTCCCACGACGAAAGACATCGATTGATATTGGAAAAAGTATAAATAGAAGAGGTTTGAAAATTTGGCAGGATACTGATGTGGGCATGCCCAATCTAACTAAAATATTTTCAATATGGTTGTACTTCCGTTTATACCGGAAGTCGATCACAACTTTCTTATTTTAAATAGGACACCCTATATATTATTACATATTTGGATTCCTCACAAAATTCTGACCAACTTTTGTGTACAATGCCCTATGCCTTTCTCTAGCCGTTTTCGAAATATTTGATGTTTTTCCAAAAAAGTGACAGTTGCAACGCTCAACATATTTTTGTACTCTGTCAAAACCGTAATTCATTTTGCAATGAAACTTTGGGTTATTGTAAATAAAGGATCGTTTTATTAAACTGAGGGTGCGTAATGACTCATTTGTATACAGGGTCGTCAAAAAAATATCATAAACTTGCCACTAAAAAAAATGACAAATTTCAAGTTTTTTAAATAGAAACCTACATTTTTTATGACGGAATCATTTTGAGCATTAAAAATTACTATACGTTTCAATTTACTTGCCTATACCTAAATCCAACCCATTTCGTTTTATTTGAGAATAAACATTTTTTTATTATGCTGCACGGTTGGGATTATGTGGTGTTCTAGTTGGTCAGGCTTTTGACACACGGTGATATTGGAGGCCTGCAGGGCATGTTAATAACACTAGTGACTTGAGTGTTTTGACAACTGCAAATACGCCGTCGCGGTTACGTAATTCAAACCAAGATTACTTAAATCTGTTTATTATTTACGGAGAATGTGATAAAGTTGTGAGTAGAACATGTGAGGTATTTGCCGCTCGTTATCCAGAAAAACCAAAGCCATCACCAAAAGCTGTCATCAAAAGCTGAAAATAATTGAAAATTTTAAGAATACCGGATCTGTGAAGAGAAAAGCTATTAAAACAAAACCAATCCTTAATAATACAAATTCATCAATGACAAGTTTCCGTAGAATCAGGCATATCCAAAAGCTCAATTCAAAGGATCCTGAAGAAACATAAATTTCACCCTTTTTCATTTAAATTAGTGCAACACTTAAAAGAGGTTGACTTTCCGAAGAGAGTGGTTTTTAGTGAGTTTTTGCTGACTAGTCACTATTGAGAAGAATTGTTTTTGAATAATATTATTTAGAGCGACGAGGCCAAATTCACTAAAAATGGAATGTTCAATAGACATAATTCACACTACTGGTGTGACATAAATCGACACGTAATTAGAGAGAGAAATTTTTAAAGAAATCTGGAGTTTTTATAATAAAAAATGTTTATTCTCAAATAAAACGAAATGGGTTGGATTTAGGTATAGGCAAGTAAATTGAAATGTATAGTAATTTTTAATGCTCAAAATGATTCCGTCATGAAAAATGTGGGTTTCTATTTAAAAAACTTGAAATTTTTCATTTTTTTTAGTGACAAGTTTATGATATTTTTTTGACGACCCTGTATACAAATGAGTCATTACGCACCCTCAGTTTAATAAAACGATCCTTTATTTACAATAACCCAAAGTTTCATTGCAAAATGAATTACGGTTTTGACAGAGTACACAAATATGTTGAGCGTTGGAATCCAAATATGTAATAATATATAGGGTGTCCTATTTAAAATAAGAAAGTTGTGATCGACTTCCGGTATAAACGGAAGTACAACCATATTGAAAATATTTTAGTTAGATTGGGCATGCCCACATCAGTATCCTGCCAAATTTTATTAAACACTACAAAATCAGATGAAAAAAGCGGTGTCAATGTTTGAACTGCTAGAAACACAGTTTGACAGGACAGTCAGGGGTCTTCGAGTGAGAAAATGAGTGTTCTAAGCACATTTCTGGAATGCTCAATAAATTTCCTATCCAATAACCAGAAAAAAACACTTCAGAATTTGGTAGTCAGAGAGAAAAACGGTGTTAAAAGTTTGAACTGCCAAAAACACAGTTTAAAAGGACATTCATGGACAAAATTGCCTGCAAAACCCACTTGGACTGAGAAAATGACTGTTTTAAGCACATTTTTGGAATCTTTATTAAATTTCCTATCCAATAACCAGAAAAAACACTACTAAATTAGGTACAATCAGAGCCGGGCAGTAGCTAGCTACTAAGTTAGCTACAATTTGGTTAGTTTGTAGTTGTATTCTAGTTACTTTTTTAAATAAGTAGCTGTAGCTTTCTGCATTGTGGCATTGGTATAAAAGGATAAAGCTACATTTGAAGTAACTTGTTACTGAAGTAGCTTGCTTAAATATTTAAGTAACTTGAGCTACTAAAAGTAGCTTTAGGTTAGGTTAGGTTAGGTTAGGTTAGGTTGAACTTTTTAAATAAAAAATAAAAAATTAAGACATAACTATTTTAAAAGATACAATTCTCACAACTATTAAGTTGATTAGAAATTTGGTTATACATACGGGGTGACCCAGTAAGTTGATAGAATGACTAGCAAAATAGTTATGGACCAATTATGCATCCCTGTGTCACCCTGTATAATATTATAGTTTGTAACAAGTAACTAAAAAGTAACTAGATTAAACCAACTAGTAGCTTCAGTTATTTTAGAAATTAGCTATCTGAATTGTAGGTTGAATAATAAAATAATAATGTAGCTTGAAGCTGTAGCTAGCTACTTTATTTCAGTAGCTTGTCCAGCTCTGGGTACAATCAAGGAAAAAAGCAGTGCCACAATTTGAACTGCCAGAAATAATAATAATAATGTACTTTATTTAGCGCTTGCTATATACAAAAACTATTCACAAAATATATATAAAAAAATTTTTCAAAATAAATTATAAATATGTATACACATTCGATTAAAACTTACTGACTATATGTGCTCTGACAAGTTGTTTAAAAGCATCTAGGGTTTCACATTTCTTAATATTCAGGGGCAACAAATTAAAATCATACAATCCTCTATTTAAAACAGTCTTAAGCATTTGATCGGTGTTGCATTTATCAGACAATATAAAATCGAGACATTGACGAGTATTATAACTATGTACATTTTTAAAAATTTTCGTTCTATCACAGATATCATTTTGTTTTTTATCTTAAAAATTAGAACATAAACGCTAAATAAAATCTTTTGTTTGACGGATAAAATCTTTAAAACGTTAAACATTGTGGCAACAGGATTATAACGGTTACATTTTAAAATGGATCTCATCGCCCTATTTTGTACAATTTGTATTTGATTTACTTTGTATGACGGTAAACCATACAACAGTGTGGAGCAAAACTCTAGGTGGGGAGCAGCTATGCTGTTATACAATATGAACCTGGTTTCCATGGACAGTTGTTTTCCAATTCTTGCAATAAAACTAACTTTTTTTGCAAACTTCCTAGTTATGTAATCAGCATGCTTTAATAAATTTAAGTTTGAGTCCAAAATAACTCCTAAGTATTTAATCTGATCTTCGTAAATAACTTGATTGTTGTCGATAATTATATTTAGGTCTTGGATATTAATTTCGTGTAGGCGATGTTTTCTACCAATTAAACAAAATTTTGATTTTACGACATTTATGCACAATTTATTCAAACAAAACCATTCAAAGATGTTTTTTAAATCAGTATTTACTAATTGTTGCATGGTTAATATATCGTTTCCTGCCAAATAAATCATTGTGTCGTCAGCAAACAGTTCGATGCTGCACCCCTTCACACTTTCAACAATATCATAATGTATGTACAATAAAAACAACATGGGGCCCAAAACAGTACCCTGCGGTACCCCATGCTGCACAGACAATGACTCAGATACCCGATTATTATATTTAACTCTCTGTCGTCTATTATGTAGATACGATTCGAACCATTTTAAGGCCACATCTTTAATTCCAATGTTTCTTAGTTTTTGTAACAGCATATTTCTGTCAATCGTCTCGAAAGCCCTCTTAAAGTCTAAAAATACCGCCAAAACCATGTTGCCCCTATCTAATTCTCGATTAAAAACATCACAAATTTTTAAAATTACCGTTTCACAGGAGTGCTGCTTCCGGAAACCAGATTGATTTGGAACCAATATGTCGTTTTCCTCACAATACTTTTGAAACTGCTTCTTTACTGCGAGTTCTAGCACCTTTTCATAAATTTCGACTGTATTAATCGGCCTAAATTCATTATACATTTTTGTATCTTGGATTTTTGGTACTGGAGTGACTATTGATTCCTTCCATTTGTCTGGGAATACGCCACTGGAGGTGGATGTATTCACAACATCCAGTAGACGATTACCAGCTACAGTACACACATCACATAAAATGGCTTTTGAAATACCACTGATACCACCCCCAACATTTTTCAATTTTTTCAAAATATCTTTCATTTCTCTCATAGTCAGTGGTTCAAAGCGAGACAACGAAGTTTTCACATTAAGAGCTGATGAGGTGGCTCCATCGGGATGGGAATACGGAGGCACACTATTTACAATTTCATTTATGCTGTTGATAAAATAATGATTAAAATTTGTGGCAATAAGCAACTCGTCAGAAATATACTGACCCTCAAACTTAATTTCAGCTGGTGTAGATGAGCGTTTACCAGGTAATATTAGTTTTAAGTTTTTCCACATTTCTCTTGGATTGTTTTTATTGTTGTCAATAATATCTTTAAAATACCGTTCTTTTTCAATTTTAATCTGTTTTACAATGTGGTTTCGTATCCTCTTATACTCCCTCCAGACTTCGCCATCCCCCCAGTGACGGCACCCACGTACAAATTATCCCTGATTTGCATGCTCTCTTTAATATCCGCGGTTATCCACGGTTTATTGATATAATTTTGTCTAAATGTCATAACTTTTTTAGGACACATTACGTTCAAGATATTCATAATACAATCAATAAAATTATCTGCCAGAAGGTTTACATCTCCACTATCATTTGTCCACGAAACATCAAGCAAGTATTCCTGCATCTGGTCTAAAATATAATGTTTCATAGATCTACAACAAACCGTCATTTCATGTTGTTTATTCGTGTCCTGTTCAGGGTGTATAGAAAGAATACAATGATCACTGATTTTCGGCGTCAAGTGCACTTCATAAGACAAAGATTTCTTGTTCGAGATAATGTAATCTATTAGTGTTTGGCTTCTATCAGTGATCCTTGTAGCAGACGCAACAATCTGCGAAAACCCGCTAACATACACTTGTGACAATATTTTTTCGCCATTAAACGAAGGTTTCAAAAGATCAAAATTGAAATCGCCTACAATAATATTTATGCCATCAAAGGTACTAACACTGTCCAAGTAGTTACTAAAGTAGTCAACAAATTTGGCGTTTTCTGTTTGGGGTGGGTGGTACATAACCGTACACAAATACTTAATCCTATTTAAACAAAACTCAATGGACAACAACCATACATAATTACTCTCACACTGAACGGTACTGATTTTATACTTTATATCGTCTCTGACAAAAACCATTACACCACCAGTTCTGCGGTTGCTTGTTGCGCAGCTCTCCACTCTGTATCCCCGTATGTTCAATTCCACTAATTCGACATCTGCAGAGACGTGAGTTTCGGATAAAAAAATAAGTTTTGGTTTCCAGTCGTTTATAAGGAGTAAAATACAGTCTTCTAATGTTCAAAAATCCCTGGCAATTAAAGTAAATGATACTGGAGTTTTGGATAACTAAATTATTTGATTGCTATTGCAAAAATTTGTTTTTTTGCATTTTTTCGATCCGTTTTAAGGTTTCACAATTCGCTACATCCCACACTGTATGGTTGGTTTTCAAATTTAATCCATATTTTTGATTTGACACAATACAATTAATACATTTAACATTAACTTCCTGGCATTCCCTTGAGTCATGCTCCCCTGTGCATTTAGCGCAAATTTGCTTATCTTTGCATTCCTTTTGTAGATGGCCAACTTTATTACAATGATAACACCGTATTATTCCGTATTCGTTGTATACAGGACATCTATTCCATCCTAAATTTAATCTTTGTTTATTTATCAACAAGTTATAGGTGTTGGAGTCTGCTTCAAAAATAATGTTAAATTTGTTGTTGACAACATTGGTTTTTCGAAGTATTTTCATATTAAAGCTGATGTCATTTTTGTTTAAATCATTTTGCTTTATCACCCTATTTACAATCTCTTCATCATCAATGCCGTGCTCGCACGCATTAACACCTACAACTTTAATTCTATGTTCGTGCTTTTTTGGTCTGTCTACTTCATACTTTATTTTTGATCTGTACTATAGAAGCCCTAAACAAACTATTTAAAAAATATAGGTAACCCAAAATTTCTGGGCACCTAATGCTCACCAGACCTCCAATCACTAATGACTGATTTATTGCTGCTCCACAGAAACCAACTAGTGAAGTACCTAACTGCAAAATTTTCAAGAATTGGGTTAAGCCTACCTATTACTAATCTTCAAAAGGTTCAATGTAGATAGTAAAATAATGAGAACACTGAAGTGTAGTAGGACTCCTCATCATAATTGGTGTTTGAGTTTTAGGGACAAACAATAATAGTTGGGAAAAATTATCTATGATTGATTATACTTTTTGCAGTTACGTCAGTAGGTATTCTGTCCCAGCAACAATGTGATAAATTACATTTTTAACTTCTTACCTTGATTGAGATAGGCATCTTTGAGATAGGAAAATCTTTAAAAAGACTTGTGGTAAAATCCTGTGCAAACGGGGCTGTCGGGCTAAAATTAATATAAATTGATTAAATTAATATACCGAAATAATAATCAAACACTTTTACCGTTAAATAATTTTCTAAAATTTGAAACAAATAAGGAAGGAGAAACGCGCTTTTGGGGTTTTTCTATAAATAGTGTTACGGTCTGGGCCTACTATGCTCGATACTTCTGAACGAGCGCTCGGTTCGAGATAAAACCGATGCGCCGCAATATCTGGCCGGGCGCGTGTTAAAGTAGGCCACAATTAGGAAGCGCCACACCTGGAAGAATCCTTGATATTCGGGGCAAATCGCGAAGCGTTTCGCGGTCATTCTAGAACGTGGTTTACGAATATAAAAGACGCGGTGTCGACCGCGGGAGTAGTGAATTTGGGAACGCGGTTAAGTTTAAATAGTGGAATAATTGTGGAATTGTAGTAGTGTTTTTAGTAGCTGTGTTAATTATTGTACGGAGTGTTTTGAAGTGTAAATAAATTTATTTATTGTTCAGTTAAATTGACTTGAATTTAAATTGGTTTTCCCGTGTAAACCCACGGGAAAACCGTAACAATAGAAATGACCGAAGACGGAAGTATTTTGCCGGAAATATCTGAGTTTAAAGTTTTATAGTAACATAGGCCACCTTGTTTTATTGGAATGAGTTAAAATGAGACAGAAATAGTAAACACTCTATTTATCACTGACGCCAAATTACGTCTAAAATGACAGCAATGACACTATGTATTGTCTTTATACGATGGCCGTCACCACCGCCCTCTATACTAGAAAGCCTAAAATGTCACTTTTAATATCGGCATTAGCGGTTTTCGTAGGAAATATGTTTTTTTTTTTAATTATTTCGTGTAGTTGATTGCAAGTTGTGACTGAAAAATCAAAGAAAGATTCATTTCTGATCCAGATATGTATTAGATAGAGCTTTTTCTACACAATTAAGTCCAGCCTAAACAAATTGGTTAGAACATTCGTCCTGGAAAGTACAACACACAACAAACTAACGAGGGTGTTCAATAATAGTTATAGGCGTAGTGGTTTTCACGTTCTAGAATGAACGTAGGGTCGTTGATAAGTTCGTATATGGTTTGAAATCAAACCTACGCGGCGGATTGACAGCTGTCATATAATAATTGTTTGCAACGTTATCTAAGACATACGCTTTTTGTGACAATTGTCATCCATAGGCGACCTGACCATAACAATTATTGAACACCCGTTAAGCTGGATTCATAGTTCTAGTTCCGCAAGAAGTTAGAAGTAAACAGTAAGCTGCAGTAAAAATAAATAATATACTTGTAACACTCTAATTCATAGTTTGACAAATAAGCGCAAGCTACATAAACAGTAAGCAGCAAGAAATGAATAATTTTCATTTCTTATCTTGCTTCTTACTGCTTCCGCCATAGACTACTGGTCTTTACTCCCATTCATAGATTTTTGGAATATCATTTGACAAATATGTCCTTAGCTTTTACCTCAAAATGGCTACCCACAAGATAATAAATAAAATTTTGATGGTTTATAAGACTTTGGGGTTATGTTATTTGCTTCTTACTAAAGTCAAACTATGAATTGACATGGCTACTTTTTACTCCTACTGCTTGCTGCATGCTGCTTCTGAATCTAGCTTTAGTTTAAACACTGTTCAATGTAAGAAAATCTATAAATCCTTTAAACCAGGTAAGCAAAACTGGTAAATGGTTCTTATGTTATTACCAAGAAAATTCATTCAAAATTATTTTTGTTACTCTCACAATGAAGGATGCTTTAAAATGTAACTCACATACCTGTGCATGTAACATGTACCTAATAAGTTTACTGTACTAGAAAGCACTTGTACCTACCATTGAGTATAGTGTTGGAGTAAAATCATTCCCTTCAAAGTGTTCAACCACTATTGAGTTAGATCCGGTTTTTTGTAAAGTAAAAAACTGACACAGTTCGGCTTTTTCCTGAATTGCTCTTACAATGCGGCTTGAAAAACTTATGAACGGCAGCAAATAACTTCAAGTTTTGATTTTAAACCGTAAAAATCCATCTGATCCTAAAAAAACTCAATTTTCACAATACAAACAAACGCAAACTGTCACCACTATTTCCGCCATATTGGAATTTTTGACAAGCACCTTCTAAGCCGCTTTCCAGCCGACCATTTTATGCACATTAACGAGCATATGTGCACCAAACTTTTTCCGATGTGCGTTCCCAGTTCGCATTTTTAGACGTGAGCTTGGTACGCAAACGCCTTCCCCCCTTTCCCCTGGTGCACCAGCCGCAATATTTGGGCTTCAAGCACAAGTCATTGTTGTTTGAGGTTAAACACGAAATAATTGTTTTGGTTTCTGCACTTCCGAGTTAAAACATTAAATAATATGGATTGTGGTAATTTGGAAAGTGAGGTGATCCTGCAATTGGAAGACACAGAAGGCGAATTGCACAACTGCAGTATGCCAATAGCCGATTATAATCAGATTATCGCAGGAGGTTAGTTAAAAACACTTTAATTGGGATCCTTTGGAAGCTCAGATTTACTTACCTAATTATAGATTATGGTCTTGCCAACAAATATCTTCAAAAGCAAATTGAGAAGAAAAATAGATTGTTGGCATTCCAGTTCTTAGATAAGGAGAGGAAAACAATTATTGAATCCAACAGTACTATGGGAACTAGCACTTCTTCTTTTTGTCCTACTTTAGAAAAACAAACTGTGGAAGATGGGTTTGAACTTAGAAATTCGGAAGTTAATAAAACCGGAAATTTGGATACGTATATTTATTTCGTATATTTTATAATTTTATGCAATATTTTTCAGGAACATATCGGTTAACAAAATAGTCTTACCCACTCGTTTTACTATTCTCAACTTTTCTTCATCCATAGTTGATTCTTAAAAATCTACCTTAACATCTGTAAATAAATTCACTTAAACTTAAAAAAAACAGCACTGAAAATTTGTAGTTAATTTAAAAAGTTTAACGACAAAAGTGACACTGGCACGAATACTTGACGCAAAACCGCAAAAAGACAGTTCCAGGCTGTTTAATTCGAGAATTTGCGCTTCATGCGTGGGGTTTGGCGCTTTGACAAAATGTAGGCTGGAAAGCGGCTCCTGCTTTCTAGTATAGTAGGCGGTGCCGTCACTCATTGCCGATTCAACCACACCAGCTGTGACGTCATTACGGGTGCCTTCAAATTTTAATTTCTTTTTTTAATGTGTTGAATGTACGTCATTTTTTTGTCACGTGTTGTTCAGGCGCCCCTCACGTAAGAATTTGATGTCCACTCTATGAATAAGGCTATATAAACCACGTGACCAGTATGGCGTCTGGTTGGCACAACAAGGTTATAAATTCGTATTGTTTACATAATAGATGCTATAAAGTTAGCTAAAAGCATCTAAAAGCCTAAAAGTCCTGCCCGGGGAATCCGGGAACCCCCGGGAGACGGCTTTTGATTTACTAATTTTTTTTGCGTTTTCTTCGTTTGTGTTCTCCGTTCTCCTTTATTAATAATATTGTCATGCTTTAATGAAAAATTGAGTGTATACAGGGTGTCCCAAAAATAATGGTAAATAATTGAATGGCGGATTTCTGGGACCAAAAGAATTCGAATTAGCATAACTTACCTCAAACGAACGTCAACGGAAACAGAAACACAGGAGGTCAATGTTATTTTTTTAAATAACTCACGAACAACTTTTTGGTAAAATTAGATATTCCGGAAATTCCAGGGTATTTGAAGATGACAAATTTGATTATCAATTGTTTCCTGCAGGTATATTTAAAGGGTGTAAAAATTATGCAAAAATTTGCATTTTTGAATTCTATGTCGAATATTACATATTATTGTTACGGTTTGGGCCTACTATGCTCGATACTTCTGAACGAGCGCTCGCTTCGGGATGAAACCGATGCGCCGCAATATCTGGCCGGGCGCGTGTTAAAGTAGGCCACAGTTAGGAAGCGCCACACCTGGAAGAATCTTTGATATTCGAGGCAAATCGCAAAGTGTTTCGCGGTCATTCTAGAACGTGGTTTGCGAATATAAAAGAAGCGGTGTCGACCGCGGGAGTAGTGAATTTGGGAACGCGGTAAAGTTTAAATAGTGGAATAATTGTGGAATTGTAGTAGTGTTTTTAGTAGCTGAGTTAATTATTGTACGGAGTGTTTTGGAGTGTAAATAAATTTATTAATTGTTGAGTTAAATCGACTTTGTGTAAACCCACGGGAAAATCGTAACAATATTTCAAGTATAGGTAATATGTCATATACCTAAATGTATCTGTTTCTCAGACATTTACCATTTTGTGTAAAATTTGACAATTTCAGCAGTTCCCAAAACAATTCTAATTTAGACATCAGAAAACAGTTTTTTCTAGGTTTTTTTATTTGATCGTGTTCAAAAAGGTTGGTTCTAAAAGTGGGCACAGAAAAACGTCAAAAATAATGATACTGGGTGGTAAAAAAAATTGGACTCAAAAAGTCAGTTCTAAAAAGGGCAGAAAGGCAAGTTTTTTAAATGGAACATCTTTAGTTTTATGATTTATTTATGAAAATCTCAATAGCTGATATTAGAATAAACAAAGTTTAGTCTAATAATTTAGGTTATTTATTACAGTTAGGTTATTATATTATAAGACTTTAAAATATTGTAACATAAAGATTACACTAGGTGCCGTTACCCAAAGTTGCCCCGGTCTCCCCCAGTACAATGTTTGTGTCAGCAAGATTGGCGAATTGGGGTCATGATGTGGGTATAAATACTGCACCAAAAGCACGTACAGATTACCGAACTCTGGGGTCTTCCCCAGAGGGAGGTCACTGACTGATCTCTGGGTTAGTCTGGGTATGCCTATTGTGTAACGTAACGTGGAGCAGTAGGTGACCAAGTGCCACACCCTAGATCAGCCCTAGCAAAGGAAATAGTGTGGGCGAGCAGCATAAGTTGCCGTTCCTACTTACCTCCCTTTGTTAGGTCCTTCACGTCTTTACCGGCTCGGTGAATGCCCTCGTACCTAAGTCTAGGGTTCATTCATCCCCGTTAAAGCGTCGCCCCCCGTGTTCCTTCTGGCTAAAGCCGGATCACATCATGCTCCCCGCCATCTTGGCAATCTGGGGTGGGTTACCTGTGGAAACCTGTGTGTTCTTCCCCCTCAACGACCCCTTAACGTGACAATATGGACAAAGGAATTTTCAGAGATGCGGATTCTAAATCTGGTAGAAAAAGCTAACTAAAATTGGCCCTAATATTTTTTTCCCAAAAATAAATCCCTTTTACCCCCCATCCATGGTCGCACGTCAATGGTAAATAAAAATGTTTACCTACGACCTCAATGTAAATAGCTAATTACGCATAGTTTTCCGTTACGTAATGGCCCTCCTTACGCACCGTTGTTGTTAGCAATTGGATATACCAGGTGTCCAAGAGCACCCTGGACATAGGAGATTAACATGGGAAAATGGTTTTGATTTTTTTGCGCCTGTAGGGTTGATTTGATTGAAAAATCGTAATAATGAAAGTTGTAGTACCTATCACGGACTAGTTTTCTGGATTTTTTTCAGATCTCTAACTTGAACCCTTTCGTCGTAAAACACGAACAAAAATGCGAAAATTTTAACTTTTTACCTGCACTGTATAAGCGATTGTCGAGCAACCGTACCAGCAACAATGACCTGTTTATCCGTTGCCCTGTTTATTTGCCCTCTTTTGTGGTCCCTGTATAGTAAAGCAACTTATCTTCAAACATCTGCAGGCCTTCCTAGTCCAATGTTTTTATCACTTTAAATCGTTTAAAGTGTTATAAGAGGCTTGAGATAGGTGATTCGGTCATCCTCATTAAATATTTGCAAGCAAAACCAGTGTTTTTTTAAAGAATTTTGCTACAAAGTAAATAAGTTGAGTAGAGACATTGAATGAGGTTATAAACGCAACTTACCCGATTTTTGGGCTGTGGCTAGTGGCTACTGATAAAGTATTTTTATCACGATTTATTTTTATTTTCTTTGCATTATGTGGGTAGTAACTCAAAATTATTACTAAATAAACTTGTTTTGAATGTTTTGATTACAGAATGACTGACAGCGATTTGTTATGATTTAAAATTTTCGAATTTTAGATCCGTTTTGCGTCTTAATGGTCAAATCTACGGTATTGAAAAAATTACAGGTTGATAGCCGAAAATGTGCTCTACAACTTTTATCTAAAGCGTTTTTCCATTAAATGAACTGTGAATGTTAATCTCCTATGTCCAGGGTGCTCTTGGACACCTGGTATCACAAGGTCGCCTGAAACACCAGTAGATGAGAATTCTGAAAATTCGATTACGACTTTGTCAGCTTACGAAACTAATTCTAACGTCGTTCTCTTGTCCACAGCACTCATTCAAGTTTTTGATAGTTGCAATGAAGCTCATGTAGTCCGTGCTTTTCTTGATTCGGCATCACAATCGAGTTTTATTACTTCTAACTTATGCGATAAATTAAAATTAAAAACAGAAAATGTCTCCATGGCCGTAACTGGCATAAATAACGTTTCGTCACCCATAAAACTAAGATGTATGGTTGAAATTCATTCTCAATTCCTTTAAAACAAATTTAGACTGTTATGTCTTAGAACAGATTTCGAGCAATTTACCAAACTTTCCAATTCAGTGTGATCAGCTGAAAATTCCAAAAAATATTGTTCTGGCCGATGCTTCCTTTGCGAAACCACGGCCCATAGACATTTTGATTGGTGCTAATCTTTTCTGGGAACTCATCTCTATTGGACAAATTAAATTAGTTTGAAGTAGAAGTCCATTGTCTCGCAGTGGAGGTGTAAGAATACAGGGTGCGGAATAACACACAGTCTTCTCCACTATAAATTTATTAACCCACCAGTTAATGGGGCGCTCGACTAGTTTCGGGCATAGACATGCCCATCATCAGGAGCTAAAAGAATTAAAACGCTCTAACAAAGGTGAACTCAAAAATGTGGACAATGGCGAAGGACATACCTTAAAAGCTGCTTAACACGTTGGACGCTGTCTTTCTAAACAGGGATAGACAGCGAGACCCATTAGTAACAAAGAGTTATCTTAAACATTAATGGAAGGCAACTAAACTGTAAAATGGTTGAAAAAGAATTTGGAATATAAAATTAAAGTATAAAAGAGTTTCGTTACCTTATCATGGAGAAAAAACACTTAACTACACTAAGTAACTATTAACATGTTATATAATATAATTAAAAATTATAAAAATGAAACCCGCGGGGCAGGGGACCCCATCCCGTAGGTGCGGGAGCCCCAATCGTACAGGGGAGTGCAGAAACTTTAAATACTTTCAAATATGTGTTGCTGAGGGCAGAACAAGGGCAAAATGGACGAGCAAAGCGATTTATTGAAAAAAGTTAATTTGAATGTGCGCATAGGAAAAATGTTAAACTTAAGAGTGGGGAGGAAGGTAGGTGTCAAGAAAGAGGAATTATTGATTAATAAAATAAAATTCAAAAGATTCAAAAATTGAGAGTTCCGCAACCCACAAGACGAGGTACGCCGTGACCCGCAAAGCAAGAATCCGCACTTAGCAAGCCGACACCTGACAGGCACAAAAAATAAATTTATAGTGGAGAAGACTGTGTGTTATTCCGCACCCTGTAAATTAAATTAGGTTATAACTTTCCCATTCTACACAAAATGTCATTCGGCTGGATAGTTTCTGGTCCGATAGGCAGTTCAGATGGTTTTTCGCAGTAAAGATGGTCGTTTTATTATCACCATACCTCTTAAGAACAACCTGGATAAGCCTGGTGAATCCAAGGAACAAGCCGTTCGACGGTTTTTAAACTTAAAAAGAAGCTTTCTCGGAACTCCGAATTTCGTGAAGAATATCACAAATTTATCCGTGAATATGAATCTCTGGGTCACATGCAAAGGGTTATTGAAGTTACTGAGTCCCAGATATCATACTATACGCCACATCATGGCGTAATAAGTGAAGAAAGTACTACAACTCGCCTACGAGTTGTCTTCGATGCTAGTGCTCGGACATCGTCGGGCATCTCAATCAATGACTTACTGATGACTAAGATTTTAAAGGATGGAGGTTTTGAGCTCCACAAGTGGCATTCTAATTCCAGTCAATTACTCGAGCGCATCGTTTCTTCCGTAGATGCCACTTCTAGCTTAGTAGAATTATGATCAAATGAATCCACTAAAACGCCTGATCTTATTTGGTCTCCAGACTCCGATAATCTGACTTTTAGGATTGGACCATTATCTCACCATTCTAGAGTCACAAAACGTGTTATATTGTCCTGTATCGGTCAATTATTTGATCCATTAGGACTGATAAGCCCTTCGATAATTCCTATGAAAATTCTTTTGCAAAAATTATGGCTTGAAAGGCTAAGTTGGGACGAATCCTCATCATATTCACACTGCCTAGCTCAAGTTCCAAAATGACATTTCCATTTTGAACAAAATTAATGTTACTCGTAACATTGTTTGTGATGATCATACATCAATTGAAATGCATTGCTACTCCGACGCAAGTGAACAAGCATATGGTGCTTGTGCATACATTCGGTCTACAGACGCCATGGGTAAAACTTCCGTACACTTATTGTGTTCTAAAACCAAGGTAGCACCGTTAAAGGTAGTCACTATTCCCCGACTAGAATTGTGCGCAGCGGTTCTGTCTGCTCGATTAGCTTGTTACACTTTACTGGGTTCTTTTTGATAAGTGAGACTTTGAATAAACTCAACAAACTTTATTTACTAATTACACAACAATTTACAACACTAGAAATCACTTTTAAACCACTAAAGTCACTTTTACCACTTCACTACTTCGTTCTTTGCTTATCGCGCCACTGTTATTTCACAACTCACAACTCACAACTGACTGTCCGTTGACTCGGTTGGTTTATATATGTGTGGGCAATCGATTCTCGAATGTTCCTGAATGCACAGAATGTTCTCGCTATATGTCCAGTAAACGTTTAATGTATCGCGAACATTCCATCCGATGCGCCGATCCAAGTTTAAAGATACCGGGACATGTCCAAAAGTAGCTGTTTTGTGGATTTGCATTTTACATGGGGTTAAATAGGTAACTCTCTTATTTTAAGGCCTAGAGGGTTGAGACTTCGTATTAGGGTTTTGGGACACACCTGGGATGCGGTGTTGCCAAGTTGTGCACTTTTTCCCTAAATTTAGGGAAATTCTATATAGTGACCCCTCATTTTTCCCTAAATTTCAGGAAATCTTAATCTGGTTATGTAGCCTTTGTAACAATCTCAAAGGGTTTATTCTTCGTTACGTTATAAATTTGATAATGTAGTGTTTTGGACGGACTCTACAATCGTTTTAGGTTGGATTAAAATGGTTCCAACTTCATTAAAAACCTTCGTCGCTAACAGAATATCCGAAATATTGGAAATACCCTTTAATCATACTTGGCGTCACGTAAACACTAAAGACAATCCCGCGGATATTTTGTCTCGCGGTATGACTCCGTTTGAAATTCAAAATTGTTCTTTATAGTGGAATGGTCTTCAATGGCTGTTCCTTGATACTTCTGAATGGCCGCAATCGCAACAAAAAACCCAAGAACTACCCGAAATCAAAAAGCAAACCCTTTCATTACAATTGGAGCCAGAAATAATCGATTTCATCTAGATTAAAAAGAACAATGGCTTACGTATTGAGATTTATAAATAATTGCCGTAATAAAAATAATAGGTTGAATGATTCCTTATCTGTTCAAGAGTTAGATAATGCATTATTTTATCTCTTGAGAATCTCACAACGTACTTCTTATCCGGAAGAGGTAAAGGTAGTCTCGATCCCTTTTATAAAGATGGTCTTCTGAGAGTCGGCGGAAGACTGGCAAACAGTGAGTTTCCATACAATAAAAGGCACCCAATCATAATATCTTCTAAACATCGACTTTGCAAATTAATCTTTCGCCATGAGCATATTCAAATGCTACATGCCGGTCCACAAGCTCTTCTCTATAACATTCGTGAGTTTTTGTGGCCAGTGTCAGGTAGGAGTTTGGCTAAAGCCATCGTTCACCAGTGCGTTACCTGCTTTCGTTTTAAGAGTAACACCCTTACACCAATAATGGGTAATTTACCACAAACTAGATTACAACCCGGTTATCCTTTTCAAGCATGCGGAGTTGACTATGCTGGTCCGTTCTTTGTTAGAGATAGGAGCGGTGGAGGCTTCGAAACTTCGAAATGCTATATGGCATTATTCGTCTGTTTCGCGGTGAAGGCGTACACCTTGAATTAGTAACCGATCTCACTACAAACGCCTTCCTATTAGCCTTAAGGCGATTCATAAGTAGAAGACGAAAAACCTGCGCGCATTTTCTCAGACAATGGTACAAATTTCGTAGGCGCTAATTCGGAATTACAAGATCTTGGTCGATTTCTAACAGATCTATCGAATGAACGTAGAAAAAGATCGTAGACGAAAAATCGAATGGACATTTATTCCTCCGAATTCGCCTCATTTTGGTGGGATTTGGGAGGCCGGAGTTAAATCTAGTAAATATCATTTGAGACGTGTTGTCGGAAAGCAAATTCTGACTTTCGAGGAAATGTCGACGTTACTAGCGCAAATTGAGGCAGTCCTTAACTCCCGTCCAATTTCGCCCATGTCATCCGATCCAAATGTTATTAATCCATTGACACCTGCCCACTTCATCATCGGAAGAAGTTTACTATCAACACCTGAGCCTAACATGACTGATTTAGTAACTGGAAGATTGACGCGATACCAATTAGTTGAACAAATGCGTCAGCATTACTGGACGAGATGGTCCAAGGAATATATTTCCGAGATGCAACAACGAATTAAATGGAAAAAATACCAATGTGAAGTGACCAAGGACTCGCTGGTTTTAATCAAGGAGGATAATCTTCCACCACTCCAATGGAATATTGGCAGAATTGTGGCCGGGAAAGGACGGAGTAACGCGGGTCGTATCCATACAAACCTCTAAAGGAATTCCAAAGAGGGCGTGCCATAAGATATGTCCTCTTCCTATCATCTCCAACAACCAAGTTCATTGAAAGAGTCACTCCTTTCAAGGCGGGGGCCATGTTGGACTCGACGCCACATAAGCTGACAACCGCGCATCTTCGCCCGGCAACAACCAGCGGCAACAACAGCGAGAGAGCGAAGCGGACACTTGCAGTCGACACACGACCAAGATAACGTGTTATAACCTTTAATTTTTCGTCGTTGTTAATAAATGAGTTTTAATTACTCCAGTCTACACGTTAATCATACACGTACAAGAAATAATCACAGAAGTGAACTCAGCCAGTTTCAGTGCTTCAACTTCGCAGAATTTAAACTCCAAGCGGACATCGAATTGGAGCCACTTCAAACACCTGTAGCTCAAGAAATGGTCACACCAGCGCAAAGAATACATCAGGAAACCAGCCTATCGGCAGCGTCCCAAGGATACCAAAGGAGAACAATTCAGACAGTAAAGATAGCTCAATCAAAAATTACTGGGCGACTGAAATGTTTTTTAAACGAGTGGAAATCAATAACAGTCAACAGAGTGATCCTAAGTTGGATCTGTGGATACAAAATACCATTTTTATCAAAAACCTCATTAACATTTTGCCACGTCTAAAAAACATTCAGGCACCGAGGCAAAACGATTATCTCAGGCCATCGGAAAGCTCATTTCTGTCGGAGCTGTTTCAAAGTGTAAAAACTCGAAATCAGGGTTTTACTCAAATTATTTTTTGAGGTTAAATATCCCTTTCATCCTTCCAACATTACAGCAGCTGGGCTAGAGCTCCTTAACTCCGGCTAAAACATGCAAATATTTAGGTTTTATATACGACTCAACAAAAATGAGAAAATAAAGTACATTATTGTGGAGTTACTAAAGAAAAATAAGTTTACTATTCGTAAGTTTGCCTTAGTGCTGGGTAAATTAGTTGCTGCTTGTCCCTCATTAACATATGGGCGTCTTTACACGAAAACATGGAGACAAGAAAGACAGCAGAACTTAGACGTAATGGAGGTCGCTATGATGAAAAAATGCCATTGTGTGTGTGTTTGTGTTGTATATAGCGACATACGATGGTGGCTGAAACATATTCCTTTAGCTACGAGGTCTATATCTAACAATAATTTTGCAAAGGAAATTTTTGCCGACGCGTCTCTGACTGGTTGGGGTGGGTTTTGTAAAGGGGATAAGACATGGATTCTGGAATTATGCACAAAGGAACAGAAATATTCACTATTTAAAGTTAATGTCCGCTTTTAATAACATAAAATAGCTTTGTAAAAATGACACTAATTGCAATATTTTACTAAGGTTAGACAATACAACTTCCGTCTCTTACATAAATAAGATTGTCGGAACTAAACACAAATCTTTCAACTATTTATCAAGGAAAATATGGCAACACAAACTGAATATGAATTATCAGACAAAGTTTTTGCTAAAATATGTCTGACTTTCGGCCAGCCGTCGATAGATCTTTTTGCTACAAGATTGAATTCTAAATGAGTGAGATATGTCTCCTGACATAAAGACCCTGATTCTTTATACGTAGATGCTTTCACCAAAAATTGGGAAAATGAATTTTTATATGCTTTTCCTCCATTTTGCATAATAACAAAGGTTATTCACAAAATCATTCAAGACAAAGCCGAGGGAATTCTCATATTACCTCTTTGGAAAAACCAATCATGGTTCTCAATTTTATTACAAATTCTAATAAAACCACCTTTAATAATTGGCCCGAGTAAACATCTCATCTTATCTCCCTTCAGAGAACCCCATACATTTTGGAAGAAACTTTCCCTGGTGGCAGCGAGTGTATCAGGAGAGCGTTCCTTCAAAGAGGACTACCAGAAGGAGGAATGGAAGCTATACTTCACTCCATAAACAATAATACGTTAAAACAATTTTCTTCTTATTTAAAAAACTGGTGGAACCATTGCCTTGGAGAAAATGTGAGTCTTTTAGTGTGGGACATCGCGATTGTTATAAAGTTCTTAAACAACATGTTCACTAAAAGTTACTCTTATTCCTCAATTAATACTTGTAAAAGTGACATAAGTTTATTGTTTAATGTCCAACAAGTCGATCAAAATTACTTAAAAAGATTTCTAAAAGGTTTATTCAACCGAAGACCCAGTGCTCCCAGATATGAAACTACATGGGATACATATCCTGTATTACGGTATTTAGAAACTTTATATCCACTGCACACACTACATTTGTGTCAGATATCGCAGAAGCTAATAGCCTTATTGTCGCTAACAACCGGTCATCGAATTCAGACTCTCTAAAAAATCAACATTAACAAAATTCAATCCTCCGATACGGAGTTAAAAATTATGTTATCAGAAAAACTGAAAACTTCTAAACTAAATGTTGCTCAGCCAGTACTAAAATTTAATTTATATTTTTTTAATTTAAATTTAATAAAGCCAGCACTATGCGTGGCAACAACAATTCTCTATTATACCAGGTGTCCAAGAGCACCCTGGACATAGGAGATTAACATGGAAAAACTTTTTTTGATTTTTTTGCGCCTCTACGGTTGATTTGATTGAAAAATCGTAATAATGAAAGTTGTAGTATCACACACACACTATCACGGACTAGTTTTCTGTATTTGTTTCAGATCTCTAACTTGAGCCCTTTCGTCGTAAAACACGAACAAAAATGAGAAAATTTAAACTTTTGGCCTGCACTGTATAGGCTGTTGTCGGGCAACAGGTTGTTACGATTTTCCCGTGGGTTTACACAAAGTCAATTTAACTCAACGATTAATAAATTTATTTACACTTCAAAACACTCCGTACAATAATTAATTCAGCTACTAAAAACACTACTACAATTCCACAATTATTCCACTATTTAAACTTTACCGCGTTCCCAAATTCACTACTACACTCGTCTGAAACCGCTTCTTTTATATTCGCAAACCACGTTCTAGAATGACGCTTCGCGATTTGCATCGAACGTCCAAGATTCTTCCAGGTGGCGCCTCCTAACTGTGGCCTACTTTAACACGCGCCCGGCCAGTTATTGCGGCGCATCGGTTTCATCCTGACTCGAGTGCTCGTTCAGAAGTATCGAGCATAGTAGGCCCAAACCGTAACAAGGTAAACAGGTCATTGTTGCTGGTACGGTTGCTCGACAACCGCTTATACAGTGCAGGTAAGAATGTTAAAATTGTCGCATTTTTGTTCGTGTTTTACGACGAAAGGGCTCAAGTTAGAGATCCTTAGAGAGAATCACTTAGCCACCACACAAAATGTGGCAGGGCAAATCCTCCATTAATTAATGATGTAATCAAATACTTTTAAGTTTCAAAATTTTACCTTTACTCTAGGATTATTTTCCTCATTGTACTAACAGCCAATAAAATTCAATGAACCTTTCTAGTTTGACCAATGAGAGCCGTTTTATACTGATTATTTCCTTCATTGTACCAGCAGCCAATCAAATTCCGAGAACCTTTCTAGTTCCACCAATGGAAACCGTTTTATACTGATTAAATCCCTGGCTGCTAAAATTTAACAGTGATTAAACACCACCTACCTTTTTCGAATACGTTTTTTGAAGAAAATTTGATATTAAACGAAACGGGACTTAGACACTTATAAAATTTAAGTTATCTTCTTCAATATTAACAATTAATAAATCACTGTAACGTAGTTTTCATTAAATAATTACATAAATTAAAATATTTTGACGTATGATTGTCAATTTGAAATGTAAACAAAAATATACATGGCTGAACGAAAATCTGTCATCTGCTGGGGTGAGTTCAATATTATCATTAATTTCATCAGGTTTAGTTTAGTATTTGTGTTCTAACTATGGTGTTTTCTTGTTAATAAACTAAAATGTGGGTTTTCAGGAAATAATCTTGACATATACCCCTCGGCGTTCACGTTTTATCACGTAAAATGTACATTGGTAGGTTTTTTGCAAAATTTTTCTTTTAGGCAAATGGTTTCGACTATATAATTCTTTGGAAAAAATCCTTCGACCTGCGGTCTCAGGATTTTATCGTCGAATTATTTAGTCTCAATCATTTTCCAAGCAAAATTTTGCAAAAAATCACCTATGCACAGTTTACCCGATAAAACTTGAACGTCTCGGGATATAACCTATGATTATTTCCCTCATTGTACTAGCAGCCAATAAAATTCAATGAACCTTTCTAGTTCGACCAATGAGAGCCGTTATACCAGGTGTCCAAGAGCACCCTGGACATAGGAGATTAACATGGGAAAACGGTTTTGATTTTTTTGCGCCTGTACGGTTGATTTGATTGAAAAATCGTAATAATGAAAGTTGTAGTACCTATCACGGACTAGTTTTCTGTATTTTTTTCAGATCTCTAACTTGAGCCCTTTCGTCGTAAAACACAAACAAAAATGAGAAAATTTAAACTTTTGGCCTGCACTGTATAGGCGGTTGTCGGGCAACGGGTAAACAGATCATTGTTGCTGGTACGGTACGGTAATCGTTCAACCCCCTCATAAATGCCAATGGATATTCCAGTTTTTAAAATTTATTGATATTATTTCCGGTACGTGCTTTCTGTTTACTAGCACTGTTCATAAACATGGGTTCGTCTCTTTTTATCAAGCAATTCTGTACCAAGTAGTGCCGCGTTCCATTGTACTAGTTGTTATCATCATCTTTTTGGGGTAGTTTGACTTTGTTCGTTGGTGTGATCTAACGTGTAATTTCAGCAGCATTCTTGTGTTTTGATTATTCCCTTCGCGATATAGTTAAAGTTTCAATTAGTTTATTGATTTGTGTTTAGTGATAAATTAATCTGCTTTCTAACGGACCCATTTTCATTTCTGTAAGTTGTAATTTAAATTTGTTTAACATTACCAAACTTTATTTTCCCTTCCCCTATTAGTACTGTTGATTAATCTATTTTAACTATCCGGACTTAATACCGTCAATAATGTGGTTATTCATAAACCATATTTTAACCTTACCTTATCTGTCAAATTTTTTGTTAACTTTCCTAAATCTTTTCACTTCCCCTAACTGTATTATAACTGTGTGTGTAATTTTTTTTACCTTACCTTATTGATTAATTACAAACAAAAAATTGAGTATTTAAAAATAGTAGTAGTAATATCACCTTTCCGTAAATGTAACATTTTTTGAAACTGCTACGGTTTCCCTTATCTTATAATATCTCCTTCTCTAATCATGACAATTAAATTTATTAATATGTCATAACAGTCTTGTTTACCTTACCTTATTTTGTGTCGTCGTCTTCACGACGACGACACCTTACCCCACTTCCCTGCCATACGCAACACTATGTTTATACACTTTAATTTATTACATATTTCCAATTAAATATTAATATATATTTTTTTTAATTTCAGAACTACACTCATACTTTAGAAATATAGAAAAACTATATACATAAAATAGTTTGAACAATGCAGCGAGAAATTGTCGGTGGCACTAACATCGCGGTTGGACAGCATTGGCATCTGACTAAGGCACAACAGGAAGTGTTTCTAGAATTCAAATACATGGTCAGTCAGGGCTTACCGAGGGATAGGTGGTCGGCGACATTGACTAGGATGGTCAATAACAATTCCTTTTTCGTGAAAAAAAGTTCATCAGAAAAACTAAGAGCCAAAAAGAAGCTCTTTGTTTTAGCCTTGCGATGTTTGGAGGCCACAAACCAAGCACCAGATTCCGGTAAGATAACTTTCTTAATTAAATTTTAAAGCATTATTAATTGTTTTTTTAAATTTCAATATCCAGACTTACCAACTGCTGATAATGCTCCATTGGTAGAAGGTAGAAGGGCAACGGTGAACACACATTGACTGTCCGGATGTTAATAGAGTTGAGGTTTGCGGCTTGTAGCTATTTAAAAAAAAAAACAAAAAGAAATTAAACGCTTATGAAAAGTTTGGAAAATGTTATTTTTTAAAACTTACCTTCACCATTCAATGCGATGAAAATTGTGCAATTATTCATTACGCCGCTTTTTGGCCGGCTGACGGTATCTAATAACCTCTTACAGCAGTACTAACTGTTACAATTATTGGAACACACTCTCTAGCTGTCATTAGATTAGCGCTACAAGAAGAAGTTAGGTTAGATTGATGTGCAGAGCGAGGTAGATTTAGCATGTGGAACAAGATTAATTTTTGTTTTGTAAAATACTAATTTATTAATATAATTAGTTTAATTGCTGCCTAAAAGTAGTTTGATTGAACTGAGGTTAAGCTTATCAAATTCAACCCATAACAGGTTATGGGCCCAGATCAAACCATCATACAGTTCTAAAAGTTAACTTTGCTTAATAGTTTAAGTACCAACCGTGTGGGCCTAATTGCAAGTAAATAGCCTAGAAAACCAACGTGCTAAGAAAAATGACAGCGTCTCTAAATGTACCCATATTAGAGGCAACCAATTTCAATAATTGGAGATTCAGAATAATAACATTGCTAAACAGTTTGGTTTTCAACTTGAAATATCTGAGCCTATCTGAGCCTCTCTCGTAACGCGCTGGCAAAATACCACTAGCTGGTAGTGCCAAAAAAAAACCAGTAACAACAACAACAACATTGCTAAAGAGAGAACAGTGTGCTGATGTTCTAAATGAAGATATTTCTGAAGGAGCTACCAGTGAAGCCAGGGAGAGATTTAAAAGACTTGATGCCAAAGCACAGGCGATTATTGTGCAAGGACTTTTTGATAAACATTTGGATATAGTCAAAGATTATTTCCCTCATTGTACTAGCAGCCAATAAAATTCAATGAACCTTTCTAATTCGACCAATGAGAGCCGTTATATACTGAATAAATCCCTAGTTGCTAAAATTTTACACTGAATAAACACCTCCTACCTTTTTCGAATACGTTTTTTTGAAGAACATTTGATATTAAACGAAACGGGATTTAGAAACATATAAAATTTAAGCTATTTTCTTCAATATTAACAATTAATAAATCACTATAACGTAGTTTCCATTAAAAAATTACATAAATTAAAATATTATGACGTCTGATTGTCAATCTGAAATGTAAACAAAAATATACATGGCTGAACGAAAATCTGTCGTCTGCTGGGGTGAGTTCAATATTATCATTAATTTCATCACGTTTAGTTTAGCATTTGTGTTCTAACTAGGGTGTTTTCTTGTTAATAAACTAAAATGTGAGTTTTCAGGAAATAATCTTGACATATACCCCTCGGCGTTCACGTTTTATCACGTAAAATGTGCATTGGTAGGTTTTTTGCAAAATTTTTCTTTTAGGCAAATGGTTTCGACTAAATAATTCTTTGGAAAAAATCCTTCGACCTGCGGTCTCAGGATTTTATCGTCGAATTATTTAGTCTCAATCATTTTCCAAGCAAAATTTTGCAAAAAATCACCTATGCACAGTTTACCCGATAAAACTTGAACGTCTCGGGATATAACCTATGATTATCACACAGCCAGAGAACAGCTCAATACATTGAATGATGTTTTTGTAAGAACTAGTGAAAACAAAAGTGAGTTATTTTCAAAGTTGTCATTGTGGCGAAAGTTATTAGAACTTCAATCAAATCCACATGATAATCTGGAGTCTACATTGGATGAAAGTGATCGTGTTTGTCACTTACTTTTATCATTACCAAGCAAGTATGATACAGTAGTAACAGCTTTAGAAACAATTACAGACATTAAAATGGATTTTGTGAAAGCACGATTGTTAGATGAACAGTTGAAATTAAGTTAGTGATTCAAATGAAGTAGTGTTTAATGCAAATTCAGGTCGAAGATGCTATAAGTGTGGGAGCTTTAAACACTTTCAAGCACAGTGTCCTAAAACTTCCAATGATAAAAGTCAAGGTAACTCTAGGGTTTATCGTTACCAGAGGGGTCAAAGTTCAAACCAAGGAAATAGACATTACCATCAAAGAGGAAACACTTTCAAGCACAGTGTCCTAAAACTTCCAATGATAAAAGTCAAGGTAACTCTAGAGTTTATCGTTACCAGAGGGGTCAAAGTTCAAACCAAGGAAATAGACATTACCATCAAAGAGGATTTACAAGAGGTTTTCATAGGTTTTCTGGAAACAGGGATAATGGGAATCCACATCAAAACCTGAATAATTGTTCTGCCAATGCAGCAGAAGAGGCAATTGCAATATACCTATGCTGCTTATTCATGTGATACTAGCCCTGTAAGTACAACTTTCATAATTGATTCAGGGGCAAGTAATCATTTTGTTCAAGAAAACCTAGAAACTTACATGTCTAATATCAAAATACTAGACAAATATGTTTATATACATATTACAAATGGTGAAATTATGAAGTCAAACAAGCTAGGCATTTTACATACTAAATGTCACGGACATTCAATTAATATTGAAGCTATGATTGTGCCAGGGATGAAACACAATCTGTTATCTGTTTCAAAAATGGTAGAAAAAGGACATGTTATTACTTTAGAAAAGGAACAAGCCACTATTACAGCCCAAAATCTGTATTTATGTTGTAAAAGTGAAATGGGACTTTATAAACTGGAAATGGACAAACCTCAGGACAAATTTAGTGAAGCAAACTGTAATTTAGTGATTAGTGATGATCGGTGGCACCGTAGACTTGGACATGCTGGAAAAGAGGCTCTTGGTAAACTGGGACTTCCTATTCCAAGTAAGATTTGTGATGTGTGTGTTGAAGGTAAGGCAACGCGTCTTCCTTTCAAACAAAATGAGGGACAATCCTACTGAAATTCGACAGTGACATTTGTGGACCAATCATACCATCAAGTTTAGAAGATGGTAAGTACATTCAAACCATTCTTGATGATTATTCTCATTTTCTTATTGTGAAGATCTTAAAAAACAAAAGTGAGGCTGAAGAGAATCTAGTTGATTATGTTAATTTTGTCAAATCTCAAAAGAAAGTGAATGTTAAAGCTTTTCGTTTAGATAATGGGGGTGAATTTTCTTCAAATCGTTTTAAACAATTTTGCAAAAACTATGGAAGAAGACTTGAGTATACAATGCCATATAGTCCACAAAGTAATGGCAAAGCTGAACGCATAAACCGTACACTTTTGAACAAGGTAAGGACAAAGATTATTGAATCTGGACTACCGAAATTTTTATGGGATGAAGCACGAAAATGTTCTGTATATAAATTGAACCGATTACCTAATTCTTTTGCTTGGAAAATTCACAAACACCAGCTAGTTTATGGCATGGTAGGTCGGACATTTCAAAACTTCCAGTTTTTGGTTGTAAAATTTGGTTCTCGATCTTACCAAAACCAAACAAGCTAGAACCCAAAGCAAAGGAAGCTGTGTTGGTAGGATACTGTGGAGGTGGTTATAGACTATGGATACCAGAAGATAACACAGTAATAAAATCCCGTGATGTACATTTTAATGAAAATGTAATGTACAAAGATTTTAATACAGAAGAAAAATCCAATGATGCCATTAAACCAGAAGTTTCCAATGAATTTAAAATAAACTCTGAAATAATTGACCAGTCAGATCTTAACAATATTGAAAATGTAACTGATGAAATTACGGAAGATATACCAGACCATGTTTCAGATAGCTGGACCAGATGAACAAAATATACAACATGTAACAAGAACAGGACAACAAATTAGAACTCCAAGCTACATTTCGGATTATGACGTTTATACTGCATATTGTTTATTGTCTTCAACTGGTAAAGAACCAACAACATTTGAAGAAGCGTATAAAGTTCCAGAATGGAAAATTGCCATTGAGAAAGAGTTGGATTCTCACAAACAACTTCAAACTTGGACACCAGCAACATTACCAAAGTCATATGTTCCCATAGATACAAAATGGATATTCAAAATTAAAGATGATGGCACCTACAAGGCAAGGTTGGTTGCAAGAGGATTTCAGGAACCTTTTCATGAAGGAGCTGAATTCATTATGCACCTGTGTGCAGATTATCAACTATTAGGACTTTGTTGTCGGTTTCAGTTCAAAAAGCTTGGGTTTTACGACAAATTGATGTGCCAACAGCGTTTTTAAATGGATATCTAGACAATGATTCATTTATTAAGAGACCAGAAGGTGTGGAAGGAAATTTTTCACATTTTAAATTAAATAGAGCATTATATGGACTTAGGAATGCTCCGAAATGCTGGAATATCAAATTTAATGAAACCATGTCAAGCATCAATTTTAAACGATCAAAATATGACTATTGTTTGTACTCTAAGAAAGATGTGTTTTTAGTTTTATTAGTCGATAACAGGAACAGAGCAGCAAGTGGAAAATCTACTAGAAGATCTAAACAAGGAGTTTAATATCAAAATAACTAGAGAAGTGAGTACATTTTTGAGGATGGAAATTACGCTAAAAGGAAACAGTCTCAAGGTCAGCCAAACCAGAATGATTAAACGACTATTGAAAGAGTTTAATATGACAGTAACTCGTACTGTGTCAACACCAATGGAAGCAAATTTTGACTTTACTGATGAAGATATACTTCAAAATGTACCTTACAGAAGATTAGTATGTAGCTTGATGTACATTTCACTTGTAAGCAGACCAGACATATCCTATTCTGTATCCTATTTAAGCAGATGCGTGGACAAACTAGTAGCTCATGGACAGCAGCAAAACGTGTTTTAAAGTATCTTAATGCCACAATTACGAATCAATTGTTCAAAGGGACCACATGAGCTAGAAGCTATGTCAGATGCCGACTGGGGAGGAGATAAACCAACCCGTAAAAGTGTGAGTGGATTTATAGCATTTTATGCTGGAAATCCGATTTCTTGGTTTTCCAAGAAGCAAAATTGTGTGGCGTTGTCAACCATGGAGGCAGAGTACGTAGCTGCTTGTAGTGTGTGTCAAGAACTGATAAGTATACAAGGTGTTTTATCAGAATTTGTAGACTGTAAGATCCTTGTAGACTATAGATTTGTAGACTATAGATTCCTGTCTTAAAGGTTGATAATTTAAGTGCCATATCAATTATCAATACCTTTGAAAGCTCAAAGCGAGGTAAACATATCGATATTAAATATCATTTCATTAAAGATATGATTATTCAACAAAAGTTGTCAATAAAATATGTTTCATCTAGTGAAAACATCGCAGATATGTTTACTAAGCCTCTTGGAGGCCTATAAATTGAAATACTTCAGATCATTCATTTTAGATGAATAAGTTTATTTGTTTATGTTATGCCTACTCTGTGTTGCAAATCAGTGTAACATAATATGTATTTGATTTTTTTTTGGCTGAATTAGTATTACATTGATTTGAGGGGGAGTGTTACAATTAATGGAACACACTCTCTAGCTGTCATTAGATTAGCGCTACAAGAAGAAGTTAGGTTAGGTTGATGTGCAGACCGAGGTAGATTTAGCATGTGGAACAAGATTCATTTTTGTTTAGTAAAATAATAATTTATTAATATAATTAGTTTAATTGCTGCCTAAGAGTAGTTTGACCAATAACACTAACGTCGTCCACGGATTTTGAAGGGGAAATTGATTTCACTCCCTGCGCTACAGCAGCTGATCCTTCGTCTTGAACATTTTCATATTATAGAGTATTCCGCTCCCTATCTGTAATTAAAAAAAAAATTAAATTAAAATTATATATTATAAGTTTTTTATAAAAATATACATTCTCTGAGGGATTCAGTTCCTAGTGGACGTTGTAATTCGGGAAAATTGAAACTGGAAGAAGATGAATGCAAAACTACTGCTTAAATTACCGTAGGAAAAAATTTCATACATTTGACAAAAATCATAAAAACAGGATGATGCAACAATGCAATATACATGTATGTACATCGTTTTGGATGTGACAAATAGAGAAGCAAACGTTACATTTAAAACGCAGGTGTACCCGTGTATTGCATTTATCCAGTTTTTGTGCCGTTTTTGTCATAAATTTATATCCGTAAAATCCAATAAAAACCATTTGTTTGAACCTAATTGTCTAGTGAGTAATAAGCGAGGGGTAAACCACTGGGGCATTATAGTGTAAAAACTGTAGGAATTAGTGGGCATTACTTGGGACTTGGCAACATTACTAACAATAAGTAGGCATTACTGGGCATTACATTAGTATTATGAAAACTATTATTAAAATTGAAAAAGTCTAAATTATATGTATTCTTATTATATCTACCATTCAAAAAATATAAACTTAAATAAAATAAATAAAGTTTGGTAATTTCAATGAAGTCCGTTGGAAAACAAGGACAAATTATGAATTTTATAATTTTACTTTCAAAAATTTTTTGAAGGTAAAAATTTTACGTCAATAAAAAGCTCATTTCATTGGCTATCTATTGACAGAAAAAAACTTATACAAAGTGTAGCAAATAAGCTAGTTATTGACGATTGAGCAAAAAAATGCACCAAAAAAAATAAGTCAACTTTGACGCCCTCTAGCGGCCAAACCGTCCAACCTATTAATCCAAATTGGGTATTTTTACAAAGCTCATTTCATTGGCTGTCTATTGACGTATAAAACTCTACCAAAAATAGTGCACATAAGCGAGTTTTTGAGGATTAAAGAAAAGGATACCCCAAAAAAATTGGTCAACGTTGACGCCTTCTAGCGGGCAACAGCAACCTATCGATTTTTATACGTCAATGGGAAGTTCATTTCATTGGCTGCCCATCGACATATAAAAGTATATACAACGTGCTACAAATACACGTGTCATTTACGGTTTAGTGACAGGTTGTACCACAAACATTTTTTGACTGGTTAAAGGCTAATTTGACCTTAGAAAATTAGGAAAACACGGTCACGTGACTTACTAGGTCTACCACGACGTAATGCTTGGAAATTTGTTGAAAAACTGTTTTTTGCAAATGACAATTTTCGTAAAGGTCAAATTTGCCACTATCCTAATGGGTTTTGCGTTATGTTGACCGATTAGTACAAGCGAAATTCAACCTTAATGAATGTATTTCTACAGTTTGGTACTACCCTAGATTTGGCACTCATTTTGCATTTAAGATTTTTAAGAAAAAATATTTGTTTCTGTATCAAAAAAAAAAAATTTTCAGATATCGAGAAATCTCTAGTCTAGAAGAAAATTAAAAAATCTATATATATACAGGGTAATTCAAATTCGACCCTCACCATTGGGATCTCGGAAACTATAAGAGATAGGAGAAAGTTTAAATTGATGCAAAGATGCGCAATGTAAAGCTCAACCAAACGCCGTTTTAAAAATTTTGATTTTTCTCGATCAAATATGAATGAATAAAAAATGGTTTAAGTCACTTGCTGTATAAATAACTAAACTTGCACTTAACATTATAAAAAATAGAAATTTGGCAAAAAATAAAGTTCCTAAAATAATGATCTTCCTCTTGGAAACATAAATGAGCCTTTTAAGTTAGAGATAATGCTAACAAATCTCTTTTTCTGATTAACCTAAATAGTTCAGCAATGCTTGTATAATAATATTTTCTGCGGGGGTTTTTTTTCTAGATACATTTTTAACTATGATTGACGCTCTAATGATCGTCCTAATTATCGTGTTTGACAAGTACTGTCAAATAATGACATTTTATAAAACGGCCCATTAACTCAACGCCAATAACTAAAGTAGGTAAAAATAGTTTTTATTAAATTATTTTGTCATTTATGAAGCAAATCATAAGTTATTATACATCACTAAAATCAGAATAAAACGTACTGTTTGTTGGTGGGCTAAAAATCCAATATGGCGCCCATAAGAAAAAAGAAAGTTGATGATGACTGACAAAAAACGAAACGTCGTGTGGCAAATTTGAATCCATCATCGAATAGCTGGGAAAAAGTGGCAATGAAAATTGAGCACCCGATGGGGAAGTTTACCTAATATGGGATACTAAGGTAAAACGGGATACCCTAATTATTTCGTAGTAAGATATAGCGCCACCTGTTGTACTATTGACTTAATACTTCCAGTCCGTGTATGAGTAACGTGCAGCAGTTTGACCAAAATCGTGACAGGTGTAACGCCGCTAGGTGAGTTTTTATGTTTTCAACATATTTATTGTAAAAATTTCGATCTACAAACATAAGTTTTTGACCTATATGACCAATGAGATGACGCCGATTATTTTTTTGTCAGTTGCTAGGGCTTAAACAATCACTTAACTTATGAAATTTTAAGGTTATATTTCTATATAGAAAAATTGCAGCCATTTTCGGTTATATGTACAGGGTGCTGCATTTTCGATGGTTTTACGGGGTACAGAGAAAACGGTAATGGATAGAAAAAAAGTAGCATACGTGTTCCGATCTCTTTTTATGAGCTGAGATGACTGGCGAAGAGTGGGCTGCGCCAACTTCTTTTGTTTCAAAGATACGGGGGGTCTTTAAAAAATGGTAATTTTTCAACCTCCTCTGTATTTCATTTGCTATAAAAATTACTAAAAAAATAAAAACGGTATCTGGCACAACTTTTCACGTAGAATCCAATGACGTAGCCGGTTTTTTTCTATTACGTTTAGTTTTTGACATATGGCAGTAAGTTACATTTTTTTAAATGGAACACTCTATATATTTGTACGTCATTTAATTCTGTTCATTTTTACCTTTTCAACAGTGTATTACAACATATAAGTTTGTAAAGGTTAATCCTCTTATTTAAAAAAAATGTCGTTTGCTAAGTTAAAAAAATGCCAATCTCTAAAATACGAAACAAAAACAATCGGAAATCATATAAACTAACCCATCAGAAAATTCAATATTTTTAATAAATCTACGCAAATAAACATGTCTCATCAGATCTCAAAACCTTTAATTCTCCGAAACCCGCTTAACCTAAGCTTCCCTCACTCTCAGTACCTTAAAAGTTTAATTAAAACAGTAAAACCACTCATACCTGTCTGCAAATGGAATTCAAAATGTAAACAAACACGGTTCTAAGATTAAATGTCACATTTGAAAGTAAAATCATATTCTTCAATTTTGGTTCGTTTTTTATAACATTGACAACGTCGCCCATTTTCACCTTGATGACGTGGAACTAAAGTAATAATAATCAGGGTATACGTGTATTTAACCGAATAGGCATATGATGATTGATTGATAAGATTAGAAACAGGGTGTTCCATTTAAAAATCCAAAATAATTTAGAAAGGCAGTTTGAAGACAACACTCCAAATTTCAACAAAAAATATTGAGCCGTTCTCTAGATACTTCTAATATACCAAAACCGTGAATCACCCTGTATTAATGTCATGTATCCACTATTGTACTCACGTCAAGTCAGATAACTAAACCAAAATCTATTAAAAGGGTCAGGATATAATGATTAAAACGCCTCAATCTTAAAGCAATAAAATAACCGTATATTGTTAACTTTTAGGATATAATTGAGCCTTCCGTTTGCGGTTGGCCAGAATATCGTAGAACGGATTGTGACTAATACTCTGTGTCAGACGTTCTATCCATGCCTTCCGTTCCTCATCGCTACTCGCAGACATTCTATATACAGTATGTTTACCCTCAACCACTTTTCCTTCGGAGTCTGTTTTACAAGCCTGGAAATACACACAAAATACTTAGATTTACGGCAACGCCTTAATGTAAAATATTATTTACCTTAATGAAGTCAGCACCACGCTCGCATACAATTCAAAAACAAAATTGCTTTTGCCTATCTTGACATTCTCGAATAGAAATATTTTCTAAAGGAATGATGCCCCGTGGTTCTTTATCGGTAGTGTACTCGAAATAATATAGACAATTGTCGTTTCAGAATGAACCAACGACGTTTCCAGCTTTTGTATCGACCTCCTTGCTTCCATAGCCATCCTTCTTTGTCCGGATTAAAGAAAGTGTGCATCAAATCATTGCCGTACGTCTTCCGGTATTTTAAACGGCTCCGCTTTGATGCTCTCATACAAACTCTAAAAGTGTTAAAAAATTGATAAATAATGGTAAGTAGTTTTTTAAAGATGCAAAAATATAGGGTGCCAAAAATTCGTGTGTAAGTATGGAAATCTCCCACCTGTAAGACATAGTTGGTTATTTTATGGCAAAATTTCGCAATTTAGCGATGAATAATATGCCGTCTTAAAATTTCAGTATCATATTGAAGTCCGTTATGGGCTCCATATCGATTTTTACATTTTTGAATAGAGCACTTTTTTCTGATTACTGTGATGTATGATGTGATACGGTTCAGTTTTGCAATTTCGCAAAAATAACCAAAACATGTTTTTTATTGTTGATGATCTAATTCAAAATATTGTAAATTAGATAGTATACCATTTAAGTGGCAGGAAGACGTAATACGTAATACTCAAAATGACGTACGTATTTAAAGATTTTGCGTTTATGACAAATGACACTAAAAGACAGGACATCTGTCAACCTCGTGTTTTCTCTTAAATTTTCTTTGATTTTGGCCACATAACACTTACTATACAGGATAATTCAAAATTCGACCCTCCCCATTTGGGATACTCAGAAACCATAAGAGATACGAGAAGGTTTAAATTGGGACAAAGTTGCGCAATTCAAAGCTCAACCAAAAATCTGTTTATTTCTAACCTTGTTTGAAGAGATATCCCAAAACTAAAAGCATCTTTTTCATTGCCACTTTTTCCTAGCTATTCGATGACGGGATTCAAATTTGCCACACGACGTTTCGTTTTTTGTCAGTCATCATCAACTTTCATTTTTCTTATGGGCGCCATATTGGATTTTTAGCCCACCAAATAGTACGTTTGCTCTGATTTTAGTGATAACTTATGATTTGCTTGGTAAATGACAAAATAATTCAATAAAAAACTAATTTTACTTTAGTTATTGGCTTTGAGTTAATAAGCCGTTTTGTGAAATGTCATTATTTGACAGTACTTGTAAAACACGATAATTCGGACGATCATTAGAGCAAGTCAATCATAGTTAAAATGTATCTATAAAAGAAACCCCCGCAGAAAATGTTATTATTATACAAGCATTGCTGAACTATTTAGGTTAATCCGGTAAAAAAGATTTGTTAGCATTATCTCTAACTTAAACAGCTTATTTATGTTTCCAAGAGAAAGATCATCATTTTAGGAACTTTATTTTTTACAGGGGGGACAGTAACACTCAGTCGTCTCCACAATAAATTTATTAGGTTTTAAACCCTTTTTAAAAAATTGCCCAACATGTTTCGAGAGCAGAAGCAGCTCATCATGAGGGGCTAGAAGAACATGTTAAGTGTTAAAAAAGTATACAAAAATAATGTCCCCCCTGTATTTGTACAGCTCCACTGAGTGAGAATGGACTACTACTTCACTTTATTTTTTTGCCAAATTTAAATTTTTTATAATGTTAAGTGCAAGTTTATAGTTATTTATACAGCAAGCGACTTAAACCATTTTTTATTCTTTATTCATTCATATTTATTCGAGTGAATAAACCGGTTTAAGTCACGTGTTTCATACAGTATTTTATAAAATTTTGACTTCTTATATTAAAAAAAACTAAAATTATAGTTCTATTAAATTTGCACCGCGCCCCGTAGATGTGACATTGATGTTTGTTTGTTTACATCTGTAAATAGGCGAATGTCATTCAGAGTGATTTAATAGTCATTTATACAGCAAGTGACTTAAAGCATTTTTTATTCACAAAAAGAAAAACTATTCCACGAGCGTAGCGAGTGGCCTAATTTCTTCGATTGAATAAACCGGTCTAAGTCACGTGTACACCTTTGTAACTAAGTATGTTCAGGCCAATTGCGTGTGACAAGTACTACCAAGTAATCTTCATAAAACGTCTCATTAACTCAAAGCTAACTAAGGTTAAAATTAGTTTTTTATTGAATTATTTTGTTATTTATGAAGCAAATCATAAGTTATTATAAATACATCACTAAGATCAGAATAAAACGTACTATTTGGTGGGCTAAAAATCCAATCGTCAAATAGCTATATAATAGGAAAAAGTGGCAATGAAAAGATGCTTTTAGTTTTGGGATATCTTTTACAAATTAACATCCTGTGACTCAAGAAATGTCGATTTATCTAAAAAATGCGATAGATTTATTGTTGAAGAAATACGGGATAAGCAAAATTACACTGTACCCAATTTACTTGAAAAGAAGTAGTTCATATTCCCACAGTGGAGTAGTGACTGTAAGTGAAAGTAGCGAAAGAAAACACAAAGTCGATCTCCCCAAAATTTATTAAAGTAGCTGTTATCTGCCCAACATGTTTCGAGTGTATGAGACACTCATTTTCAGGGGCTTAACAATGTTTTTTTTTTTATTCTGTACGGGGGAAAAAACCTTGATCAAAAAACCCTAGGTAGGTTTTAATTTTAGAAGGGGGAAAAACCTTAATCAAAACCCGTGTAGTATTCAGATGTCAAAAGGATGTGTCTGATACACTCGAAACATGTTGGGCAGATAGCAGATAACAGTTATTTAATCAATTTTGTGGAGGTCGACTTTGTGTTTTTACTTTCACTTACACTCACTACTCCACTGTGGGAATATGGATTACTTCCTTCAAGTAAATTGGGTAATTTTTTTGGTATAATTTTGATTATCCCGTATTTGTAAAAAATCTAAAAAAAATATTTAATTTTAATAAAGGGATTTAAAAATAAACCCATTTTTGAAATTTACCAATAAATTTTATAAATTGCCCTAATCGCCAAACTGGTGAAAACGTCTAGGTTTATGAATGGGGTCATAAACCTAATTTTTTTTTTCAGGCCAATTGATAATACGTCGAAAAATATTCGACACCTAATTTTTATTTTGTTTAAATAAATGCCTGCAAGCCCCAAAAAAAAAAAAAGAAAAATCAACTTTTTTGGTACACTATATATAAATTTATTGAAATTTATCTCCTGTGACGTCAACGTGGACGTGTATCGCGTCTCTTTCTAGCATATAGCGATTTGAGCAAGACGGAATATGTCGATAGATGTCGGTTGTTACTGCAGTTTTCCAACTTCACTTTGGAACATTTGAGGTTATTATAGGTTATGTTATGTTTTGTTTTGAATTTGAATCCGATTCCCAAGCAAAGAAACGTACAAACTAGAAATTATAGATTTCTTACCTTGATTTGATTTTTTTTGGAATATTAAAATGTCTAAAATTATTAAATATTGTGTGGTTAAATCGTGTGTGAGTAATAGCAGGGATCATCCGGAAAAGTTATTTATATCCATACCAAAGAAAGAGAGTCGTCGACAATTATGGTATAAGGCCTTAAATACTACGAAAATTGCAGATAACCCACGAAACTGTGTATGTGAAGACCATTTTGATGTAAGTATCGTTGATTGATATTCACTATTTTCAAATATAATTGGAAAGTTAAAAAAAACAATAACAATTAGAAATGATACATAGTTTACATACTGTATTGCATACCTAATATGTATTTTCAATTAATTGCAGTTAGCAGAAGACAGTCTAAACTGGATGTATTACAGAACATTAGGAAAAAAGCTGTGTCTTAAGGAAGATGTTGTTCCACATAAAAACATGATTAAATGTGTAAATACACAAACCCAAGTCAACTCAGTGATTCAGCAAAAAAAACGAAAGCTGGAACACATTTGAGGCCATAATGACTTTAGGGGTAGATAGTCCTAAAAGGGCCAAGAGAGTCTTATTTGAAGATGAAGAAAAAACTCCACAAAAGGCTACAACTAGCAAAATGTATCAGTCCTCACCTTCTGGAGTATTTTATGTGGAAGCAGTACCAATAAATGTGGGATGCCAAGTGAAACCACAAATGGAAAATCAAACCACAACAACAAAAGGTTTGATAAAAACAAGATCAGTAGGAACATCAATCATCTCTGCTTCAGTTTTACCTGTAAGAAATACACCATCAAGCCCTGTTTCAAGTTCACCTTCCTCTAGTTCCAGCTTCATAAAGTCGTCTAGTAGCTCTATTACTTTGTCAGAACAGGCATCGGAAAGTGATAAAACAAGTTCTTCAATAGTGACAAAAGAAACTCGAAAAAATACTAGTATTTTGTTAATAGAAAAGCAATCTCGGTTTTATTTAGGTTTACCACAGCGAACATATTATTTAGTTAAAATGTTATCAAATTGGATTGACAGTTCTTATGTTGATATTTTAATAACATTAAAAAAAATTAGATTAGATGATGTGTATATTAGATTAGGAAATGATTTTGGAATAAGTGCTGTGTGAGAGTAGGAAAAATTTTTGTTAAAACTGTACCAAAAATTGCTGGTGTATTGCAGAATTTTGTTTTCTGGCCTGATACTCATATCATAAAATAATTATTACCCATTCCATTTAGATATAGATTAAAGTAATGTAATATCAATTATTGACTTGCTTTGAAATTGAAATTCAAAAACCATCAAATCCATTGGTCCAAAGTCAGACATGGTCAGAATATAAAAAATGCAACACTTTAAAATATTTAATATCTTGTACACCAAATGGATTTGTAAATTTTGTCTCAGGCGTATATGGAGGTCGAATTCTGACAGGGATATTGTTAAGGAAAGCAACTATTTATCTGAGCTCCCTCAAAATATTAGCGTTATGGCTGATCGTGGCTTTAAAACATATTGATGCCCTTTTGCTACAGCTATAAATGCACTTTGGTTCGGCCTCCCAGTGTCAGTGAAGGAAAAAAATTATCAAAAAGTGAAAGTAGAGAAGCAAAAGGGATNTNNNTCGGGAGGTTCATNGTTCGCTATTTAGGNCCCAAAACGGNGTGANCCTNNCNGANTCGNNTNGANGNATGCNATNCCAGAGTTATTTGNCNGAAGACAGAACTGCCGGTAAANNCNAAGGCTGNGTGCANGACGGGTGTTTNAGCCCTGAGNNTNGTTCNAGCGACNTACNGNTANTANANNTNANAAANCCACATTTACNAGTGCNNTAACGNGACGGGTTCGTAANNTGNTGCNNCGAGNAAAGGTGTTCCCAGAANGNAATNNCCATGTNACGCGGNCCCTAGNGNCCNCACAGNNGCTNNATTGATCAAGGNCNCGNGNNGGTACNNNTTTTGAGCANTNACTANTNGGTCACNGCCNNCTNAAGTGACTATTNNTGCCAGCGGCGGAGANCTCATAGGNAGGTNAGGTCAGTTNATCCAGCATAGNTGGTTANTTANNATAACNANGCATTGNANTATGAANTACGAGCTCTGACCCNAAAGCCAATTGCCGTGAACATTGTTGGTATTTTTTCATTTCAGAATCATTATTATTAGCAAATATGGCAACTCGGAAAACAACTCGTCAGTCTTGGTCCGAGGAAGAAATGGCGAAAGCAATCAGATCGGTTTCAACTGGCAAATACGGTTACTTAAAAGCATCAAAAATTTTTTCGGTGCCAAAAAGCACCCTTGAGCGAAGAGTAAAAAACTTAAATAAACAAATTACCGGGCATCAAAAAGGCTTGGGAAGTAGACAACGAACTTTTTCGCGCCAAATGGAAGAACTTCTAGTTGACTACGTAAAAACTATGGAGAGCATGATTTTTGGATTAACGTGTACAGATGTTCGTAGGTTAGCGTTTCAGTTAGCAGAAAGGAACAATTTGAAACACTATTTTAATAAAAATAAAAAAATGGCTGGCTGGCTTGGCTCCGATCTTTTATGAAAAAAAATCACCTTTCCTGAGGAGACCAGAAGCAACATCGGCAGCTCGCGCTAAAGGTTTCAATGCAACTGCCGTAAACAAATTTTTTGATTTGCTGGAGCCCCTGCAAGATAGATACGCGTATGCACCATCTAGAATATTTAACGTCGATGAGACGGGATTAACAACTGTACAAGGGCGTCCATCTAAGGTGATTGCAATGAAAGGTAGGAAGCAAGTAGGAACGTTAACCTCAGCAGAACGAGGAACACTATGCACTGCGGTAATATGCATAAGTGCTGCAGGAACATATGTTCCACCCATGGTCATTTTCCCACGAGTTCGCGTAAAGGAAGAGTTTTCAACTGGGCTACCCCCTGAATCCATAGTAGCCTGCCATTCTTCTGGTTGGATGCAATTGAACCTCTTCGAAAAGTGGTTCGACCATTTTTTAAAATTTACCAATGCCTCAAAAGAAAACCCTTCTTTGCTTATATTGGACGGCCATAAAACTCATACCCAAAACATAATTGTGATAGAGAAAGCCAGGGATCACGGTGTTACAATATTGTGCATACCACCACATTGTAGTCATCGCATGCAACCGCTAGACGTTTCTTTTATGGCATCTTTATCGACATTCTACAGTCAAGAGGTTGAAACATTTCTAAGGAACAATCCAGGTAGAGTCGTTACAATTTACCAAATAGGCAATTTATTTGGAAAGGCCTACAACACCCAATAATGCCATTCATGGTTTTGAGAAAACTGGCTTATTTCCCGTTAATCGCCACGTTTTCACTGACGATATGTTTATAGCTGCTGATCCCACTGATCAGCCAGAAAATGAATTAATTTCAACGGAAGACGGCTCACCAGACGGAGAACCACCATTTCCAATCAGGCTCCAAACTCCGCCTCCATCAACTTCATATTCGACCCACACACTGCTACAATCAAAATCAACCTCTCCAATCAGACATCAAACGCCACCGCCATCAACTTCATATTCAACCCACACACTGCCACAATCAGAATCAACTCGTCCTCTTGACTAAGATGACAGCTTCTCCAGTGATGATGATAAACCTTTGGCCAATATTTTTCAAATTTCACCAGAAATGATTCGTCCATACCCAAAAGCAGCATTAAGAAGGCCTGCGAAAACTGGAAATAGAGGTAAAGCTGCCATCTTAACGAGCTCACCTTATAAGAATGAATTAAATGCCAGTATAAAAGGGAAACAACGTAAAGTGTCAACCGGTAAATTGCCATCTTTAAAAGGAAAGGCACTATCGAAGGAAAAATCAGTAAAAAAAATCTCCAAACTACGGAAAAATAGTTCGGCCGAAGTAAAGACTGATAAAGCAACAAACAAGACTAGATACCAAAAAGATGTGAATGGGAAAAACAAGACCAAAGACAAGAATATCCAAAAAATAGACATGACCAAAGAAAACAGTGATGAGGAAGAAAATCCAGTGTGCTTTTATTGTGAAGTAGATTTTATAAGCAGCAAACCTGGTGACCAGTGGATTCAATGCAGTTCCTGTCAAAGATGGGTCCACGAAGCTTGCGGTGTATCAGACAACGAAGCCAGCTATTTCATATGTGATCTGTGCGTATGCACATAATCCCATTTTAGAAACAATACTGATCCCGTTTTAGATATACGTGTTCCTAAAATGGGAAATTTCACTCACCTAAGAAGAAAAAATGTTTTTGTTCTATGTTTAATACTTTCATATGTTATGTTTATTTTTTTAATAAAGTTATGTTTGATATATCCATCATGACGTTTGTTTCTGATTTTGTAGCTAAACTTTTTTATAAACCAGGTTCAAACCTTAAGTATCCCATTTTAGGTAAACTTCCCCTACATACAGGGTGTCCCATGACGAAAGACATCGATTGATATTGGAAAAAGTATAAATAGGAGAGTTTTGAAAATTTGGCAGGATACTGATGTCTAATCTAACTAAAATATTTTCAAGATGGTTGCACTTCCGTTTATACCGGAAGTCGATCACAACTTTCTTATTTTAAATAGAACACCCTATATATTATTACATATTTGGATTCCTCACAAACATCTGACCAACTTTTGTGTACAATACCCTATGCCTATCTCTAGCCGTTTTCGAAATATTTGATGTTTTTTCCAAAAAAGTGACAGTTGCAACGCTCAACATATTTTTGTACTCTGTCAAAACCTTAATTCATTTTGCAATGAAACTTTGGGTTATTGTAAATAAAGGATCGTTTTATTAAACTGAGGGTGCGTAATGACTCATTTGTATACAGGGTCGTCAAAAAAAAATCATAAACTTGCCACTAAAAAAAATGAAAAATCTCAAGTTTTTTAAATAGAAACCCATATTTTTTATGACGGAATCATTTTGAGCATTAAAAATTACTATACGTTTCAATTTACTTGCCTATACCTAAATCCAACCCATTTCGTTTTATTTGAGAATAAACATTTTTTTATTACTCTGCATGGTTGGGATTAGCTGGTACTCTAGTTGGCCATGCTTTTGACACACGGTGATATTGGAGACCTGCAGAGCATGTTAATAACACTAGTTTTGAGTGTTTAGACAACTGCAAATATGCCGTCGCGGTTACGTTATTCAAACCAAGATTACTTAAATCTGTTTATTATTTACGGAGAATGTGATAAAGTTGTGAGTGAACATGTGAGGTATTTGCCGCTCAACCTCTTTTAAGTGTTGCACTAATTTAAATGAAAAACTTTTGGATATGCCTGATTCTACGGAAATTTGTCTTATTGACGAAGTTGGATTTGCAACAAAATAGCCCAAAATTGCAATTTCTACATTTGTATTGTTAGGGATTGGTTTTATCCCGTATTCTTAAAATTTTCAATTATTTGCTTGACAGATTTTGGTGATGGCTTTGGTTTTTCTGGATAACGAGCGGCAAATACCTAACATGTTCTACTCACAACTTTATCACATTCTCCGTAAATAATAAACAGATTTAAGTAATCTTGGTTGGAATAACGTAACCGCTACGGCAATTTGCAGTTGTCAAAACACTCAAAACTAGTGTTATTAACACGCTCTGCAGGTCTCCAATATCACCGTGTGTCAAAAGCATGGCTAACTAGAGTACAAGCTAATCCCAACCATGCAGCCTAATAAAAAAATGTTTATTCTCAAATAAAACGAAATGGGTTGGATTTAGGTATAGGCAAGTAAATTGAAACGTATAGTAATTTTTAATGCACAAAATGATTCCGTCATAAAAAATGTGGGTTTCTATTTAAAAAACTTGAGATTTTTCATTTTTTTTAGTGGCAAGTGTATGATTTTTTTTTGACGACCCCTGTATACAAATGAGTCATTACGCACCCTCAGTTTAATAAAACGATCCTTTATTTACAATAATCCAAAGTTTCATTGCAAAATGAATTAAGGTTTTGACAGAATACAAAAATATGTTGAGCGTTGCAACTGTCACTTTTTTGGAAAAACATCAAATATTTCGAAAACGGCTACAGATAGGCATAGGGCATTGTACACATAAGTTGGTCAGAATTTTGTGAGGAATCCAAATATGTAATAAGATACAGGGTAATTCAAATTCGACCCTCATCATTGGGATCTCAGAAACCATAAGAGATACGAGAAAATTTAAATTGGGGCAAAGTTGCGTAACTTAAAGCTCAACCAAATGCTGTTTTAAAAATTTTGATTTTCCGAGTACTTCCGTAGATATCCGAAAAAAACTGAAAATTTGATTTTTTGTTTTTATTTATTTCTAACCTTATTTGAAGAGATATCCCAAAACTAAAAACATCTTTTCATTGCCACTTTTTCCTAGCTATTCGATGATGGATTCAAATTTGCCACATGACGTTTCGTTTTTTGTCAGTCATCATCAACTTTCTTTTTTCTTATGGGCGCCATATTGGATTTTTAGCCCACCAAATAGTACGTTTTATTCTGATTTTAGTGATGTATAATAACTTATGATTTGCTTCATAAATAACAAAATTATTCAATAAAAACTAATTTTACCTTAGTTAGCTTTGAGTTAATGAGACGTTTTATGAAGATTACTTGGTAGTACTTGTCACACGGAATTGGACTGAACATACTTAGTCATAAAGGTGTACACGTGACTTAAACCGGTTTATTCACTCGAAGAGCTTAGGCCACTCGCTACGCTCGTGGACCTAGGTGTTTCTTTCGTGAAAAAAAAAATGGTTTAAGTCACTTGCTGTATTAATAACTATTAACACACTCTGAATGACATTCGCCTATTTACAGGATGTAAACAAACAAACATCAATGTTACATCTACGGGGCGGGGTTCAAATTTAATAGAACTGTAATTTTAGTTTTTTTTTTAATATAAGAAGTAGAAATTTAATACAATACTGTATAAAACACGTGACTTAAACCGGTTTAATCACTCGAATAAATATGAATGAATAAAAAATGGTTTAAGTCACTTGCTGTATAAATAACTATAAACTTGCACTTAACATTATAAAAAATTTAAATTTGGCAAAAAATTAAGTTCCTTAAATGATGATATTTCTCTTGGAAACATAAATGAGCTGTTTAAGTTAGAGATAATGCTAACAAATCTTTTTTACCGGATTAACCTAAATAGTTCAGCAATGCTTGTATAATAATAACAACATTTTCTGTGGGGGTTTCTTTTCTAGATACATTTTTAACTATGATTGACTTGCTATAATGATCGTCCGACATATCGTGTTTGATAAGTACTGTCAAATAATGACATTTCACAAAACGGCCCATTAACTCAAAGCCAATAACTAAAGTAAAATTAGTTTTTATTGAATTATTTTGTCATTTATCAAGCAAATCATAAGTTATTATACATCATTAAAATCAGAATAAAATGTACTATTTGGTGGGCTAAAAATCCAATATGGCGCCCATAAGAAAAAAGAAAGTTGATGATGACTGACAAAAAACGAAACGTCGTGTGGCAAATTTGAATCCGTCATTGAATAGCTAGGAAAAAGTGGCAATGAAAAGATGCTTTTAGTTTTGGGATATCTCTTCAAATAAGGTTAGAAATAAATAAAAACAAAAAATCAAATTTTCAGTTTTTTTCGGCTATCTTCGGAAGTACTCGGAAAATCGAAATTTTTAAAACGGCATTTGGTTGAGCTTTGAATTGCGCAACTTTGCCCCAATTTAAACTTTCTCGTATCTCTTATAGTTTCCGAGATCCCAATGGTGAGGGTCGAATTTGAATTACCCTGTATAGGGTGTTCTATTTAAAATAAGAAAGTTTTGATCGACTTCCGGTATAAACGGAAGTGCAACCATCTTGAAAATATTTTAGTTAGATTCGGCATGCCCACATCAGTATCATGCCAAATTTTCAAAACTCTCCTATTTATACTTTTTCCAATGTCAATCGATGTCTTTCGTCGTGGGACACTCTGTATAGTTTGATCTAAAAATGTGTCTGCAGTACTAAAGCTAAGTATTACCATTTACTAGCATGAGTAAGTTTATTCAACCAATAAAAAACATTGAATTGTTAATCACCTACCTGAAAATCTACGCAAATAAACATGTCTCATCAGATCTCAAAACCTTTAATTCTCCCATTTTCACCTTGATGACGTGGAACTAAAGTAATAATAATCAGGGTATACGTGTATTTAACCGAATAGGCATATGATGATTGATTTATTGATAATAAGATTAGAAACAGGGTGTTCCATTTAAAAATCCAAAATAATTTAGAAAAACAGTTTGATGACAACACTCCAAATTTCAACAAAAAATATTGAGCCGTTCTCTAGATACTTCTAATATACCATAACCGTGAATCACCCTGTATTAATTGTCATGTAACTATTGTACTCACGTCAAGTCAAATAACTAAACCAAAATCTATTAAAAGGGTCAGGATATAATAATGATTAAAACGCCTCAATCTTAAAGCAATAAATAACCGTATATTGTTAACTTTTAGGATATAATTGAGCCTTCCGTTTGCGGTTGGCCAGAATATCGTAGAACGGATTGTGACTAATACTCTGTGTCAGACGTTCTATCCATGCCTTCCGTTCCTCATCGCTACTCGCAGACATTCTATATACAGTATGTTTACCCTCAACCACTTTTCCTTCGGAGTCTGTTTTACAAGCCTGAAAATACACAAAATACTTAGATTTACGGCAACGCCTTAATGTAAAATATTATTTACCTTAATGAAGTCAGCACCACCGCTCGCATACAATTCAAAACAAAATTGCTTTTGCCTATCTTGACATTCTCGAATAGAAATATTTTCTAAAGGAATGATGCCCCGTGGTTCTTTATCGGTAGTGTACTCGAAATAATATAGACAATTGTCGTTCAGAATGAACCAACGACGTTTCCAGCTTTTGTATCGACCTCCTTGCTTCCATAGCCATCCTTCTTTGTCCGGATTAAAGAAAGTGTGCATCAAATCATTGCCGTCGTCTTCCGGTATTTTAAACGGCTCCGCTTTGATGCTTTCATACAAACTCTAAAAGTGTTAAAAAATTGATAAATAATGGTAAGTAGTTTTTAAAGATGCAAAAATATAGGGTGCCACAAATTCGTGTGTAAGTATGGAAATCTCCCACCTGTAAGACATAGTTGGTTATTTTATGGCAAAATTTCGCAATTTAGCGATGAATAATATGCCGTCTTAAAATTTCAGTATCATATTGAAGTCCGTTATGGGCTCCATAATCGATTTTTACATTTTTGAATAGAGCACTTTTTTCTGATTACTGTGATGTATGATGTGATACGGTTCAGTTTTGCAATTTCGCAAAAATAACCAAAACATGTTTTTATTGTTGATGATCTAATTCAAAATATTGTAAATTAGATAGTATACAATTTAAGTGGCAGGAAGACGTAATACGTAATACTCAAAATGACGTACGTATTTAAAGATTTTGCGTTTATGACAAATGACACTAAAAGACAGGACATCTGTCAACCTCGTGTTTTCTCTTAAATTTTCTTTGATTTTGGCCACATAACACTTACTATACAGGATAATTCAAATTCGACCCTCACCCATTGGGATCTCAGAAACCATAAGAGATACGAGAAGGTTTAAATTGGGACAAAGTTGCGCAATTCAAAGCTCAACCAAAATCTGTTTATTTCTAACCTTGTTTGAAGAGATATCCCAAAACTAAAAGCATCTTTTCATTGCCACTTTTTCCTAGCTATTCGATGACGGATTCAAATTTGCCACACGACGTTTCGTTTTTTTTGTCATCATCAACTTTCTTTTTTCTTATGGGCGCCATATTGGATTTTTAGCCCACCAAATAGTACGTTTGCTCTGATTTTAGTGATAACTTATGATTTGCTTGGTAAATGACAAAATAATTCAATAAAAACTAATTTTACTTTAGTTATTGGCTTTGAGTTAATAAGCCGTTTTGTGAAATGTCATTATTTGACAGTACTTGTAAAACACGATAATTCGGACGATCATTAGAGCAAGTCAATCATAGTTAAAATGTATCTATAAAAGAAACCCCCGCAGAAAATGTTATTATTATACAAGCATTGCTGAACTATTTAGGTTAATCCGGTAAAAAAGATTTGTTAGCATTATCTCTAACTTAAACAGCTTATTTATGTTTCCAAGAGAAAGATCATCATTTTAGGAACTTTATTTTTTACAGGGGGGACAGTAACACTCAGTCGTCTCCACAATAAATTTATTAGGTTTTAAACCCTTTTTAAAAAATTGCCCAACATGTTTCGAGAGCAGAAGCAGCTCATCATGAGGGGCTAGAAGAACATGCTAAGTGTTAAAAAAGTATACAAAAATAATGTCCCCCCTGTATTTGTACAGCTCCACTGAGTGAGAATGGACTACTACTTCACTTTATTTTTTGCCAAATTTAAATTTTTTATAATGTTAAGTGCAAGTTTATAGTTATTTATACAGCAAGCGACTTAAACCATTTTTTATTCTTTATTCATTCATATTTATTCGAGTGAATAAACCGGTTTAAGTCACGTGTTTCATACAGTATTTTATAAAATTTTGACTTCTTATATTAAAAAAAACTAAAATTATAGTTCTATTAAATTTGCACCGCGCCCCGTAGATGTGACATTGATGTTTGTTTGTTTACATCTGTAAATAGGCGAATGTCATTCAGAGTGATTTAATAGTCATTTATACAGCAAGTGACTTAAAGCATTTTTTATTCACAAAAAGAAAAACTATGTCCACGAGCGTAGCGAGTGGCCTAATTTCTTCGATTGAATAAACCGGTCTAAGTCACGTGTACACCTTTGTGACTAAGTATGTTCAGGCCAATTGCGTGTGACAAGTACTACCAAGTAATCTTCATAAAACGTCTCATTAACTCAAAGCTAACTAAGGTAAAATTAGTTTTTATTGAATTATTTTGTTATTTATGAAGCAAATCATAAGTTATTATAAATACATCACTAAGATCAGAATAAAACGTACTATTTGGTGGGCTAAAAATCCAATCGTCAAATAGCTATATAATAGGAAAAAGTGGCAATGAAAAGATGCTTTTAGTTTTGGGATATCTTTTACAAATTAACATCCTGTGACTCAAGAAATGTCGATTTATCTAAAAAATGCGATAGATTTATTGTTGAAGAAATACGGGATAAGCAAAATTACACTGTACCCAATTTACTTGAAAAGAAGTAGTTCATATTCCCACAGTGGAGTAGTGACTGTAAGTGAAAGTAGCGAAAGAAAACACAAAGTCGATCTCCCCAAAATTTATTAAGTAGCTGTTATCTGCCCAACATGTTTCGAGTGTATGAGACACTCATTTTCAGGGGCTTAACAATGTTTTTTTTATTCTGTACGGGGGAAAAAACCTTGATCAAAAAACCCTAGGTAGGTTTTAATTTTAGAAGGGGGAAAAACCTTAATCAAAACCCGTGTAGTATTCAGATGTCAAAAGGATGTGTCTGATACACTCGAAACATGTTGGGCAGATAGCAGATAACAGTTATTTAATCAATTTTGTGGAGGTCGACTTTGTGTTTTTACTTTCACTTACACTCACTACTCCACTGTGGGAATATGGATTACTTCCTTTCAAGTAAATTGGGTAATTTTTTTGGTATAATTTTGATTATCCCGTATTTGTAAAAAATCTAAAAAAAATATTTAATTTTAATAAAGGGATTTAAAAATAAACCCATTTTTGAAATTTACCAATAAATTTTATAAATTGCCCTTAATCGCCAAACTGGTGAAAACATCTAGATTTATGAATTGGATCATTCTTTATCCAATATCATTATTTTCCATTAAAATCACTGAACATGCAAAGATTTATGCAGATTAAGCTTTTTTACTTAAATTGGGTAGTTTTAAGTGTAACCTTGCTAATCCCTTTTTTTTCACAAAAGAATTAAAGAAATGGTAATAGTATATTCTATATTAAGAGCGGAAAGTAGATGTTTGCCGCTTGCACATGAAAATTGTGCAATCATGTAAAAGCGACAAAAGTACTTTCGGCTCGAAATTATAGACGATATTTTTTCGACGACTGCTGTGGGGTGGAGTAGAAGGACAATTCACATCATTTTCGTAGCTCGAACTCATTGTCACCGATAAATAACTTTGACGGAATGGCTTTATTTGAAACAGGTATGCCAAGCGTTGTTATGAAAACGCCGAAAAAGTTGGTGGGTAGATTGTTAGTAGGAAGCGAAAACGCTTTAGGACAGAAAATGATTCACTTTCTGTACACGTGCGGCAAATAACCACTTTCTGCTTTGAAATGGAAGCGTACATGAGGTACTTTCAAAGTCAGTAGTCGAAAAAATTAAATACAAGAAAAGTAAAAATAACCCTATTTTTGAAATTTTGAAATAAAATTTGTAAACGGCTCTCATTCTCCAAACTGGCGAAAACGTCTAGAGATATTAACCACAAGACTCGATTAAAGTTATTTTGAAACATAAAACAATTTTTTGCGAGAAATGGCGTTACACAGAATTTTTCCTTTTTTGACTACACCTCAACACACCCTGTATACTCGGATCCCTGGAAACTTTCAAAAAGATTATTTAGGTCATCCTCAAAAACATTATTAAAATCAAGTGAATCAATTTGAAGAAACAGCCGCTCAAAAATGACCAAAAATTTTGCTGTCCCATTCTTTTTGACGGGCAGTTTAGTTTCTTACGTGGATTCAAATTTGGCCAAAAAATACCTTCATTAAAATGGAATTTGATGGATTTTGGATTTTTTCATTTCCAGTGAAATTTCAAAACTGTTTTTAACCTACAACGAAGGCGCTTTGATAGAGTAATAAAAAATACCTCAAATACGTCACAATACGATTTTTGACTGTCTCAAGTTAAAAAAAACTACCCTGTATATGGTGCTCCAAAAAAGCGACAATCTTACTATAAGTAATACTATAAAAATACTTACTATAAGTAATTCCTTTGGCAAATCTTGACCTTGGTTAATTCCCCTATTCATATTTACAAACTGTTCAATAGTAGGCTTATCTTTTACACTTGGATTATGTAAACTGGTGTTTAGCATAATAATGGCGAATGACAGAACGTAACAAGTATCTGAATTTTCAAATATGTTATTTTCGCCCTGACAATCGCAATACCGTTTTGCAAAACACTCCATCATTCTGTCTATTTTCTGGGCTTCGCCTGGCAAACGAAAGCTCCACAAAAATTGCCTGAAAATAAAAACCATTTTTATTAACTAAAAATAGCTATTTATGTAACCAGTTACGAAAAGATCGATTTTGTGTAACGAATGAATTTTTGTAGGGCGAGCGCAGCGAGGTCCTACAATTTGAATGAGTTACACAATAAGACATTTTCGAAACGTGTTGCATACATAATTTTTTCTAATTTTGACCAAAAAGCTGTGAAAACCATCTTTTAAAGTGATTTAACATAAATATTCACTTTCATAGCACCTTGTATAAACAGTGACAACGACATGTTATGATGGATGTCGCCCATATGTTTCTACGGAAATGCATAAAAACAGGGAGTGATGAAATGAACATTTCATAACTAGTTACATAAAGTATACTTTATGTAACTAGTTACACTAGTTACTAGTTAACTAGTTACATAAAGTAAAACGTTTTGTCACTCTAATCAGTTTTGAAAAGTGTCACTTTATATGCCAAAATTAGAAAAAATTAATTAATTAACTGTAGATGAGTTAGTTACAGATGCACTAAGTCATAATCTAATCAAGCTTCTATTTATGTCTTTATTAGGCAGTTTCAGACAATAAAATACATACAGAGTGGCGCAAATGGCGTTTCAAGATAAGAGATACTCCCTCTGGTGATCAGTTTTGAAAAAAGTTTCGGGCATCATTTCTCCGTTTGTTTACGTTGATTTTGGTTAGGAATTCAGCACTGGTTTCATAAATATGAAGTGACAGTGTCATATTATTTAAAGTGTTAGGTTAGGAACGTCCGAACGGGTTGCCCGATTTTAGTTCAAATGGCGCTGGGATCTTAATTTGAAACGCCAATAGTGAGACAAAGTCCCATATTGTTGTTGCTTTTGATTTTTCGAAAAAAAATCTTCATGTAAAAGTTGATCAGAATTATTTGGTCTACAACATAAAAATACTTTCGACTATACAGGTGTTGCGAAAGTGAGAATCAAAAATGTTTTTTGTTTTTTTATATGAAACACCCTGTATATTTTTGCATATTTGGATTCCTTGTAAAATTCTACATCCAAATCAGTTTTTGTATAAAATGGCGGCGTTGCCAACTTGTTTAACAAAACAATCAAATTAGGATGTTTAATAAAGTAATGAAAATTGGCTTAAAGGAAGTCAAAACTGTAAGTAAAAGCTCAAATAGGCGTAGAAAACATTGCGCCATACAAGGTGTTTTGTGCAGAGCGCCCAAGTTAGGAAATTTGAAAATCGGTTAAATCGACTTTTTTAAATGGAACACCCTGTATTTAAGGGTTGCATATCATTCTCCTGTCAATTCTCTTTAATTTTCATTAAGATGTCTCTATACCTATCTTTGCTTGTTTTGGCGCTATTTTAATTTTTCTGAATTATCGTCTAAAAACGCATAAGAATAAATAAATTAATGCAATTATTTTCGAAGTAGGCCATGGTCGTCGTAGAGATATTGCTTAAATTTTCTAGTTTGCCATGAAACTGACATAATGAATGTCAAACTTACTATCAATTCAGCTGTCAATTTTATTGCTGATAGGTACCTACTTAATTGTTTGGCAATTAATAAATAACTAAGTTTTATTTATGAAAATTCAATATGAATTTTTCAAAATTAGAGATGGTTCACATGATTTTCGTGTTGGGTGCTATAGTGACAATTGACTAAAAGATTGTATCAAGAGCGATATCCCGATAGAAGGCAACCTGAAAAAAGTGCATTTGAAAAACTTATGGAACGTTTTGAGAGGACTGAAAGTGTGTCATACACTAAAATTAAGAGACAGAAACGATCAAGAACCGATGGAAATGAACTAAATGTTCTTTTAACAGTGATTGAAAACCCGCATATTGGTCAAAGGCAGCTATCGCAGCAGGCCGATGTTGATCGAAGAAGCGTACAGCGACCGCCTACTATACTAGAAAGCCTAGAAGGTGCTTGTCAAAAATTCCAATATGGCGGGAATAGTGGTGACAGTTTGTATTGTGGAAATTGAGTTTTTTGAGGATTAGATGAATTTTGGAATTTTTCCACTTCAAAGGTTGAACACTTTGAAGTGGAATGATTTTACTCCAACACTCTACTCAATGGTAAGTACTAGTGCTTTCTAGTACAGTAAACTTATTAGATCTTGCTACATGCACAGGTATGTGAGTTACATTTTAAAGCATCCCTCATTGTGAGAGCAACAAAAATAATTTTGAATGAATGTTCTTGGTAATAACATAAGAACCATTTACTAGTTTTGCTTACCTAGTTTCAAGGATTTACAAATTTTCTTACATTGAACAGTGTTTAAACTAGTTTGCTGTGTGTTGTACTTTCCAGGACAAATGTTCTAACCAATTTGTTTAGGCTGGATTGTGTATAAAAAAGCTCTATCTATACATATCTGGATCAAGAATGAATCTTGTTTAAATTTTTCACTCACAACTTGCAATCAACTACACGAAACAATTAAAAAAATACATATTTCTTACTGCATCTGCATACGTTTGTGTATAAAACGAAAACCGCTAACGCCGCCATTAAAAGTGACATTTTAGGCTTTCTAGTATAGAGGGCGGTGGTACAGCGCATTTTGAAAGATAATAAAATGCATCCTTATTACATACAACTACATCAAGAGTTACATGTTGGGGACTACCAGAGTAGGCTGGAGTTTTGTGTGTAGGCTCAAAACAAAATTCGTATATTGTTTGGAGATGAAGCTACTTTTCACCGAAACGGCAGTGTTAATAGGCATAACTTTCAATATTATGCCACAGAAAATACACATTTTCTTAGATATAATACTCAAAACTCTTTAAATGTTTGGGGTGGAGTTATCGGCGATAATGTAATCGGTCCTTACTTTTTTGAGCAAAGAGTAACCGGGGAATTACCTGCCTGGACTGTTTGCTGAAAGAGCAATTGAGATTCCACTGGAAATGTGGTTTCTCCATGATGAAGCACCAGTTTATCATACGAGGCCAATCATCAATTTTTTAAATAATACATACCAAGCTCGTTGGATTGGAAGAGGAGGTCCTATTGCTTGGCCACCTAGGTCGCCAGATTTGACAAAAATTGATTTTTCTGTATAGGAATTTGTTAAAGATCAAGTATACAGAATATCACCGACAACAAGAAAAGACATGAAGATTCGAATACGAAATTGTTTTCGCAGTATAACTGTTGAAATGTGTCGAAATTTAAATCGTTCCTTTTAGAAACGTCTTGAGCTTTGCATTCGAGAAAATGGCATTCACTTTGAACATTTAATTAAGTAGATATTCAACACAGAATTTTAATAAATTACAAATTTTCAATAGACCTAGCATATTTTATTTTGCAATATTGCACACATAAGCCAAATCTAAAGGAAATGAGTCATTGACCCTTTACTTTTTAAATTGACCAAAATTATTCAAAATTTTTAAATACAATTGAATTTACCATATTTTTCAAAGATTAATAATTTAAATTAATGATTTGGAAATAATGTGTCATAATGAATAAATACGTAAATATGTTAGCTCGTCTTTATGCCACATTTTGTATGGTAAATCATGTAACGTGATCATGACCAACTTCGAAAGTAATATTTAAATTTATTAATTTGTTTTTAAGCGTTTTTTTGGGCAATAATTTAGTAAAATTAGAAAAGCGCTCAAACAAGTGAAGATAGGTATAGAGACATCTTAATGAAAATTAAAGAGAATTGACAGGAGAATAATATGCAACCCTTAAATACAGGGTGTTCCATTTAAAAAAATCGAATTAACCGATTTTCAAATTTCCTAACTTGGGCAAACGGAATTGCGTGTACTAACGACTGCCATTATAATCAAACCCTATGCAACATATAATATTCTAATTTGATTAATAATGTAATGTTTACAACTGTAAAAAGGCTAATCTTTCTTAACGATTTTTCAATAATATCTCGTTTTTCAAAAGAGATAGGATACTGCAGTTTTCACACAACGATAGATAATCTGATTGATTATGGAATAAGTAATAGGAAGCTATACCATTGCATTTGATTTTTTCGAGATATCTAAGATGAAAGTGCAATTTTTGAAAAAACGCCCTCTTTTGAAAATACCGAAAACTAAATGGAACATTGTTTTGGGACACTCTACAGGACAGAAAATGCTCTTTAAAATGCCGCAAAAACGAACTTTCTATGATTAGAGGTTATCGAGATATTTCATTTCTTTCAAAGCAAACTTTGGACTACTCCCACCACTTTATTTGAAGAGATAGAAAAAAAAGTTAAATAGGAAAATTCTTCGTAGAGAACAGGGGATTATTTTTATTAGAATTTTACTATACCTATCCATTTAAATTTTCACAGTTTTTTTGGACATTTTTTATTTTAGTGATATCAAAGTGCCCCCTAGTGGTGGACTTAGAAAGCTGAAAATAATTTCCAGCATCTTCCCTTGGCCACATTTACTAATAAAAAAATTTTTTTCGACGACTGACTTTGAAAGTACCTCATGTACGTTTCCATTTCATTCGCCGCACGTGCGCAGAAAGTGAATCATTTTCTGTCCTAGAGCGTTTTCGCTTTCTACTAACAATCTACTCACCAACTTTTTCGGCATTTCCATAACAACGCTTGACATACCTGTTTGAAATAAAGCCATTCCGTCAAAGTGATTTATCGGTGACAATGAGTTCGAGCTACGAAAATGATGTAAATTGTCCTTCTACTCCACCCCACAGCAGTCGTCGAAAAAATATCGTCTATATTTGGAGCCGAAAGTACTTTTGCCGCTTTTACATGATTGCAGCGTTCGGCTTCGCTTCAAGCTGCAATTTTCATGTGCAAGCGGCAAATATCTACTTTCGGCTCTTAATATAGAATATACTATTTCGTAGCCATACTATGTATAGTTTTCCAGAAACAGCCGCGTGCACGGCTTGTTGGGACACCGAGTACAAAACACCTTGTATGGCGCAATGTTTTCTACGCCTATTTAAGCTTTTACTTACAGTTTTGACTTCTTTTAGGCCAATTTTCATTACTTTATTACAAGTCATTACACAATTATTGCCGATAACAAAGATTAATGTTTTGCCCCTAATTTGATTGTTTTGTTAAACAAGTTGGCAACGCCGCCATTTTATGCAAATATGAAAACTGATTCCGATGTAGAATTTTACAAGGAATCCAAATATGCAAAAATATACAAGGTGTTTAATTTAAAAAAACAAAAAAACATTTTTGATCCTCATTTACGCAACACCCTGTATAGTCGAAAGTATTTTTATGTTGTATGCCAAATGATTCTGATCAACTTTTACAAGATTTTTTCGAAAAATCAAAAGCAACAATATGGGACTTTGTCACACTATTACGCCACCCTGTATGTACTTTGTAAAAATGGGTTTTTACAGAAAATAAAATAAAATAAGAATAGAGATTATGATATACCCTATTAAAAAAACTAGGAGAAGTGAATGAAGAAGCCTGACATACACAAGCAAAAGTTACCAAAAAAAAATCTCAATGAGAGTTTTCGTCCGTAAATCAATTGAGAGAATATGTTCAGTGCGTTTTTTTTAACGCGCAACATAGGATTTCACGTGTTAAATTTTTAAGCCCATGTTAGACCATGTTATTTTGGAACTACAAGTATAAAACTTGACGGGTGGCTGTTTCGTACCCTGAAGTTTAAGTAAGTTTACCAATTCGGCCTAAAAAGTGTTAAAAAGCTTGCAAAAAATCATCTTTTTTCGAAAAGGTTTTATCGTTTCATACTCCCTGTATGCATTGTTGTTCTTTGTTGTTTTTGATACTGGCACGGCAGGTAGCAGGTAAAATTTGGCGTAGAAAGTAAAACAGGGTGATCATTAACTTTATATCAAGAAAATTAAGAACAAAAGAAGTATTTTTATAAGTGAATTGTTCAAAGTGACCTCCGTTTGAAGCCAAACAGTATTCCAAACAATCATAAAATGCCCTTTTGACGTTCAAAAGATGTCGGGTCGTGATGCAATCAAAATATGTCACTTTACCTGCTACCTGCCCTGCCACTATAAAAACAACAAGGAACAACAATGCATACAGGGAGTATGAAACGATAAAATCTTTTCGAAAAAAAATGATTTTTTTCCAGTTTTTAATCACTTTTTAGACCAAATTGGTAGACTTACTTAAGCTTCAGGGTACTAAAGACACACCTGTCAAGTTATAGACTTGCAGTTCCAAAATAAAATGGTCTAACATGGGCTTAAAAATTTAACACGTAAAATCCTATGTTGCGCGTTAAAAAAAACGCACTGTATGTAAAGTTTGTGGCGTTGGACACATTAATTAATTTTTTTTTTCTGCCTTCAGCCGGATTTGAACTGGCTAAAAGTGGAAAAAGTTTTTATTTAATGTACGGAACGCCACAACTTTACATATTTTTAAAAATAACTTTTTGTGATATCTATACACTGCCAGACAAGTTTAAACAGACTCAAAAACAACTTGAAACTACTCTGATACAAGAAGAAACTTTAGTGGGCTTTCACACCAAAGTAGCATGCAACCTGCGACGTGCTGCCTGGAGGCAGGAAGCACCTCGCAAACTACATCTTCCCGATTTACTTTCATACCAAAGTCGCATAACACCAAAGCGCGTCTTCTTTTATAACCAGGCATCTGTTGGGAAATAATACTAAACAGAATATTTTACCATATCGTAGAAAGAATATACATTTATTGTATCTCAACAGCTATAAGCGCTTCCTCAAACATTTCAAATTTTTTACCGGATAGAAAAGGCAGTATCCCAGAAACTCGTTGATCTTAAAAAACAGTAAATGTATATATAAGATTAGAAAATTATTGAAGAATTGTTACTGTAGAAGAAAGGCTACTTCCCTTTTATGATTTCTAAACAAGTCAAACAGTGCCTGCGCAAATAGGAAGCACGTGGCAAGGCCACAAATTATAGAACTTGCTTTATATTTGAGTAGCACGTCGCATGTTGCCACGTCGCATTTTTGCCACGCTGCTCCGGTATTACACCGGCCATTAATTAATACAGGTTTTAAAAGAAGTAGCACGCTTCCTGATTTCGGGCAGCATGAAACTCGCATGAAACTTTGGTGTGATAGCCCACTTAGGATGCGAAAGAAACAAATTGACAATGATTGACCTGAAAAGTCAAATGGTTGCCGACCTGGTGTTTTTTTGACATAATCTGTTTATTTATGAATTTTGCTGTGTAAATGTAAATCATATCGCCAACTGGCCACTCACATTTGACCACAATTGCCAACATAATTCACAATCACTCCTAGTTTTTAAATAGAGTATAATGAAAAAAATAGTATATTATTAACCAAGGTTTAGACAGAAGCTTTTATTGACCGTATGTCAAGTTTAAATCCCGAGGAGCGAAGCGACGAGGTTAATTAAAGCTGTCTAAACCGTGGATAATATAGCATTTTTTTCCACTATTAACAATATTTTTGATGGTCCTTTTATTGAAAATTTAAAAATTTAAGATAACAACAAAACAACAACATGAAGAGGCAACCCACCGCCCTCTATACAAGAAAGCCTAAAATGCCACTTTTAATGGCGGCGTTAGCGGTTTTCGTTTTATACACAAACGTATGCAGATGCAGTAAGAAATATGTATTTTTTTAATTGTTTCGTGTTATTGATTGCAAGTTGTGAGTGAAAAATCAAAAAAATTTTCATTTCTGATCCAGATATGTATAGATAGAGAGAGCTTTTTTATACACAATCAAGTCCAGCCTAAACCAATTGGTTAGAACATTTTGTCCTGGAAAGTACAACACACAGCAAACTAGTTTAAACACTGTTCAATGTAAGAAAATCTGTAAATCCTTGAAACTAGGTAAGCAAAACTGGTAAATGGTTCTTATGTTATTACCAAGAACATTCATTCAGTTATTTTTGTTGCTCTCACAATGAAGGATGCTTATACAACCTAATTTATCTGTCTTTGTCAAGTCAAGTATATTTCATATGTCAGATGTCTTAATGGACATTGACATTATTATTTACCTAGGTCAATAATATTTCCTTTTTTGTCGTGTTTGTGCTAGACTAGAACTAGAGATTAGACTCTATTTTTGACATAGGTCAACAATGACCATTAAGGTAGAGAAAACTAATTTCTCAAGTTACTAATTCATAATGGTATGGACACGGTGGTATGTTTGGTCAATAATGGTATGTTTATTATGTTAGTAGTGGAAAAAATATTTTTTACCTTAATGGTCATTGTTGACCTAGGTCAATAATCTCTAGTTCTAGTCTGGCACAAACCAAACAAAAAATAAAATTTTATTGACCTAGGTAAATAATAATGTCAATGTCTTTTAAGATATGACATATGAAATATACTTGACAGAGACAGATAAATTAGGTTGTCTTTTCATTTTGCTGTTTTATTGTTATCCTAAATTTTTGTTAAATATCTTTTGAACAACAAGGGATAAAAGTTTGACACTTAGTACGCTAGTGTAACTTAATACTCTTTAAGAATAGCCATAAAGAAAATAAGATTCCATTTAAATCTGATAAAATTTAAGTTTGGGACACTATGTATTAAATTTCCTTACATAAATGCGCAATTTAAAATAGCATATTGAGCATGTCTTGATTATTTTATTCCTAGTTAGACACTTGCACTGTACTATGCATTAACTCAAATTTTGGATTTTAAAAATGTTTGATGTGATAGTATATTGAATTAAAAAAACACATTGCATTCACTTCTATGCTAGTTTAAAGCTTATCATTATGAACATTTTTTAACATTGACAGTGTGTAAATTTCAAAATAGCAAATCCACATACCTTAAAGCTTGGACCAAAATTAAGTCGGTAAAGTCATGCAAGTTTACAAAAGCTTGCAAAACTTTTTCATTGAAATCGTTCCTTTCACCTAAATAATCGCCGATGGCCGTTTTATTCAAACCTTCCCCTTTGTGAAGAAACTGTGCCACACTCTCTGGCGTATTCTAAAAAAGAAAAACAGGCTTATGCCAATTGTTTTAACATAATCCAGATTATAAAGCTAAATTAAATTGTTACCTTGCCCTGTTGTCACAACTAAACACATACAGGGTGTTCCAAATGTTTCAGAACGCTCTGTTTTTCTGCACAAGGTAAAAGCTACAACGACGGAATTTTGGAATACCATGTAAGGTTCAACAATCTCTTGAGAGTCGCTTCGAATTTTTAGGACATAGATCTTTGGACCAGTGGCATCCACTACCACTTTTTTTTTAATGAATCGGTACTGATTTTATTAAATTTTTATGTTTATTTCAGTGTTATATAATTCCTATAATCAACAAAGACGAAATTTTATCCAGCCAGTAACTTAATTTTGAGCAAAAAACAATAGGTCTTATTGTTTAATAAAATAATGAAACTGTTCATGTGACAAGCTGGTATGATAAACCAAAGTAAACAATATTAAAAAATGGTAACGGAATTTATATTTATGGAGCAAAATAAATAAAGTATGGTGTTCCTAGTAGAAAAAAATTGTTTTCAACTTCACAATTGTTCCTAACTCTTGGGCAAAGTGTCATGTTTACACTAGCCTGGTGTCCGAACTCCGCTTCACGTCATTCGTGTCCATATTCAGCCTACATGTGTACAGGGTGTTTCAAATTCAAGCCACATCATTGGGATATTAGTAGTAACTCGTAATCAATTACCGTTTAATCTGTACCCCATAAAACCAACAAAAAGTGGCCAATCTGTATGTATATTCGAAACAGCCCAATTATGATTGGACCCACAGATTAAACTCGAAAGTCGAACTCGCAACACCTATTTTACTTTTTTTCTTTCTATTACCGTTTGCTTTGTACCCTTTGTACAAAACACACACCGGCAAAATTAAACGAAGGGTCAAAATTTAGACTTGTAGCTTGATTCTTCATGAATACATCTGTTTTATTACGATTTTTAAATGGTTTGTCTTTATGTCATATACAGGAACGAAAAGGAAGTAAGGAATTTTTTGAGCTCTTTGAGTCACCCTGTGGAGAGAACAAGTGAGAATTGAAAACAGTTTATAACATCAAATTGTAGCCCGTTATTTTCTGAACATTTCCCTTTTTTATTCCCTCTGATATCTCAATTATTAAAGAAAATACAGGGTTTCGAAGAAAATGTGGATATTGATCTTATTTTTCCACTCCTGTTTTGGAGGTAATCTATTGCCATGGTTTCCTATTCAAATTTGCTATACGTCAGTGGTTCTTGTCAAGCAAAAGTCAAAAACATTCATCATTTTGATTCTTAAAAATCCAACATGAATGATATGGCTTCTACTGATGTGGCGAAAGCTGTAGCGTTGATTGAAATTGGTACTAGTTACAGCGATGTTGCTGACATGTTAGGAAATTCAAAATCTACGATATATCGTAATGTAAGGCGTTGGAGACAAACGGGAAAACAGTGAGGAGACGAGGTCAAGGAAGAAAACGGTCAACCACGGCTAGAGATAACAGATTCATAGTCTTGCAAACATTATTGAATAGGCGTAAAACAGTACCGCAACTAAAAAGCGAACTGGAAGAAGTACGTGGAAGAAGAACAAGTGCTCGGACCATCTCGGCTTAAGGAAGTTGGTTTGAACGCCTATAGAACCAAGAAAGCTCCATTACTCCAGCGACGTCATCCTGTGGCCAGACTAGGCTTTGCTAGGGAGCACAAAAATTGGGAAAATGATTAGTGGGCCAATGTTTTGTTCACAGATGAGAGTCGATTTTGTGTTAATTCTATCGACGACAGGGAAAGATTATATCGTCGCCAAGGAGAACAAGATGAACAATTTAATTTTACTCCCACTGTCTCCTATGGTGGAGGCTCAGTGATGGTCTGGGGTGGAATATGCTTAGGGGCACGAACAGAGTTGGTAGTTGTTAATGGAGCTTTAAATGCAGATAGATACATTCGCGATGTTCTGCAAGAGCATGTCGTACCATTCGCCCCCCATATCGGAGAAAACTATTTTTTGCTAATGCACGACAATGACCGCCCTCACAAGGCTCGTTGTGTCTCCGACTTTTTGAATGTCGTCGGAATAAGAACAATGGCGTGGCCGGCATGTTCTCCAGACATTGTTCCAAATGAACATGTCTGGGACATGTTAGGTAGATGATTAAGGTCCATAACTCTTGCAGTTCAAAATCCCAAACAAGTAGCAGCTGCTCTGGTTGAGATTTGGGACAATCTACCTCAAGCTATGATCGATAATGTCATCAGAAGCATGAGGAGACAGATGACTGCCGTGATAAGGGCGCGTGGAGAGCACACGCGTTTCTAAAACAATTTTGAAAATGTTTTTGCTCTACAGGTTCTTATCTTCTTGGTGTTTTGAATCTTTACCTTCATACATATTGTTCGTTAATTTATTGTTGTTGTGATTCTTTTGACCAGTTGACCTTCAAACACCCTCCGGTTTATTATAACGCACAAATTGGACCAGTCCTAAGCCTGGATAAAGTGTGAAGGAAGCATTAAAATTACATTCACCAGATGCAAAAAAAGGGACTTTTTAATTACCCCTGTATACTTTTAAGCATTCTTAAGCTGATAGGTAAAAGTGTGACATGACCAATATTTAACTTCTTGTTCTCAGAGAAACGACATGAATTTCATATCCAATTCGAGTGTCGACGTTGGTGAAATTAAGATAAATATTCACCTTTTCTTCGAAACCCTGTATTTTTTCTAATAATTGAGATATCAGAGCGAATAAAAAAAGGAAATGTTCAGAAATGAACGGGTCACAATTTGATGTTATAAAGTGATTGAAGAAGTGAGAAAATTCCTTTCTTTTCGTTCGTTTATATGACATAAAGACAAACCATTTAAAAATGGTAATAAGGCAGATGTATTCATGAAAAATCAAGCAGCAATACATAAAAAATATGAAGGAAATCGGGCAAAGAGTTCCAAAGAAACTTGATGTTAAATTAAGTGTAAATTTTGACCGTTCCCCTAATTTTGCCGGTATGTGTACGTACTTTGCCCATTCGTTAGGAAATAGAACTGAGAATTCTGGTGCAGCAATGTTTTTTTTTCTTAAAAATTAAAAAATAAACTTTTTCAAAATTTAAAAAAAAAACTGCCGACGTTTCGAAGTATTCTACTTCTTTTTCGAGGCTGGAAACGGACACACCAGTAAACTACTATAAAAACCTTCTATTGACAACGCCTCTTCAAAGATTAAAAAAAAATAGGTAAAGAATGGTTTTAAAAAAAATTATTTATGTTTTTGTTTATTTGTGGTTCAGTGTTATTAGTTATTAGTTATTGTTTTTATATAAAAAATGTGTTGTTTTAGTATTTTTGTATAGTCATTTTATGTTCATATTGTGAAAGAGTCGTAAATTTACTGGTGTGTCCGTTTCCAGCATTGAAAAAGAAGTAAAATAAACTGTAACTGTTTTCATACTGCACATTGATAGACAAATTGAGGTGTTATTTTTGATAACTTTGTAATTTTCTTGTAAACTGTGACAAGTAGAAAAAAAAGAAATAGACAAAAAAGTTTCTAATTTGAACAAAAATTTTCAATTTTTTCTAAAAAAAATCTTTTTATCAAATCGTACCTAAAAGTACACTTTTTTAAATGATTTTTAGTGCAAAAAGTTTTTATTTGTAAATAGTCTTTTTTTTACTATGCTATATTTGTTGTATTTTTCTCCTCAAAAAAGTCAAATTTATAAAAAATGTTGTATGCAACCCATGCAAAAAGTCCATTTTTCCACTTGCAAAAAAGATGTACTTTTTGCACTTGTTGCATAAATAAGTATTGACGCATCAGAAACTCCAAAAATAACGCCCTGTAGAGTTTCTCAAAAAGTTGTCCTATCCAATGACGTCGAGCATGATAAGAAACGTACAGGGTGTTACAAATTCGATGCATTAGCATTGCAATCTCAAAAACTATTGTCGACAGAGCTTTAGTTATGCATTTTATTGCTAAAACTAATTGGCAAAAAATCTCGATTAGGTACATTAGGAGATGTCCGATAAAAACTAAATGTCAAATTTCTTTTTTATTTTTGTATCACTTTATTATTGATTATTTTGGAAAATTTGGCACCTTCTGTAAGCACTTTTTTACGCTATTCAAGAAAATAATTTTTATTTTCAACTCCGACGTTTTGTTTTTTAGATACCATCATCAACTTTAATTTTTTAACTTTGGACCTGGACTTTTTATTTCCTTTTTTAGTAGCTACCAACCTCCCGAAACTAATGATGTGCCATACTTGTCAAAAAATTATACCTAGTATATTTAGGTACTTGTTTTTATCTTAAATAAGCATTTGGAATTCATATGCAGTTATAATGATTAGATAATTTAAATTGATATGATTTAGCAATTAGGTTCATTGCTCTTTGTAACATTAAAAATAAGTAGGTTCTGATGAAGCTTTAATAAATAGAGCGCGAAATGTTGGCCAAATTTTAGACTTTTCTTAATTGCCCTCGACCGACTATTCCATTATATCTCCATACACTAAAAATAAAGTTTAAGTTGTTTGATCAAAATTCAAACATTGAGAAATTGAAAAATAAATATAATTAACCAAACCCTTTTTCATTTTTTTAATTGGTTGAAAAGTCCTACCATAGGAAACTTATCTTTTCTTGTTTTTTTTTTAGATAGCAATGCTAATACATCGAATTTGTAACACTCTGTATAGTTCAAATGTGAGCTAATAATTTCAAAAATTGTAAGAACTATAAAGAAAAAAAATTCAAAACAAGCTTTTAACAAAGCATTTTGGAATATGGTTTTAGAGGTGTGGTCAAACTAAAACGCCATAGGAAGACCATGCAACTGACAGAGAAACATAGATAATTGTATGCGCGAGACAAAAACAAAAAACCTAATAAAATATCTAGTAGACAAAAACTTTGGGGCAACGTTCAATGTTGCCAGAAGCTTATCTGAATTGATCCACTGGATTAGTTACATAATTTTGTTATTGGCCTGTTGGCACTATGTTTTTAAACAAATATACACAGAAACTGAACTAAACACAGGGAACTTATCACAAATAGATGAGAAAAAATGGGAATGATTAGGAATGTTCTAGTCACAAAATTAATTTTGCAAGTAATCTTCCTTTTAACTAGTCGACGAATTCAGAGAGACATTCGACAACATTGCAGCAAAATTTTTGCCTACTTGGACTTGTTTTAGGATTTTCTGTCATTGTCTAGCGCCTGCAATTATCAATGTTTCTCTGTCAGTTACATGGGTTTCCTGTGGCTAGTTTTAGTTTTACCACACCTGTATAGCAAACTATAGATATTTTTAGACGTAGAATATGCGGTTTAAGTTTGCATATGAAATATTAAAAACACCTGAACACCCTGTATAATAAGGTATAAAAATAGTGCTATTTGCAACTGCATTTCTTTAATATGTAAAACTAGAAAATATTTATGAAACTTACCTGCAGCAAACCTTTTTCTATAAGATATTCAATGCCTTTTTTCGGGTCCATATTAAATTTCTTTCTTCCTATTGACATCATTTTTGATCTATTACTATTCTTCCCATCGTCACCTGAATCCAGAGTTTCCATTTCAGACACCACTTCACAAAGATCATCTTTGAGTTGCTGCAATAACATTAATTTTCATTATTAAATGCAGTTAGTACATAACGAGATACGTAAGGATTCATACAATTAAACACGCAAAATGACTTTACCATGCATAAGTACTTAGTAAGAGATGCAAAATTCAAGTGCAAAATCTCAACTAGAATATCTGCAGAGTAAAAAAAATTTTTTAAACAGGAATCTAGGTATATTACCTCGTATATTACAGTGTGTCCAGGATAAGGAAGGCCACTTTGGGGATCTTGGAAATCTGTATCTCTAACCGTTTTCAAAATCCCCATATGGCCCTCTTTATCCTGGACACTAAAAATAAGTACCATAGGTAAGCTTACTTTAATAATATTTTTAATTATACAGGGTGATTCCAAAGTTGGTGCTTTCCTTTCACCTGCGAATAGGGCTTCAAAAAATAAGGTTTTTTTTTCCTTTGACGCTTTTTCGAAATATGAACAATAACGAAGATACAGGGTGTCAAAGTTTTACTGAAAAAATAATAATTTAATGATTTTGGCCAAACCACTTGAAGTAATTAAACAAAATTTTGTAGGTGTCAATAGCTACGTGGAAAGGAAATTTTCCAAGAAACAACAATTTTCTTGCGTTTACCAGTGGCGTGCGTATAATTTGTTTAAAATATTTAAAAAAAAAAATATTACCCTACTGGTTTTTTTTCAACATAAAATTTATTATTGAATTCCTTGTTCAATTCTAAAAATAAAACCCCTTTTATTATTTTTTTCTACGACGCACCGTTTCCCAGTAAAAAAATAAAATCCGTCTTAATGCGTGCCTAAAATTAAATGCTGTTTTAATTTAAAATGTAAAATTATTAAAACTTAGTTCAAAGGCGGCTGAAATCTTTTGTTTTTGTTTATGTCTGTTGATAAGGCATAACCTGTAGTTAGTTAAAATTAAATTTAAGTTATTTTTTATTTTGTTTTTTTTCAGTAAAACTTTGACACCCTGTATCTTCGTTATTGTTCTTATTTCGAAAAACCGTCAAAGGAAAAAAAACTTATTTTTTGAAGCCCTATTCGTAAGTGAAAAGAAAGCCCCAACTTTGGAATCGCCCTGTATAAGGTGACCTAAAATAGTGTGTCATCAGGTAATAAGAAATGTTTAAATGGGTTGCTCTGCATTTTTTATTAGCATTTGACAAATCTGATTTTTTATCCTGAAAATTTGAAATTAACAGTTGCAGTAGTTTAAGATTAATTATTTAGTGAACTCTGCACATTTTGAAGACTAATACATACAGGGTGTTCCACAAGGAACTACCGCGTCGATATTTTGAAAACTACAAAAGATAACTTTTTGAAAATTTCAGTGTTTAGTATTTTTTTATCAGANCCAGGTCTNGCCGTTATTGTTGGTAANNNTACNAGGGTATNCNCGGACGATNATAGCGGTGCNTCAACNTNNNANTNNACTCNTGAGCCANAGTTATGCNTGGCTNGNNTCNTAANATATACNCATGACGANACNNACCTNAGTCAGCCAANATANGAGCTGCNGGGTATACTCNATAGCACCNCGNNNTTATGTGNCACTCGTCGNNCGATCGCNCGTGNGNCACTGCACANCACTCCAGAGCTTAGTNCNTNNNCGGGGACTTAATTGTCTGNAGGANCTAANNCACAGGTTAAAATCAGNATGNAGNNTANNTNTATCTGGNTANTTCCGATGGNCANCNCGGNGNCAAAGNCCNATAGCGGTGANACGAATATTTNGTCCGGCTAAGNAANNGACGGTATANANTNCTNNGTAGACACCTCGANGNNTCNNNTCCNGCCTNNTGCGCCCAACAGNGNAANCGCTANACTANNTNAATNTNATCGCTCAATCACTCTGTACAATAATTAATTCAGCTACCAAAAACACTACTACAATTCCACAATTATTCTACTATTTAAACTTCACCGCGTTCCCAAAATCACTACTCTTTACCGTCGAAACCGCTTCTTTTATATTCGGTAAACCACGTTTTAGAACGACCGCAAAACGCTTCGCAATTTGCGTCGAACATCGAAGATGCTTCTCGGTGTATCGCTTTCTAACGATGGCCTACATTAACACGCGCCCGGCCAGATATTGAGGGGCATCGGATTCATCCCGAATCGAGTGCTCGTTCAGACGTATCGAGCATAGTAGGCTCAAACCGTAACACTATTTAGACTCATATTTGCTTATTTAACATCTTATTCATTTCAACATTTCGTAGCTAAATGTTTAATACTTTTAGGAAATTTACCGTGCGATTCTTGGCCTTCAAAGATCCATTAATCTGCTTTTCCCAATATTTGAGGTTAGGAACGAGATTTAAAAAAACTGTTTTTACTAGCCTATTTGGATGTTACTTGGGTCCTTTTTCATAAAGAAAAAGTCATCACATTTCATTTTTTTGATTAATTTGGGATTTGGGTTATATGGTGTTAACTCTAGCCTCCTGGCGGCCCTGGCGGAGTAAGATTCAACTAAATGAACTATATTTTGGTTGATTCTTTTTGCCCAAAGAATGCTCGTTTCAACGATACCAAATTTGTTAAAATTAAAATATACTGCTCGCCACGTCAACCGGGACAGTGATAGACACGATTTGTATGTTTTGGCGTTTCGTATAATAAGCTTGTAAAAATTCCTTTTGAAATAAGTTTTTTGAGAAGCAAGAGGGTCATTCATCATTGATTAAAAATTACTAGTTGATTAAGTGTATTTATCACCTATTGAATGCTTCGGGATACTGCTGATTGACTAACAGCAGTATGAATATTACAACCAATATCCATTGGATAACTACCACTTGCAAAAAATCTTAGTGCTATGAGAACCTAAAATAAAGGTATAACATTTTCTTGTGTTGGGTTTTTACGAATTTTTATTCTTTGCTTTAGATTAGTAGTAGGTCTTTGAATAAATTCAGACACTATACAGGGTTTTTCAATGAAAAGTAGCCACCCTGAATATCTTCCAAAATAATTTCTCTGTTAAAAAATGCTAAGACACGTCAACAAAGATTGAAAGGGGGACATCTTTTTACGTAGGATTTGAATTTCTGCCATCAGCCCCTTTGCCGCCATAGCCACCCCCACTAAGTTTTCAAATGGCACCATACCCTGTGTGGCACATCGTTGGAAAGGGTATTTCATAAGGAATTAATTGCACTATTTTATTTGTACATTTGCTTTGAATTGAGACAAAAAAAAAATTTTTTGTTATTTTGGTCAAACTGCTGATAACACTACCGAATACCTGTTTTCCATTCCATGTTTTTGCCTCAGTCGGTCAACTTGTAAGTTCGTTTTGAAGGAACATTGTCAATATGGTTTACACGACTGCCGAAAGAATAGAAATTGTACATTTTTCATCCAGATAAATTAATTGGTCATCAGTATGTCTTAAAGTTGATGCAAAAATTCATGGAAACTGGTTCAGTGACAAACAAAAAACATCAACCTGAAAGACAAATTATTAATGAACCAATTGAAGTTGCTGTTTTGGGACACGTTGCAATGGATAATAATCAGTCTTTAAATCAAATTTCCCATACATCGGGTGTTTTGACAAGCAGTGTATGGAGAATTAAAAAAAAAACACAATTTTCATCCATACAAGGTAAAATTGGTTCAGGAATTAAACGAAGATGACTATGATAGAAGACTACAATTTTGTGAAATTATGTCTACTAATCTGACAAACAACGTGAACTTGTTGTACAATATTTGCTTCAGTGATGAGTGTATGAATTTTTTGAATGGAGAAGTGAACAGGCATAACTGTAGGTATTGGTCAGACACGAATCCACATTGGTTTAGGGAAACCCATACCCAATATCCAGAAAAACTTAATGTTTGGGCAGGTATTTTAGGAGACCACATCGTTGGTCCGTTTTTTATTGACGGTAATTTGAATGGCGCTACTTATCTTGAGCTTCTTGACACCACTGTTGATCCGACCTTAACAGAGCTACTAGAAAATGATGAAAATTTATTTGAAAATCAACTAATTTTCCAACAAGACGGTGCACCTCCACACTGTTCACTTCCCGTTCGGGAATATCTGAACAATCGATTTCCTGGAAGATGGATTGGTAGACGTTGTCTCATGGAATGGCCTGCGAGATCACCCGACCTCACTCCGTTGGACTTTTTTCTATGGGGGCATTTAAAATCTAAAGTCTATGCAACACAGCCGGCCAATATTGCAGACCTATTGCAGGCAGAGAATAATACATGAATGCCGACAACTGACACCGCAAGCCCCCACAAATGTTCGCGAACTCTTCCAAAGTCGCTTGTATTATTGTATGGAAGTTAACGGAGGTTATTTTGAGCCATTAATTAAATGATAACCGCTATTTGCTATTATTTCTGCAGTTAACAAAAAATAAACACAAAACGTATTTTTTATTTTTTTTTGGTCTCAATTCAAAGCAAATGTACAAATAAAATAGTGCAATTAATTCCTTATGAAATACCCTTTCCAACGATGTGCCACACAGGGTATGGTGCCATTTGAAAACTTAGTGGGGGTGGTTATGGCGGCAAAGGGGCTGATGGCAGAAATTCAAATCCTACGTAAAAAGATGTCCCCCTTGCAATCTTTGTTGACGTGTCTTAGCATTTTTTAACAGAGAAATTATTTTGGAAGATGTTCAGGGTGGCTACTTTTCATTGAAAAACCCTGTTTATCAGATCACGTACTAGTTACTTCCGTAATCTAAAGATCTTTATAAATTTCTGATCACTCAAATTAAATGCATTTAATTTTGGATAAAAGTGACGAGTTGGTAGTTCCTCTTCTGCTCGTCAAAATTTGCCATTATTACAAAGAAATAGAATTTACTTTGAAAAGTTATAGTAGTTTATACCTAGTTTCTTGTTAAAATCACCTAAAACGAAGCACGAGCTTACAGAACATATTATATCAATTAAGTGTACTATAATTTCTTCTGATTTTTGAATGCGCTTATATCGCAAGAGACTTTACATCTCGAATGGTCAACCACCGCTCGATTCTTACCGTTCGACAAATCTCGAATGAAAAATTTCAAGAATACGAATATCGAACGAACACGGTCAAAATCGATATATGGTCGACGGCACTATTGGGAGCGATGCACGTCATCAGTGAGTTTGACGTTTTGAAAATGCATTCGTATTTCTTAGCGATTAGTTGCGACCTCTCCTGTAGCGCTCTCTTTCTCACACGCGCTTATTAACTGAACGCAATTCTGATACAAACGTTACCTTCTCCCTTCTCGATCTCGACGTTAAAGGAGTTGTGTGCGTTGTTGCCAGATTGCTAGTTGACCGTTTCCTGTTTTTGTTTTTGTTGTGGATGACTTGACTAAAACTGCTTATAGAGAGAGACAAAAAAAAACTCAATATTGACTAATATTGTTATTCAAAATTCTCTGTTAAAAAACTGCGTCAACTTCTATATAAGAAGTAAATAAAAACAAAATTTATGTAAAGTTCGTGTTTTAATGAAAAAACTAAACATGCATCGGCCCCAATGAATAAAAAAAATGTAAACATAGCAGGAAGGAGCAATAGCAAACAAAGTGGGTGACAGAAACAAGGGGGAGGGGGGGAGTAATATGGCGGCCGTCAATACTTGTTAATCTTGTCCACTGTACAACTTAATTTAAATTTGCAAAACTCAACTGTTAAAGAACCACAAACAAACAAAACAAACTAACACTATACTACAACAAATACAAACAACAAATTTTTGCGGGTTTAAAACTCCAAACTTTCAATGACTGCGTCAATTCAACTGCGCAGTAGGCGAATGCGCAATCAAAGATGGTGGACTTCCGTCCCCCTCGCTTAATGCACAAACGGGTTATAATTTGTATTATTGTTACCTCCTGATACTTGTTCTTTTTACTCATTGGTATTATTGTTACCTCCTGATCAATGAATAAAAAAAATGTAAACATAGCAGGAAGGAGCAATAGCAAACCAAGTGGGTGACAGAAACAAGGGGGAGGCGGGGGGAGTAATATGGCGGCCGTCAATACTTGTTAATCTTGTCCACTGTACAACTTAATTTAAATTTGCAAAACTCAACTGTTAAAGAACCACAAACAAACTAACACTATACTACAACAAATACAAACAACAAATTTTTGCGGGTTTAAAACTCCAAACTTTCAATGACTGCGTCAATTCAACTGCGCAGTAGGCGAATGCGCAATCAACTTCCGTCCCCCTCGCTTAATGCACAAACGAGTTATAATTTGTATTATTGTTACCTCCTGATACTTGTTCTTTTTACTCATTGGTATTATTGTTACCTCCTGATACTTGTTCTTTTTACTCATTGGTCTATTCACTCTATTCCTGTTATCTCTGTCATTTTCTGTCCTCTTCCTCCTGGCGGCTGTCAGGCGTCGGAAACATGTCGTATGTCACACAATGATCAAACACAATAACACAATGTTTATTATATCCTTAACCTCATTTCTTATTTGAGTAATTTGTTCTTATTGTTTACTTTATTGAGGAATTATCTGTTACTATTGTTCAATATCATAAATTAAACAATGTTAAGTCCGTTAACTATTACATGCGCGAGGAAACATAAATATTAAATAGCGTCTCGGAATTTCGACATTGAGGATAAGTTCTATAGGAGGCCCTATACTTAATCTTCTATTCCTGTTTGGGTTAATAACTGAACCAGTTTGTGTTTCTTTTATCCGGTGGAGACTAGGAGTAAATTTACAACCATATAATAGTTCAGTCGTTTGAGTGAGAAGCTGTTTTAGTAAGGCAAGAAGAAAATTCTGGAAAAATGAGTGAAACTACCTCCAAAACATTTCCATTAAGTGTTGCAAGTGCAGTTCCTAAACACAGGTAAGCATTGACATACTACTCTCCCTCTTATCATTTTAAGCCATTTTGGTTGCTGCTAGAAGAAACAAGACTTGAACAGTCATCAGCTTGGTCATTCACAAACTGTTAAATTGAGTTCATATAACTTGAAAGCTTATTTATAAGTATAAAGAAAATAAACACACACTTAGGTACCTATTTAGGTTTAGTACCTTGAGGTACACCTCTGTTAATTGAGTGAACATGTGGCTAACCTACGCTAAGGAAAATTTCCTATTTAAAAGATAAATTTATTAAATAGATTATGGGTTATAAAGATATAATTGTGGATAGGAACACCCCCGAGGACACCATCCACCAATAAGGTGTTTTTAGACTTGGACCTTTTGGAATGATAGGTATAAAAGTGTTTCTGCCAAGGTTTCTGCAATTGTATAAAAATGTTAAACATTTTCAGAATTTTTCAGTTACATGAACTTCAAAATACAGGATGTCACAAATTCCATTCATTAGCAATTAATTAGCATTGGTATCTCAGAAACTTGTTGATAGAGCTTTAATTAAATTGAGGCAAAATGGTGCTTCAATTATGGAGTCAATTACATACAGACTAATCCCAAATTAGTAAAATTTTTTTAATTTTTAGGCCATAGTGTTTAGTTCATTTTCTATGTACAGGATGGCCACTCTTATTGGTTTTACTGAGTACAAAGCAAATGGTACTAGATAGAAAAATAGTAAGATAAGTGTTGCAAGTTTGATTTTCGAATTTAGTCTGCTGGTCCAATCAGAATTGCACTGTCCCTCATTTGTTTTGAATATACTGAGGATTCTTGAAAATTGTTTATATACATATTCAATTCTTTGGGATATTTCAGCTGTAATTTAAGTTTTTTTATCTATATTCCATTGGCATAGTCGCATTTTGTCTAGAGTTTTTACCTCGGTTTTTACACACCCTATACAGGGTGGTCCAGTTTCATATGTCAATAATTCACCATTTGATAGCCCATCAAAAAATAAGTTGACATGTATTATGTCATTTTTGTAAAAAATGCTTCCTAAGAAAGATGCAGTCCCCCAAATTTCAGTTTAAAACATCGTTCTTTTGTTATAACTAGAGTCTCCATTAAAAAACACTAAAATCTGTAAAAAAGCTTTAAAAAACCACAGAACTCTTTCAGAGATGCAATTTTTTAACTTTTTTTTAGTTCAAGTTATAGAAATTTTTTGAATCTTTTAAACTGCTTTAGAAGCGTACAGAAGATTTTAGACTGTTTTGAACAACTTAAAGAGCATTTGGAAGGTTTTTAGACAGTTTAAAGAGCATATTGAAGGTTCTAAAATGCTTAGAGGCATTTGGAAATTCTTAGACGGTTCTAGAATTTTTTGGATGCTTCTAGACAGTTTTAATATCTTTTGAGAGCTTCTAGACTAGTTAAAGAACATTTGAAGAGTTTCTGTAGTATTTTGAAATCTTTTTAGACTACTTTAGGTGCATTGAAGATTCTGGACTGCTTGTAAGACATTTGAATCTTTGTAGACGGTTCTAATAATAATAATAATAATAATAATAATAATAATAAATGCTTTATTTGCTCAAGTACACAGCATCACAGTGTTTAGCATTGTCAAAAGTACATATACTTTACAAATTACACAATATACAGCATAACTCGAGGCATAACTATAACATTACCTATATGGTGTAACTTTTGCTAATATAAAATTCATCTAAGGAGTAAGGACACAGATCTAAAAGTAATTGTTTTATTTTTGTTTTAAATGTAGCATAGGGCAAAGTTTTTAGTTCACTGGGCAGGGAGTTGTACAGTTTGATGCTGTTATTGATGTAGCTCTTGTCAGTTAAGGTAAGTCTGTGTCTTTGTGTTAATAAGTTTTCACCATGCCTTGTGGTATAATGATGTCTGCTGCTTACTGTTGCAAATTCTGATATTGTGGATTTCACATGTGCCAAACATTGATATATGTATAGGCCTGGTAAGATTAGGATTTAGGAGATCTTGAAAAGAGGCTCTGCAGCTGTCCAAGGACTCTAGTTTGCCCATAATACTTATGGCTTTTTTTTGTAACAGAAAGACCTTTTGCCAGTGTGTTGAATTTCCCAGAATAATAGGCCATATGATAGTTTGGGCAGGACCCCTTTAAAGGTGCGGTGCGGGAGACTTCTATTGGAGTGGTGTGTGAGATTTTGCGGAGGAGAAATAGGGTCGAAAAGAGGCTTTTTGTCAATTGGGTGATGTGGTGTTTCCAGGTCAACCTGCTGTCAAAGATTACTCCTAAAAATTTGAACGATTTACCTTCATCTTTTTCTTTCAAGGAGAATATGGCAGTTTCTGTTTTTTCGAGTTTGAGGCATAGATTGATGTCAGCAAAATAGGTGTTTAGTTTCCTAAGAATGGCGGCAGCTACCACGTAGAGCTGAGCAGTGTTACAATGATGGTCAAGAAGGGTTGTGTCATCTGCATATTGAACCGATGTCAGATTTGAGAGATGGGAAGGTAGTTTATTTACGTACAAGATGAATAATAGGGGTCCGAGTATAGACACCGGCGCTTACACGGAGAGCCTCCGACCTGCTGCCCGCGATATCGACCAGTTGGAAGCGGTCTGAAAGGTATGACTGAATAAGTTGTAGCGAGTTACCCCTAAAGCCATAGTATTCAAATTTGCTAAGTAGGATCCGGTGTGACACACAGTCAAAAGATCGCCAGCATAAGTTTATAACAAGTGTTTAAACTGCTTTAGAAACATACGGAAGCTTTTAGACTGCCTTGAAATGTTTTGAGACTTTCTAGACTTGTTGAAGATCACTTGGAAGCCTTTATAGTGTTCTAAAAGCTTTTGGAAACTTCTTGACTGTTTTGAAAGGTTTTCGACTGCTTGAGAAGCATTTTGGAGTTTCTGTAGTACTGTTTTAAAACCTTTTTAGACTACTTTAGGAGCACTTGAAAGGTGTTTGGACAGTTTTTTTAAGACATTTGAAACTTTGTAGACAGTTCTAGAAACTCTTGAAAGTGCTCTAGAAGCTTACGGAAGCTTTTAGACTGTCTTGAAATCTTTTGAGGGTTTTTATAATTAAGTTGAAAAGCATTTAGAAGCTTTTAGACTGTTCTAAAAGCTTTTGGAAGCTTCTAGGCTGTTTTGTAAGCTCTTGCAAGGCATTTTGGAGCTTCTATAGTGTTTTGGAATGTTTTTACATTTTTTTTACTACTTCGGAGCATTTAGAAAATTTTTGATCAGTTTAAATTTGTAAATTGATACTTATCCATTTTGCAACAGATAATTGATATTTTTTTGTCTCTCAGAAGACTTCAATATCTCAATACAGCTATTGCAATTGTAAATTAACCTATACAAAATAAAACCATACAAAAAAATAACAGCAAATAAGCACAAAAATAAAAAAAAGCATGAAGAAAATCTGTCAAATGACGTGTTTTTGAGTAAATCGTTCACATTCGATGTCAAAAGTTGGTTGCTTTTATTATTTACAAAAAGCAAAATTCCTAGAAATCCAGACTCTAGTTATAACTGTCAGACACTTGGAGCAATTTTGGTCACATTGGACACACAAGCAATTATGAAATTAAAACTCATTATGTGATGTTAATGACGTTTGTCAAAATTGTTTTGTCCCATAGATACAGGAGGATGGTTTTCATTTTCCCGCCTTATTTTCTACGTCAATTAAGATTTTTTAAAAATGGCACTTTTTTATTTTATTTTTGTTTAATTTTGAAAAGAATGTAGTTTCTTGTAAAATTCTGATTTGAAACTTTGTCTAGGAGATAATTGAAGGGCAAAAATTGGATAGTTTATTTTATAAACATTGAAATGCAATAGTGGTTTATCCTTCAGAAAATAAGTAGACATGCATGTTATCATTTTTTAAATGAACTCCTTCCCAGGAAGATACCAAGGCCCTCCAAAGTTCAGCTTCAAAAATCCTGTTTTTTGTCATAATTCTGAGATCCTTAAAGCAATTTAGATCAATTTTGGTACAAGTACTTATAAAATTAATAGTCATTAATTGACGAAAGTAACTTTGGTCTAAGCTGTCCCTGTTGATGCAACAGAGGAAATAAAATGTAATTTTTGGGAAATATCCAGTCAGTATAGAAAATAGAGTGGGAAAATGAACACCATCCCACTGTATCTACTCCAACAAGTTTGACAAATGTCATTCACATCACATAATGAGCATTCATTTCATAAGTACTTGTTCAAAATTTGATCCAAATTGCTCCAAGGGTCTGACAGTTATAGCAAAAAAATAATTTTTTCAACTAAATTTTGGAGAACTGTATCTTCCTTAGGAAGCCTTTTTCAGCAAAATGACATAATACATGTCAACTTATTTTTTGATGAACTATCAGTGGATTATTGGCATTTAAAACTGGACCACCCTGTATATTATTGGTTTATTGGATAGGTCTGTTTAAGTTGATTCCAATAATAGGTATATAGTTTTATATAGTTATCTCCAATAGTTTGTAAAATATTAATAAAAAACTGTTTTCTTCATAAGAAACAGTATGTTAGAAAGCTTCAGCATTCCCTAAATCTAAGTAATAATAGTGATAATTTATGAAGCAAATCATAAGTTATTATACATCACTAAAATCAGAATAAAACGTACTATTTGGTGGGCTAAAAATCCAGTATGGCGCCCATAAGAAAAAAGAAAGTTGATGATGGCTGCCAAAAAACGAAAATTTGAATCCATCATCGAAGAGCTGGGAAAAAGTGACAATGAGGAGATGCTTTCAGTTTTGGGATATCTTTTCAAATAAAGTTAGAAATAAATAAAAACAAAAAATCAATTTTTCAGTTTTTTTCGGATATCTTTGGAAGTACTCGGAAAATCGAAATTTTTAAAACGGCATTTGGTTGAGCTTTACATTGCGCAACTTTGCACCAATTTAAACTTTCTTGTATCTCTTATAGTTTCCGAGATCCCAATGGTGAGGGTCGAATTTTAATTACCTTGTATATTACCTAACTAACTAACTAAATTGTAACACTAAAATAACTTTCTACTTGCAGACACAAACTATTGAAATGGAATGGCTGGGGCTATATCGATTCAGAGTTTGTTGTTCGAAATGATGAGGTATACTTCTCTGGAAAAAGGTAGGTTTTTGTCAAGTATATTTTTTAAAGTAGAAACTATGAAACAATTTTTAGTTTTGAAAATTAGATAATTAGATTTAAAAATCCACTCTACTGGTTGAAGTACTTTTCCAAGAAAATGTTTTATTTATTTTTTCAGTTCATGCATGGTGTTATAAATTAATTATGATTTTAAAAGGGTTAGTGATTATATTATATATCATAATTTTATTTTGACTTTACTTGCACCTCTAAAATGATAAGCTTTCATGTGTCAATTATCTTTAAGATGTAAATTGTATAATTCTAATGGAATTTACATTAAATTAAATTATTTGTAGGTATCCAATAGGCGAGCTACGCCTTCCTTATCTGGTAGGTTGGGTAACAGATACTTTAGGAGTGAATTTGCAAAAACCGCAGTCTATTCGCGATCGCCCTAAGCAAGAAGATTATCCGACTTCTAAATTATCCAACACTTTGTTGGATCGTTTGATAGGGCTTGGAATCTCTTACTCAGTGGATGTGGTAGACCGTTTGTTTCGGGCTCACGGACACACTCTTCACGATATGTTTACATTGAAGCACGGAAAATTCAGTAGGATTCCCGATGTTGTTTTATGGCCTACTTGCCATCAGGACGTGGTGCAAATCGTCGAATTTGCCACTGACAACAATTTAGTGGTAAGCATACTAGTTGCCTATAATCACTATATGATCACATATGATGTAGTTTGATATAAGCGCTCAAGTTCATATCCCTTGGAATTATTTTTATTTTTTCTTTGTAAAATGGTAAAAAGTTGATAAATTTATTTGCTTGTAATGAAAAGAAATAGTATTCTATTATAGATTTTTTACTTGATTGATTACTCAAAGAACTTAAAAAAACATGAAGCAAGTTTTTAACAAGATCATTCAGTAAAACGCTGTCGTAAAACTTACATTAAGGTTTCAATTTCATTGCAAGTCAACTCAAAACCACATATTAGCAAGGGTCTGTGGAGTAACTGTTAAGGGTATAGGATTAAGGACGACCAATTAAGCGACACACGCTTGTAATTAATCAGAAGCTTTAATTACTCCACTGACTATAAGAAAACTAAACATCTACAATGACATATTATAAACAACCGCAATGACAATCAACATTACAGTATCCAGGGAAACCTAATTGACATTAATTGACACCTTCCATATACTTTTACAATTATACAAAGTAATTTACTTCAACACCTTCCCCTAATTGTAAAACATTTCAAACAAACATTTCTAACAATTCACTAACTAAAATATCTCTAAGCTTAACACATCATATCAAATGACCAAATTAAAAAAAACTGTAACTAAAACAAAGTCAATATCCGATTTCTAAACAATTCAAATTTTAATCTACCTAAAGGCTTAGTTAGAACATCGGCGACCTGTTCATCTGATGGATAAAAGTTCACATTTAAGAAACCCTCTCTAACTTTTTCCACAATAAAATGATAATGCACATCAGTTTGCTTCTTTTGCCAAATTGTCCAAATTTTATCAGCTGAATTGCACTTTGATTATCCACTCGAAGTTCTGAATTCACAGTACTGTCAGTAAGTTCTTCAATAACTGCTTTTAAGTATAACAACTTTTTATAGTACACTCAGCTGCTGCAATAAACTCAGCTTCTGTGCTTGAGAGCGATACTATAGGTTGTTTACGAGATGACCATGCTACTGGACCTTCACAGTAAAATATAATGTAACCTGTGGTACTTTTCCTGTTCTCCTTGTCCCCTGCAAAGTCACTGTCACAGTACGCTATCAGTTTGTCACATTCTTCTGTCTTCATATAGCTGATTCCATAATATGTCTTTATTCAATTTAGAAATCGTAAAATACGCTTTGCATTGGTAACATCAATGGGATTTGGATGATCTAGTCGTCTACTACAGAAATTTACTGCATATGATATATCTGGTCTAGTCTTGTTTGATAAATACAACAGACTGCCTACCATTGTCTGTAAGGAAATCTTTCTTCACATTCAGTAATATTGTCATACTCTGGATAATTATTTTAGATCATAGGGGTTGACATTGTTTTTGAATTTTCCATGCTTGAGTGTGGTTTCTACATATTTTGATTGTCCCAGCACTAGTCCCTCTTGAGGTATAGATAATTGAATTCCTAAAAATGTTCTTGGATTGTCCATTAAAGTTATTTGAAATTCATTCATCAGTTTGGTTAAAATTTTAAACATGTCATTTTGATTCTTTCCAAAAAGTATACCATTATCCACATAAATAGCTAAAATTATAGTTCCATCAGAATTTCTAAGAATACAACTTTCAGATTTCAATGGTTGTAATCCTTTGGTTTTTAAGAAATCAGGAAAATGCTTATTCCATGTGTAAGGTACTTGCTTCAGGCCGTAAAGTAATTTCTTCAATAAACAAACTTTTCCTTTTTCTGTGTAACCTTCAGGCATCTCCATATAAATTTCTTCATTTAGATTTCCATCAAGAAAAGCTGTTTTAATATCAAAAGTTTTAATAATAAACGATTGATTAGCAGCAAACGCCAACAAAGTTCTTAAACAGCTAGTATTTACCACAGGACTAAATGTTTCCTGATAATCAATGCCATACTCCTGCTCAAAACCTCTGATAACCAGTCTTCCTTTATACTTGCCATCTTCTTTTTTTCTAAAAACCCACTTGCTACTTAATACTTTCTTTCCATCAGCATCCTTTTCATCAACATATATCCAAGTACCATTCTTTTTCAAAGAGTTCTTCTCATCTTCAATGGCTTCCAACCATTTAATACTATCCTCGGAATTCACAGCTTCATGAAAAGTAAGCATTACATAATCATTAAATCTGGCTGGTTTTCTGGTTATTCTTCTAGATCTTTCTTCTTCAAAGACCTGCTGCATTCTCAGTCCTTGATGTATCTGTTGACACTGCATTCTCCTCCTCCTGATCAGAAATTTCTTCTATTTGATTTTGATCCAATTCACTAAAACCAGTTATATCATCATCTGATACAGACACTATTACTTTCTGATCAACATGAGTACAATTTTTGAGTTGCTCATTAAATATCACATTCCTTGATATCATAACCTTTTTAGATAAAGGATCAAATAAACGATAATTTGTAGAATTCTTGTCATACAAATATACACTTTTGACTTTTTGGTTCTAATTTTGTCTGGAACATGTATAAATGCTTCACAACCAAAAACTCTCAAATGATTTAACACTGGCTTATTTCCATAATTCAAATGGTGTGCTATTTGAAGTTTGTCTGGTTGAAGTTCTGTTGAGAATATAAACACCAGTATTGACTGCTTCTGCCCATAAATATTTTGGAACTCCTGCTGAATAAATTATGGACCTAGCACTCTCGACAATCGTACGATTACCACGTTCAACACGTCCATTTTGTTCAGGCGTGTATGGAGAAGTAGTATCAAGTTCAATACCATTTTCACTCAAATAAAGTTTAAATTCCAGTCCATCATATTCAGTTCCATTATCTACAGGGGTGGGCATAAGTCACCTGGCAGCCTTGAAAACAGTTCATGCGTCAGACCCACCACTCTCGCTGGGATTTCAGGTGCGCGTAAATTTCTTGAATTTTTGCAAATTTGCCCGGTGACTTATGCCCACCCCTGTATGTGAAGTATCTTTACATTATTACCAAATTTATTTCTAACTTTAAGGTTATAATCTTTAAAACATTCTAAAGCGTCACTTTTATGTTTCATAAAATAAATTATCCTGTACCCTGAATGTTCATCTTTAAATAAAATAAAGTATTTTGCCCTTGAACTGATGGAACATTCATAGGAACACAAAAATCGCTATAAATCCGCTCACCAAGTTTTATTTTCATATTGTTTAAAAGGAAACTTGTGCATCTTACCATATGAACAGCCATCACATACAAACTTCTGCACATTATCTATTTTGATTCCATTTACCAGTCCTTGAGATGCCATTTCCTGGATTGATTTGACATTTAAAAGCCCTAGTCTCTCATGCCACAGCTGCAAACTACCACTAGAAACCAAATGTACTTCAGGACTGTCACCACCAACTTTTAATGTCTGAAAGAACATTTAATAAATGTTATTTGGTCCTCTAATAGCACTGGCTACTAAAATGTCATTGTCAAACACTACTAAAGCTTTGTCACCAGTCTTTAGAACCTGCATTCCCTTCTTCGTCACAACACCTTCTGAAAACAAGTTCTTTTTCAGCTCAGGTATATACAGCACATTATTAATAGTCGCATTCTCCCAACAATCATTACGAAGCTTTTTAATTCTTACAGTTCCTTTTCCTTTCACCCGGAGCCTCTTATTGTCACTAAGCACTACATTAGAGTCAGTCACTTCAAAATTAACCAGTATGTCCCTTCGATAAGTCATATGAGCTGAAGCTCCACTGTCCATAATCCAAACATCTTCATCAGATATAGTACTAGGAAATCCTGTTATAAATGCTGATTCACTAAATATTAGTAAATTTTCATTTCTTTTGCTAGCTGCATTAGTGTCAGATCTTCTGCCATTTTTCTCATTTGAATCAGATTTTCCATGATTTTGACTCTTAAAACGACAATTCCTTGCAATATGACCTTTTTTGCGGCAATTGTAACACATGGGACCTAAATTTGAGGTTGGATATACAGTCTTCGTATTTGAACCTCTTCTGTTTGAGTTAAATTTCATCTTATTAAACTTCTGGGTGACTGTAGACTTGGCTAAATCACTCTCTTTATATGCTGTAAGACTGATTTCCTTGTCTAGTAACCTAGCTGTAAGATTAGGAATTGTTTGCTTCTTTTCATCCATTTAAAGCCATGCCTGCCTGACATTTCTGTACTTTAAAGGCAAAGTACTTAAAATTTTAGTCATTATAGCTGCATCACTGATGGTTTCTTCTGATTCACGAACCATTTTAGCTAAATTCTCCACTTTAGCTATATGTTGTGCAATAGAATCATTTGATATCATTGTATATTGATGAAACCTTTCATGAACCTGAACACTACCTGATGTAAGTGTAAACATTGCCTGGGCATCACACTTGATCCACTGAGATAATTCTTCAGGTCTATCAGATGTTGGCTGAAGTACAGATCCACTATTCCATAAAGACCTTTGGCTTTTAAGGCACACTTCATATGAAATTTCCACTGAGGATAATTTTGACCATTAAATTTGTGAATCACAGCAACATCAACTTTGTCTGCCATCTTCTCAAGTGCTTCTGTAAATCCGGATAGAAACACCAAACAATTTTCGCCCTCTTAATCAAACTGTGCAAGTTAGACACACTAAAACTCGCAAGAATCGCACACTGGGTCCATAACCTGTTAAAGATATAGGATTAAGGAGGACCAATTAAGCGACACACGCTTATAATTAATCAGAAGCTTTAATTACTCCACTGACTATAAAAAAACTAAACATCTACAATGACACATTATGAACAACCGCATTGACAATCAACATTACAATAACCAGGGAAACCTAATTGACACCTTCCATATACTTTTACAATTATACAAAGTATTTTACTTCAACAGTAACACATCTTATTTTTTTAGATGGGATTTTACTATACCATCTTAAAAAATAGGACGTGAACAATTGAGTTCAACTTTTTGACCTTAAGTTTTTGAACCATAAACAAAGTTTAGCGCGGATGTTGAAATCATAGAAATTGGTTCTGGTTCGTGGGTTATTTCCCATTAAATAAAAGAGTGAAGCAGAAATGAACAGAAATGATTGAAAAACCAACTGACATACATATGATGAAACGAATACGGATGTAGCCTGTTAGAAAAAAAAAACAATATAAAGATATCACTAGCACAATTGTGACTGACCTCAAAGAGGTCCACAGTTTGTGGCAAACATTCTGCTTTGGAACTGGTGCCGCTATTGCCAAATGTTGCAAATGACCCTGGCCCAAGGAAATGTAACAAAAGTTTAGTGTGGATATCGAAGAACAAGAAACGCGGGTCATGGGTTATGCCTTAATACATACACAAGGTGTGTGGAAATGGTGCGACCAACACTTAATCAGGTACAGCAAAAATAAGTGCACAAACATGTGTGTACATACATATGTTTCTATAACACTTCTTCGAAAACTCAATAACACTCCTTCGGTGTGTTCAAGTCCGATTGTTTTAAAGTTTTGTACACATCTTACAATCTATTGCATTATTGATCCGAAGTAGACATTTATTCCTTATTGTTAAGATTATGATCACCATTGTCATTTACTAAATAATCTAGAACTTTTTTATTTTCTGTTTTTTTATGTGAATAGTTTCAAATAATAAAGGAATACTTAAAACTACTTTTTCAATTGTTTGAAAAGGTGTGGGCATGTAGGAATTAAATTATTGCCACCGTTTTCACGGAGCGGGTCAAGAACACTACTGATATGGTTTCTGTAGCAACTAAAACATCTGTAGATTTAATTTTGACAGATTGTGTAATAAACTGCGCGTCACCTCAACCACTGTCCCTGTTGATTTTTTTGGGTCATTTTTAAAACCTCGCCATTTCGAAACGAATCAACGGATTTTAATTTTAGTTTGGTCAACCTATGAGCTTGATTGATTGGCTTTGGTTGACGGAAAAAACTTTAATTTTAAGGCACTGTAACTGTACCATACGGGGTGGAAAAGAACCCCGTGTAAAATTTTTCAAGTGGTCTTTAATTAACCAATAATTTTCTTTTGGTTTTATTTTAACATAGAAAAGTGTTGTTTGGGTCCATATCTCGGGACGTTTTTGTGACAGTTTCCCAATTAACGTCCTGTGTCTCAAAAAATATCGATTTTTCCAAAAAATAAGAGATAGCAGCACTCAATCCCGAATTAAGGCAGTAGTTCTTATTCTAAGTCAGGTGTAGATTCCATATTATGTGTTACATAATTTTAAGTCATCTACCTTGACCTCGACCTTGACCGTACATGGTGTCTAAAAACAGTTAAAGTGAGAGAACAGCTTGTGCAAACAATTTCAAGTTTCACTCACTGTCCTTGGACACCCTGAAAGTTGTTATCAAGCATGGGTCTTGTCGGTAGTAATTGCACGAGTGTAGAAAAATTCTTTTTTTTTTTGGCGAAAGAGCACGACACCGAAGGTGAAAGGCTCTTTTCAGGAAAATTCATGAAAAGTTCTCAGATTATGTAACAGATAATATTGAACATATAACGGTATTTGACTGACAGATATGGACCTGCTGATATGATCTACCTAATTCGTCCAATAAATCGATATTTCTTCGGACACATGACGTTAATTAAGAAACGGCCAAAAACGTCCCGACTGCCTACCCGTATTACCCTAGACAACAAGTTACTATGTTACAAAAAAGTAAAAAATGTTTACTGGTAAAGTGACTGTAACTCAAATCTTTTCTTTTTTGTGGACACGTTTTTCTCCTACTTTCATTGTCTCTAGCCACCCTGTATGGTCTTATCAGTCATGGGGTTGCTTTCAAATTGTGTTATTTTCACACCAAAGTAGCATGCAACGTGCGACATGCTTCTAGGCAGTATGTCGCTCGTGGCATGCTACTTTGGTGGGAAAGCTCACTGAAATGACACGAACTAAAAGCTGCTACCATAACTTAATCCGAGTTTGAGCACTGTATAATGTCACCTTTTTCGAATAAATCAATATTTCTTCAGACAAGGGACTTTAATTGGGAAACGCCTAAAAACGTCCCAAGATATTGACCTAAACAACATTCCTTATGTTAAAACAAAACTTTCCCACATTGTATAGGGCAGGTGCAGTGCATTACAGTAAAAGTCTTTCAAGTAAGCAAAAAGCCCATAAATTAAGCTCAATGATAGTCTAAAATCCGTTGATCTGTTTCGAAACGGCGAGGTTTTAAAAATGACCCAAAAAAGTCACTGACTTAGTTGACGTGGCGCGCAGTTTATTTTAGGGTGATTACTAATTTATTATTTTTGGCCAATTATTTTTAACAACCTTTAAAATAAGTAAAAGTTTTTATTAAATTTCGTCCTATAACTAGTCAATTATTCAACGCTTAGCAATGATTTAAACATTTTTTTATTCACTAGATGTTTAAACAAATTTCAAATTCAGAGTGGAATGACATTCGCCTATTTACGGATGTAAACAAACAAACAAACATCAATGTCAACATCTGCGGGGCGCAGTGCAAACGTAATAGAACTGTAATTTTAGTTTTTTTTAATATAAGAAGTCGAAATTTAATAAAATATTGTATAAAACACGTGACTTAAACCGGTTTATTCACGAAAAGAACAATTAGGCTCACGAGCGTAGCGAGTGGCCTAAGTTCTTCGTGTTAAAAATTGTTTAAGTCCCTTGCTGTATAAATAACTATTAAAATAATGTCTTAGAACTTGTCACACTCATTTGTTTAGTAGAATCGGCTTGTTAAGTATTGATCGCACTATTTCCGGACACAATGTATATCCGTAGATGTGTCATCATGTGCACAATCTTATTAAGGGGGTAGTATCAAAACAAAACCTAAGCGTTTTGCTATGGTTTGTTATTATTATTAAGTTAGCAGCATTATTCACAAATCCTATTTGACAATTAATGTCACGATCATAACATGACACAACTAGTCAAATCTCTTTCTGTAATGTTTATACATATTAGTTTTGAGCGTATTTTATTTTTAAGATAAAATAATTACAATAAAGTGTTATTCGGTACCGGTTTAGCTGGTTCTAGAGACCATAAACTATACAGCCGGAACTACTAGTCGACTAGTCGATTTTTTTTTTTTAAATATTAGCGCCGAAAACAGTGGAAACTGTGAAACTCTCTTTTAAAACAATATTTATGCTGCGTGGGTACCATTGGGATATTTTAAAACTTTTTTTTTTCAAATATATCACTTAAAATCTAAAAAAACTGCATTGCACATTATAGTCTTTAAAAAGCCCGCCAGTTTACAGTGTGTCCCGCTTTTCTTGAGTACAGCTTGATGTCTCAGTTAATAATACATAATGCAATTTTCTTTAAATTATGGTGGTGATTGTATGTCAGAAAAATGAAGTATTTCGCATAATTTTTTCCACTACTAACATGATAAACATGCCACTTGTCCGATTAGTAACTTGAGAAATTAGTTTTCTCTACCTTAATGGTCATTGTTGACCTAGGTCAATAATAGAGTCTAATCTCTACTTCTAGTCTGGCACAAACACAACAAAAAATAAAATTTTATTGACCTAGGTCAATAATAATGTCAACGTCTGTTAAGATATGACATATGAAATATACTTGACAGAGACAGATAAATTAGGTTGACTTTTCATGTTGTTATCCTAAGTTTTTAAATTTTCAATAAAAGGGCCATCAAAAATATGGTTAATAGTGGAAAAAACCTCTTCAACACCGCACGCCAACGGTAAATAATAGTATATTATTAACCAAGGTTGTATTATTTACCGTTGGCGTGCGGTGTTGAAGAGGGTAAAAGGGTTGATTTTACAGAAAAAAATATTAGGGCCAGTTTTAGTTAACTTTTTCTACCAGATTTAGAATCAGCATCCCCAAAAACCCCATAGTCCATATTTTTAAAATCTCAACAGCTGATTTTAGCATAAACAAAATTCAGTCTACTTTACAAATTTATTTTTATTTGCGATAGCTAAATTACAATTTAGGTTATTTATTACAGTTAGGTTATTAGATTTTAAAATATGGACGATGAAAAGATTCATGGAAAAAGGTTTTTGGGGATGCTGATTCTAAATCTGGTAGAAAAGGTTAGCTAAAACTGGCCCTAATATCTTTTTCCGAAAAATCAACCCCTTTTTACCTTCATCGCAAATCGCATTATTATTAACTTAGATATCAGGGTGTACTTGTTAAGACAATCACTCTCGGGACTGGGTCGTTCCAAAGATTTCCTTTCTTGAACCGTTCGACGACACAACTCTAGTGATTTGTCTAAATGCATTATTATGGCATCGAAACTTTCTCGAGAGTGATTATCTTGATTAATATCCATTCTTTCAAATAAAAACTACAAAAAAAAATAGATCCCAGGGATGCCAAATTATTTTATAAATAGAGAAATAACTAAACCTAAAACAAAACTAACCTAACTACTTTACTACAGCAACTCTTCCATTCAGACACCAACAGGGTAATTGGCAATGTTTGGCGCTCAATTTTTACATACATGACACTACATGACAACTACTACTACTAAATGAATAGATTAGATACCAGAAACGATTGTAGATATATGAACTACTGTCTATATTAGCCTAATTACTTACTGTCTCTGACACGTTTACGGAATTAGTCCAAGAAACAAAACGTCTGAAGATCACGTAGTGTATCGCACTATGGCTCCTACATCAGGTTTTCTGGAATTCGCTCACAGCATCATCGGGGTATCAGGATCGTTTTTGAACAGCAGCAATCAGCTCAGTCTCTAGCTCTTCAAAGATGAAATCTGTTAGACAGCTTTGCGGCGTTCCCAACTAGTTTGCTTAAGCAGCAACAAATGTTTCCAATTGGAACTGCCCAATGCAGATTACACCCTCTTTAGCTTTAGTTCTCGAACAACAAACGACAGGGCGAAAACTATCGTATTTCTGGCCAGCCCTTTACGCAAGGTGTATTAACTGTTTGGAGCTTTCTACAAGCTATTCTTCCATCAGTCCGCAACTTGAGCTTTGCAAGAAAATTAGATATATGTCTGAAAATTCTAAAAATTATTATCAAAAATTGACATCTCTACCTCTGCCTCTACCTCTACCTGAATATCCCTGGCATCCCTTATAAATTTTAATTTGCGCAAAAAGAAAAAATAAATAAATCAATCTTAAAAAGAATAGATATTTTTAAGACATACTCATGAAAAGCAGGACACACTGTATATGTAGTATGTACCAAACTTTCAACTAAAAGCCAAAGAATAGCTATTTAACAAGAAGAGACAGTTGAAAAGAGAAAGCGAATAGGGAACCTACCAAAGTTAATAGACAATCGACTGATATCGACTTTGATCGTTGAATATCAGGAGTATTGGTTGATCATTCAGGTTGTTGAAGAATGTTGCCATATCTCAGACCACAGCAAATAATTGTTTTAAAACATCAGTTTAAAGTTAATAAATATTGATATCTTCCAATCATTAAAAGGCGAACTTAAAACACTTTGACTCATAAGGAGTAAACAATGATCATAAGAAATTAGTTTATATTTGACTCTGAAATTTGGATGCATTTTTACTTCAAAATGAAATAAGATAGGAGACAACCGGCAACATGTTTCCTACCAAAGGCAAACCGAGGTCAGCCAAAGACATCACCCCAATATCAAAGGAATTATGCCGGCTGTCCCTTCTTGTTAAATAGCTATTCTTTGTAAAAGCTATAAAAAGTCACCTTGAAAGCAAGAGTCAGCAATATTTTGTCCTGCTACCTTGTGCATTGCTACATATCGCTACTTTAATTAGCAAACCGCGTAACTCCACTTTTTCACAAATCTGATTTTCATACAAACCTTTTAACGAAAAATACCGCTTTCCATACAGGAAATAAAAAGTAGCTTCATCCTGAAACCAAAGGTAGTGCCAGGGACGCTTAGTGTAATCATATTTGAAACTCTGACTAATTTAAAACTTGGTGCACTAGCTTATGTTGATAAACGACTTTTTGTTATTATTAAAAACTTTATAGGGTATTGGCTATAATTATAAACTTACAATTTCAATCAAATTGAATTACATTATTGTATCTGCTGACATATTTCATTTACAAATTGGGTTGCATTCTGAGCAATACAGTCAGTTAAAGAGGAACTCTGTGTAACGACTAGGATATTTTGAAATTAGGTTTGTGAATTATGAGCCACTAAGCAATTTTATAGCAACAAGGAAGGGGGATAAAAGTGTTTGTCAATTAAAAAAAATACTCAGCAACCATTTTATTGCTATCAATTTGATTGAAATGGACCACTTACCTGTTTTTTTTTTTAACAATTTAATTGAAAGCAACCAAGCTCTTTCCGCTTAGTGAATGGAGGCCTTTAAGTTTCTGACCCCACATTCTTATTATAACATTGTCATTCAAATATTGTATTGGTGGGTTCTTAAATATGGGTCAGTTGGCAGCGGGACACAAATAGAAGTTGTTTTTATCTTGCTTTAAACTGACTTGTACGGGACTGAGTCGAACTATGGACACACTACCTAAAAACACAACCACTTTAATCAAACTCACATTTGATCTATAAATGCCTTTATTCTCTCATTGACCAACTTGTAGTTCTGAAGGACTTGAACAGTGAACTGGAATTGGATGGGCCACTTTCTAGAGCCTCTCTTACCAGTGTTACTTATGTGTAAATAGCACACATTTTTGCTGTTTCGCCAAAATGTTACAACATATTGAAAACTTCCTTATTTACCATTTTCTGGTTTGTTTGATTTTGAAGTAAACAAATTTTTTAGACAGTTGAAAATAAGGCATTAGTAGGTTTGCAGCTCAACAGTAATTCGAATACTAAACAGCTGAACGTCATTAATTTTATTCATAAATTAATTCAGAAAGCAGACCAAACCAAACATTTTTTCTGTAGGTTTATGATTAATAAATTTATTGGTGGAGAAGGACTGTGTGTTGCTTCTCTATCTCAATTCTCTTCAACTTCACTGAGATAATATAAACTTCACTCTTCATCTATGAACCTGAGATTTTCCAGTACTATTTATATAATTTTTAACTTTTGGAACCACATCTGTTGCCATTTAACTAAACCGCTTCCCTGGCTGGCACGTCTCGGAAACATGACATATCTGATTGAGCTCAGTTTTAATGCCTCTTTATAAAATCGTGCAAAAAAGTACACCTTTGAAATGATTTTTAGTGCAAAAAGTTCCTCTTTTTTGCACTAGTACGATAAAGTTTTTCGGACTATGATCATTTTTCAAAAGCACAGGCGATGACAATATCAGCGCAGAAATGCTAAAACAACTAGATGAGGTAGGCATTACAATTCTGTGGAAGATAGGCAACAACATATGGAAAACCACACAATGGCCAAAGGATTGGTGCACATCAACCTTCATTCCATTGCACAAAAAAGGTTTCAGTCAAAAATGTAACAACTACAGAACCATTGCATTTATCTCACATTCAAGGAAAGTTATGCTACGAATTCTCTGTTAACGCCTTAAACGCTTTTTGGATTAGCAGATCCCACAGAAACAGGCAAGATTTGTCAGTGGCAAGGGCACAAGAGAACAAACCTGTAATGTTCGACAAATTATTGAAAAGGCAAGAGAATTTGCAAAACCATCATATCTCTGTTTCCTGGACTACAGCAAAGCGTGTGACTGTGTTAGCTGGCAAAAGCTTTGGAGAGCTCTCTTAGATATTGGAACTCCTCAACATCTGGTGCTCCTATTAAAACAGCAGTGCAACAGTCAGCCTGGAGGACAAAACCTCCCCAACCTTCAGCATACAACAAGGCGTCAGACAAGAGTGTATTTTATCTCTCTTAGATTTTTGATGCCGATGACACCACACTTATAATAAATGGCAAACAGAAAATTGCTAAACTTATTAAAAGAGTGGAAGGAGAAAGTCTGGACTATGGGTTAAAACTAAATCGACAAAACACTGTTAATGGTAGTAAATCGCACCAACAGAATACACAGAGCGCCTACTATAAACGATATAGAAACGGTAGAAGAAATTAATTATCTGGGTGCTAACATAAACAGAGAGGGAAATAATTCATCTATCGAAATCACAAAAAGAATCACTCTTGCCAAAACTGCCATGATAAAGCTGCATAAATCTGTACGGACAACTAAAACAAAACGCAAAATTGTCGAAACTCTTGTCTTGCCAATAACATTATATGGGGCAGAAACCTAGACTTTGAAGGCCACAGACATTGCTAAACTGGACAGCTTTGAAATGTGGGTCTCAAGAAGGCTTTTAAGAATCCCTTGGGCTGCTCACAGAACCAACGTGTCAATATTAGAACTTCAAATTAATGTAAGACTGTCAACCATCGTAAGTCAACAATTTCAATTTCAAGTTTTTTGGACACGTGAGCAGGAGAAAGGATGACAATTTGGAAACACTTGTGACACAGGGAAAAATCGAAGGCACGAGATTTAGAGGGCAATGGATGGATCAAGTGAAGCACTTCACAGGAAATTCAATGAAGGACAACCTAAGGTGCATTAGAGACAGAGATAAATGAAGAGAAATCACAGTCACCATAACATGAATGATAACATAAGATCACGACTCTTCAACCAATGAAGTAAACGACTAGAGAGAGAGATCATTTTTCAATGATGTTTAGGGCAAAATGTCTTTCTTTTTTGCACTTTTTTATCTACTACTTGTTGTGCTTTTATCGTCAAACAAGTCGATTTAATAAAACATGTTGTATGCAACCCATGCAAAAAGTCCTTTTTCATAAATCATTTAGCACTTGTTGCATAAATAACTATTTTCTAATCAATACACTTAGAAAAATACATTAAATTAATCAAATACCATCAAACATATACATAACAAATGCATGGGCTAAGTATGCAATTTGACAAACCGAACCAATTAGTATACCTGCTGTTGACAAAGCAAGTGAGGTACCAATCTCGCCTTTCTGTTTAATGTTCTATTTTTTTTTAATGTTCTAAGTTTATCTGATTTATTAAAAAAAACACTGTTAGGGTTGAACATACTGTTGTTGTGTGTGTTGTGTTAATGGATTTTATAGATGCAACTTTAACACTTTTAAAAATACAGCGATTTGAAAAAACCCTAAAAGTGTAGAGGCTAGTGACAACACGGAGTAATTACGATATGCATCTAGTATTTATGTAATTGTCCCGGACAATTTGTCCGACGTTTTAAAGCCCTTCTTACTTTCTAACTCACTTCTAACTCAAAATTAAGTTTAGTTTTCTTTCAGGTGGAATGTTTATATTTTGCGCAATAATGACAATGATATTTATAAAAAAGCTCTTTTTGACTACATTTTGAAGGTAGTCGCGTACCCACATAAATACTGTATCTTAATTGTGATGGAGGATGAGTATTTTCTTATAGATACTAACATTTGGAGGTGGAACTGCCGTCTCAGGAGCAGTAGAGTGTCCGACTAACGAGGAGCGCGCTATTCTGTCATTAGACACGAGCCAAATGAATAAAATTCTTTGGTTGAATGACACTAATTTAGTTGCATGTTGCGAGAGTGGTATAATTGGTCAGGATTTGGAAAGGGAATTAAATTGCATGGGTTATACTACCGGCCATGAACCGGACAGCTATGAGTTTTCTAGCTTGGGTGGTTGGGTGGCTACCAGGGCCTCAGGTAATTATTTATTTTTATTAATAAAAACTTATTTTGGTAAAGATGCATGCAATTTGTTGACAGATGCTATATTAAGGTAGATAGTTAATGTCCCCAACATTGGCTAAGTTGAGTTCAAGGAGAGATTAGATAATCTAAGTTTAGTTTAGACTGTGTTATTTTGAATCTGTTCTGTAACATTCAAACCTCAACTTAGCTTAAGTTGTACTTAACATCGACTTGAGAGTGTCGGTGAAACAGGTATAAGTTATTTAAGTAGAAGTTTGTATAGTATGGTTTGCATTAAGTAGTATGATAAGGTAGGCTTCTAGATGATCATTAAGATTGAATGGGATGTTGCACAATAACTTTGACACAAAACTTTTAGGATGTTTTATAACAATGGGTACACCTTCATTAGTAACTAACCAAATCTAGTTGTATAGGGTGTCTGTAAAATATAGAATTTAACAGAAAAACCACGAATAGCGGGTGCCAAGTATGTTACTATTCTTTTGGTCAGAGATGAGCTGTTAATATTGACTACGTTTTCACGTAAACAACGGGTAGATCACGCCTTCGGTGTAGACTATGCGTAGTCTTAAAGCTCACACAGTGACACTGTCAGTAACGCCATTTATTGACTACATACAACGAGGATGTAACATACTAAAGGAGAGTGTGCGAAGCTTATGAACGAGTTGGCTGAAAGATTCTAGTTCGTCCAGAGAAACTTGGCGTGCTACTCATCCTGTAAAAATCTTGTAGTTTTGTGGGATTTATGTCACATTTGAAATTTCAAATTTGAGCAAATTCAAACAAGAACTTATTCAAATTTCTTAAGGTTTTTTCTAATTTCCGATATTATCTGTTACTGCCTACTGCTTTCAGTCCGTCTGTCTTAAAGATTAGTGCACAGACAAGTAAAAGTTTACCATAAAATTTGTATTTTGACAATCATTAAAATTAAAAAAAGTGCAGGCAAAAGTGGATTTCAAATATATTGGTACCAAATAAATGAATGTATGGTATGGTATGAAATAAAAGGTTCATGTAACTAGAACAAGTCGTCATTTACTATTTTAGGGTAAAAATATTTTTCTTTTCTAACTTTGTTTGAGAGATGGGAGTCAATAGTGAATTAATAACTACAGTTTGGATTTGGAGGCAACATAAAAGCTGTCTTCAAATCTGAAAGGTTGTGGATGAAATTGATGTTATCTGAAGCATGTATTATGCCGACCGTATAGTACCGACCAACCTTCGGTACAACCTTAAAAGTACGCCGAATGTTTTATACATTGTGAATTGGAATCACTGGCCTACCATCAAAAATTAAATTAAAATATAAATTTGTATATTTCCCGAACTGTATTAACATTCGATCAGCTGATTGTTGTGCTTTTAGTTAGTTTTGCCAGAGCTCCATCATGGCGCTGCTGACAACAATGTGACAAAAATACCCTACGGAAATAATCACTCTTCTTTAGTATTATATTCTCGACGACATAGGCAGTACGTTGACACTAATAATTAATCTTCTTTCTGATGGTTTGAAAAAGTTCTTAAATTTTAAATAGCACACTGAAGAAAGAATAATTACAAAAACCGGTAAACTCCCAGTAGTGATAATGATTTAATATGACAACAAAGTAAAAATGTAAACATAAACAGATAAAATAAGACAACCCTATTTTGTTGATAAAATAACATTTCAGATATTTCATAAAATTCAGATATTTCCGAAATTTAGAGGGGATCGTAGAAAGATTCAGAAATTTCATGAAACTTTTAACTTTTTTAATTGTCCTGCTTTCGGTTTTAGCTTAAGAGTAAGGGGCAGTAATGTCAACCCGAAAGAGTCGGTTTTGATAAAGATTTTTTAACATAAAGTTGCAACTTGTTCACCAAATCTCTTTGGGCTCAACCTATTGGAGACTATCCATATCCAATGTCGCATGTTTAGGTCTTGACACAGTCATCTTGTAGACTTGTAGACAACGGTCGTTAAAATAAAAATGTACAGGGCGATTGGTTGAATTTTGCCCACTCATTTAACTTCCTTACCTTTAGCAAGAAACGTTAAATACAAAACTAGTAGATGTTTAGGTCTACTTTACTCTTAGATAAACAGTTGTTATATAGGGTGTCCCAAATTTGAGTAACAAACCAAACTTATGTTCTTTTAAATACAGACCAACTTGTTTATCCAATATTTGAATTCTACGTCAAATTCTAGGCCTAATTGATATAAAATGTCTGTATCGATATTCAACTTTTTCTCCAGCAGTATCTGTCTGTACTTTGACAATGTTGCCTCGACTATGTGATTAATGGTTAATTTAGTTACTCAAATTTGGGACACCCTGTATAATAACTGTTTATCTAAAAGTTACGTAGACCTAAATATCTACTAGTTTTGTATACAGTGCCCGCGTAAATGATGAGACCCCCGTTTTATTTTTTGAACCTGTATAGCTATTGCCACAAAATTTGGAACGATTAAATAAGATCAGATTGTCCATCTTTTCACATAATAATGATGGCTTAAAATGTCAAAGTGACAGTTTTACGGCGCTTTTGTTTATTTTTCCTACTGGAATGGTTGGTCGAAGGACACCTTGTTTTGAAGGTATGTTTATGCTCCAGTCAACCTTCAATTTGTACGTCATTTGTTTCAGTGGTTTTCGAATGACCGATCGCCAACTAAATATCTGGTGAATTTGTTGTTTTTTTTGCTTACCCAGATATTTAAAAAAATTATAAAATGAGTGCCACACATCCATTTATCCACATTGAATAAGCTTACTCATGCTAGTAAATGGTAGTACTTAGTAGTACTGCACACACATTTTTAAATCAAACTATAGACGTAAGCTTCACACAATAATCTAATAGAATAAAGTTGTTTGGAGCCAGTATTCGACGGTTTTGGCATAACGGACAGCTAAATTGCAGGTTGTTGGAATGTGGTTTGTCCACAAGTGAACCATTTAACGATGACCACAGGGACGTAAAATAGGTTCACAAGTCACAATAAATTTCGAAAACGCTGATATTTACGTCATACTTTGACACTTTGAGACGTATAAGTATCGGTTGAAATAATCGGTGATCGGAATAGCTCGGTAGCAAGAAAATCGGAAAACAGAGGACAACATTGCCATCATATTTTAAGGCGCGTATTTAAATTTCCGTATCTATGCAATGTTGTTGTCCAGTAAGTTCGGTTGGCAATAGAATCACCTGTGTTATGACATGCATCTAAAGGTATATTAATCAGGGTATAGATAAAAATTCGTACTCAAGCAAGTACCTATTATCTTTATCCCGGGAATGGATATTTACATATTGTTATTTCATCTGTTGTTTAGCAACGTTTACTTACGGTACCGAAAACATGCATGTTTTAGCGTTGATAGCGCCAGAAAGTTGTCAAACTTCTGTGGGGGAACCTGGGTGGCCACTCTCTCTTGTCTAGAGTTATAGCAAGGTATCTTCCTCGAGGCTCCCTCGTTCCTCAAAAGAAACCCTTAACTGACCGAATTCGTTTCATGGACCTTCCTCAGCTCTTAATGCCCGTATTCATAGTTCTTCCTTGAGGCTCCCTCGATCCTCAAGGCACCCTTAACGCACCGAATTTGTTTCATAGACGCTTCATAGAAGAGTTTTCGAGCCTTGAGGCGACCTCGACATTAAATTATAGGTTAAGTTGCATCCTATTGCTTGTATGTTTTTAAATTGTTTGGATAAAAGAAAAGCATGGACAAGTGTGGCACATCATTAGTTTCATGAGGTCTGTAGCTACTAAAAAACGAAATAAAAAGTTTAGGTCCGTATTTGAAAAATTGAAGTTGATGATGGTATCTAAGAAACGAAACGTCGGAGCTGAGAACTAAAACTATTTTCTTGAAGAGCATAAAAAAGTACCTCCAGAAGGTGCCATTGATTTTCCAAAATAATCAATAATAAACTGGTAAAAAAATAAAATAGAAATTTGACTTTTTCGGTTTTTGTCGGATACCTCCAGAAGTAATGAAAATTTGTTGAATTTTTTTTTAACAAATTATTTATCAATAAAATGCGCAACTTTGCCTCCATTTAACTAAAGCTCTATCAACTATAGTTTCTGAGAGAGCAATGCTAATGCATCAAATTTGTAACACGATGTATATCTTTTCTTGTCCAACTTTACCTAAATCTGTGATACAGAAAGAGCAAGCAATAAACTTCAGCTTTTTTGACACCCCAGTTATAGGTTATCATTTGCAAGGGCGCCTTACTCAAGGGTTACTTGAGGAGCGTCTGTGAATCCGAAGCGCCGATGGCAACTTAAGGCGGCCTTGACTAAAGAAGGCTTAAGGGTTCCTTCGAGGTGCGACTATGAATACGGGCATAAGGGGTTCTTGACCGAGAAGAACTTTTGAGGGAGGGTAGAAAATACCTTGAGGCGACCTCGCCATTAAATTATAGATTATGCAGCATCGTATTGCTTATTGTGTTGTATATTTTTAATTTGTTGGGATAAAACAAACGTAGTAATTTAGAAAGGATTCTTAATTTTGTAGAGAGAGCAGTAAAACAACCGATTTTTTATTTACGCTTACCGAAAAGTATTCCAGGTGTCCAAGAGCTCCCTGGACATAGGAGATTAACATGGGAAAACGGTTTTGATTTTTTTGCGCCTGTACGGTTCATTTAATGGAAAAACGCTTTAGATAAAAGTTGTAGAGCTCATTTTCGGCTATCAACTTGTAATTTTTTCAATACCGCAGGTTTAACCATTAACACGAAAAACGGATCTAAAATTCGGAAATTTTAAATCTCGCGCCAAGCGGTCGTTAAGGAAAGTTTATATCCGGCCGTGCTACCAACCTTTCAAAATCATAACAAATCGCTGTCAGTCATTCTGTAATCAAAACATTCAAAACAAGTTTATTTAGTAATAATTTTGAGTTACTACCCACATAATGCGAAGAAAATACAAATAAATCGTGATAAAAATACTTTATCAGTAGCCATAGCCCAAAAATCTGGTAAGTTGCGTTTATAACCTCATTCAATGTCTCTACTCAACTTATTTACTTTGTAGCAAAATTCTTTAAGAAAACACTGGTTTTGCTTGCAAATATTTAATGAGGATGACCGAATCATCTATCTCAAGCCTCTTCATAACACTACCAAACGATTTAAAGTGATGAAAACAGTGGACAATCTTTGAAGATCTGGTGTACAGGGACAACAACAAAGGAGCCAAATACTTCCTTCAAAAGTGGTGTGATTTAGCTTCAATGTGCTTAACTTCATGGACTATCATCAGCGAGGATCTGACTTAAATCTAAAAATTTGATGTGACTGTGAAATGTGAATAATAAATAACCCCTTCTAGGAACAGAATATGGACTTACACAGTGAAATTATCAGTCAGGTGACAAAAGTTTTTGTATATGGGTAGGTATTGTCAAAAAACCAACTTTTCAATTGAGCTATCTACATGAGCTGTTCTATTCTAGGTTTAGGTATTAACATTATAATTGTGTTCTTTTTTCCACACCCTCAATTGTTCCAAATAAAACTTTGTACACTGAACGTTTGTATTAATTATTTATTCACAGTTCAAGGTACGGTAGGTAAGGTAGTGTACATTTTCTTTAAGTGAAAAGCTTAGGTACAATAAGTGTGAGTGGGTGAACCTTTCACCATACAAGCTATGATAAAAACAACTTTTTCTTACTAACCTAATGTTTGTTTGGATAATAGTGGAGTTCCAAATTAGCAAAGGTAGGTGAAATGTAGTGATAAGTCTCTAAAGAGAAACAATTTGCTTCTAATTGACAAAACATTGACAATCAGTTATAAAAAATGCCTTTTTATTAACATCATTCAATATAAAACCACTTAAACACTATGGTGTGTTGCTAACACTACAAAACAGAAGGATACAATAAAACTAGCAGTCACATAGGTCACTAAATTGCATCACTTTTGAGGGAAGTATTTACCCTCTTTTGTGGTCCCTGTATAGTAAAGCAACTTATCTTCAAACATCTGCAGGCCTTCCTAGTCCATTGTTTTTATCACTTTAAATCGTTTGGTAGTGTTATGAAGAGGCTTGAGATAGGTGATTCGGTCATCCTCATTAAATATTTGCAATCAAAACCAGTGTTTTCTTAAAGAATTTTGCTACAAAGTAAATAAGTTGAGTAGAGGCATTGAATGAGGTTATAAACGCAACTTACCAGATTTTTGGGCTGTGGCTACTGATAAAGTGTTTTTATCACGATTTATTTTTATTTTCTTTGCATTATGTGGGTAGTAACTCAAAATTATTACTAAATAAACTTGTTTTGAATGTTTTGATTACAGAATGACTGACAGCGATTTGTTATGATTTTGAAAGGTTGGTAGCACGGCCGGATATAAACTTTCCTTAACGACCGCTTGGCGCGAGATTTAAAATTTCCGAATTTTAGATCAGTTTTTCGTCTTAATGGTCAAACCTACGGTATTGAAAAAATTACGAGTTGATAGCCGAAAATGTGCTCTACAACTTTTATCTAAAGCGTTTTTCCATTAAATGAACCGTACAGGCGCAAAAAAATCAAAACCATTTTCCCATGTTAATCTCCTATGTCCAGGGTGCTCTTGGACACCTGGTATGTAGAAAATCTTTTGGAATATTATGGTGAAGATGAATGAAAATACAGGTATACCTGTATTGTCCTATAAGTAATAATCACATCTTGAATAAATAATTTTCACTTGTATAACAAATGTTAATCTGTTGTTTCTTTAAAAATTAGAAGGTGATATATGACTTAATTTTTATTTATCAATGTTTTGCTCTATAAGCATAGTGTGAAAATAATAGTTAATGTTGCTTATAATACATACAATATTTTTTCTACAAATTCATCATAATTTAATGATTGTAAAAAAGTAGTGTTATAATTATTACTAAAATTAATAGTTATGCATTTCAAAGATGACAAAAGCTATTTTACGACTGCATCAAAATTCAGTGGATATTTGGGAAATGTCGATATTTCAAGAAAATGCTACAGATCAGTTGGCTACAGAAAATCTTAATAATTTTCGACAGATAATAATATCAGTTATTTGTAATATTTTGTATATAGTTTGGTTTCGAAACGTTGACACTTAAAAAAAATGACTTTTGATATAAACTGCTCGTCAAAAAGAATGGGACAGCAAAATTTTTGGTCTTTTTTGAGCGGCTGTATCTTCAAATTAAGTCTCTCGATTTTAATAATTTTTTTGAGGATTAAAAGGTATTTTCATTTTCTTTCTGATGAGCTAAATGCTCTTTTTGAAAGTTGCCACGGATCCGAGTATACAGGGTGTGACTGAGGTGTAGTCAAAAAATGAAAAATTCAGTTTAACGCCATTTCTTGCAAAAATATTTTTTGGATTTCACAATAATCTTAATCGAGTCTTGTGGTCAATCAGTTTGGCGATTAAGGACCGTTTACAAAATTTATTGCAACATTTTTAAAATGTGGTTTATTTTAATTCTCTTGTTTCAAATTCAACAATTTCTTTAGATCCTTTCCGGAAAAAGTAGGGGATTAGCAAGGTTACACGTAAAACTACTCAATTTAAGTAAAAAACTTAAACTGCGTTAAACAGGGTGACTTATCCAATATCATTATTTTCCATTAAAATTACTGAACATGCTAAGGTTTATGATAAAACATATGATTTTATTTTCAAGTGTTTTTGGGTCACCCGGTTTACATTTTTTACTAAAATTGAGTAGTTTTACGTGTAACCTTGCTAATCCCTTACTTCTTCCGGAAAGGATCTAAATAATTTGTTGAATCTGAAACATGAGAATTAAAACAAACCACATTTTAAAAATTTTGCAATAAATTTTGTAAACGGTCCTTAAACGCCAAACTGGTGAAAACGTCTAGAGATATTGACCACAAGACTCGATAAAGATTATTGTGAAATCCGAAAAATACTTTTGCGAGAAATGGCGTTAGACCGAATTTTTCATTTTTTGACTACACCTCAGTCACACCCACCTTTAGGTCATCAGAAAGAGAAAGGAAATACTCCAGAAAATTTTGTTGATTATTATTATAGGTAATTAACCTTAAACTCTTATTTTATTTTGGCTGTATAAACCCTCCACAAAATTCCTATTTTATTTTATTTTATTTGCTGTATAAACTAGGGATTAAACTCCAGGGTCAATTAAAACTTGCAAAAAATCAACTTATCTGGGTACCTGGTATGGTCTTAAGGTCAATTCAAACACATCGAGTCCGGTACGTCACTGAACATGTAGTTTGTTCTGAAAAGTATTTTTCTTACATGAACAACATTTAATGATGAACAGTCAAAAACTTTATTAGTTATTATTATTTATTAGTCGTTATTATGTCTTTATTCAATATTAAGCCTTGTAATATAGTGCTTTTCGTATAAATCATACGCACAAAAACGTCCTATAGCCTAAATAACATATACTTAAGTTCTGAAATAGTAAGTTCAGTAGAAAACCCTATCAATGTAAACCGCATCAACATCTGTATTTTTTATAAATCACGCGGTTTTTTTTTTCTTCTAGAATGTTTTATTATCTCTATGAGCTTCTACTTTTACAAGTATAGGGTTTAGTTTGTATGCAAAGTCTAGTAGAAATGCATTTTCAAAGTCAGACTGTGTCATTTTTATTTACCAGTCAATTTTATGTTGTATAAATTATTAACTTTAAATGATAATTTCAGGGATGAAAAAGAATACTTACGGCAATATCGAGGATATTTTAGTTCATGTAAAAATGGTAACGGCTAAGGGTGTCCTGGAAAAGAACTGTCTAGTGCCACGTATGAGTTGTGGGCCGGACTTTAATCACTTGATTATGGGCTCCGAAGGGTCTTTGGGCGTCATCACGGAGGTCACTATTAAAATTCGGCCGTTACCAAAATGCAGGAAATACGGATCTGTCGTATTTCCGGATTTTGAAGCCGGAGTAAGCTGTATGAGGGAAGTAGCCAGATTAAGGTAAGTCTACCGTTGAGGTTGTTTTGATTAGAGCTTTTGCAAGTTTATCTATTGCAATACTAACATCTATGGTCAAAATTGTACCCGTTTTAAATGACATACATGTTTCTAATTATATCATAAATTTCAACCTGCTAATGCTTGGGAAAAATGACGCGTTACGAATACGAAATGACTAATCTTGATATTGATCAGAAGCTAAGTATTTTAGCTTTTCATTCATTCACGCTCAAAGATCAATAAAATTGTTATCTTTGTAGTTTCAGAGTTAAAAAACTGCGCTATCAACATAAATCTTTAACAAACTAATAAAACTTTAGAGGATGTTTTATGTTTATCATCAGGACAGGCGTGGCGAGAAAAGCACCTTTTAAGGTGGGTTCATCATATAGGAGCTCCCATAAGTAGTCAAAATAATACGATTTACCACAAATTAGAATCCTTAGATAAAAAGTTAACGTAAACAGAAATACAGAGGGTCAAAATTATTTTTTCTAAAAGCTTTTTTTCAAATAACTCTCGTTCCTCGTTCTACCTGAAGTGTCTTGCTAAAATTAGGTTAGGTTAGGTTAGGTTAGGTAGTAATTTTATTAACAATTCAGTTTTAAATCATCTTATAGAAGGCGCCACCCTAAGCAAATAATTCGCCTTAAAATATCTTAAAAACTTTCGAGTAAAGCGAAGTGACAACTAGGACCCGAATGGCGTAGCCAGTTTTTTTCTATTACGTTTAGTTTTTCGGGGAAGTCAAATACCATATCCGACATATGGCAGTAAGTTACATTTTTTTAAATGGAACACCTTATATATTGTTACGTCATTTAAGTCTGTCCATTTTTACCTTTTCAACAGTATATTACAACATATAAGTTTGTAGAGATTAATCCTCTTATTAAAAAGTGGCCATTTCTATTTTCTACTATTTTTAAGATAGAAGTTAAAAAAAACTGTTTATAAACGACATGTAACATGTTAATATGAACATAGTCAAATTTTGTTTCGACTGTGGGTGTTTTTATACATATTATTAAGCCTTACTGTCATATGTCAGAAACTAAACGTAATAGAAAAAAACTGACTACGCCATTGGAATCTACGTCAAAACTTCTACCGGAAACCGTTTTTCCTTTTTTGATAACTTTAAGAGCAACTGAAATACAGAAGAGGTTCAAAAATTACCAATTTTCAAAATTCCCCCGTATCTTTGAAACAAAAGAAGTTTGCGCCGCCCACTTTTCGCCAGTCATCTCAGCTCAGAAAAAGAGATCAGAACACGTGTGCTACTTTTTTTCTATCTATTACCGTTTTCTCTGTACCCCGTAAAACCATCGAAAATGCAGCACCCTGTACAGGATGTCTCATTATAAATGACCCCTCTTTTTTGCTAATGATTTTAGAAAAAGAAATGTTTATACAAAAGTTGTAGAATTTGTTCTAAAGATTTGAACGCAACTTACTTGAATTATACAGGATATCCCAAAAAAGTGAGACAGACCAAACTTATGTTACACCCTGTATATTATTCAACTGTTGAATAGAGCGCGTCGAGATGATTTCAACGATATATGGTTTGTTGGATTTAGTCGGAAATCGTTGGAATTGGTCAGGGTAGCCAAATATTATGACAAGCACGAAGTTCGAACTTTAATCCGTCAGATTTTTGTGTATGGGTATACCTGAAGCGTACGTTTTTGTATACCTTTTGCGTATAAAGTATTGATAGATAACCCAAAACAAATTATTAATTCAAATTCAAAATGCTGTTGAGACATTTTGGAACAATAACAGGCAGTATTTTCAACGAAAACTTTCTTAAAATTTTCTCATAAATGCATCGAGCCCAATACTTTAATTGCAAATATTTCGAAAACCAATTATTTTAGCAAGACTAACTAAGTATACCGTTTTTGGTTAGAAGATATTGAGAAACATTCAGGTTCCAGGTGTCACTTGGCTATACCAGAAAAAAGTTATGTCAATTTTAAAGCAAATTATTTGCTGTAACTGGCGACCTCTACGCGCTGGGTTAAAACTGAGTTTATAATTAATTTTGAAAAACTAGATTAGCGGAGACTGTAGCCTCAAAAACCACCGAATATATTATTTTACCAAAAAACTCCAAGCAGTTCGTGTGTTATTTAAAAAAATAACTTTGACTCCCTGTATTTCTGTTTGCGTTGACTTTTCGTCTGAGTTAAAAAAAAGTAAAAGTACTTAAAGTTAAAATTTTAACTTCACTTGTATTGGCTGGTTGATTATTTCTAAGCATCAAAATGCATTAAAATCAACATTTCCGTCTTCATGTATGTTACTTTGATCAGAGACTTGGGCTCATAGTTTTATCATTGCGATTTGCTACTTTCTATTATATGGTTTTTTCATAACTACCAATTATTGTTTGCTTTACCAAAATCAGAAGTGGGTTATCAAAAGTTATTTTTCAGGTGCCAGCCGGCATCTATACGGTTGATGGATAACGATCAGTTTAAGTTCGGTCTGATCTTAAAACCACAAACTTCCTACTTCGATTCATTCCTCGACGGCCTCAAAAAATTTTACATAACTACCATAAAGGGATTTAGCCCAGATCGCATGTGCGTTATGACTCTTTTGTTCGAAGGAGATAGTGCCGATGTGAAGGCAAGTGAGGCAAAAATTTACAAAATTGCGGAGTCGTTCGGCGGACTGCCTGCTGGAGATAAGAATGGCGAGCGAGGATATACGTTGACTTTTGTCATTGCGTACTTGCGGGTAAGTAAATATATATACAGGGTGGTTCACCAGGAACCGCCGCGATCCATTATGGGAAAATCGTAAGGAGTATAACTGAAATTTGGTGATATAAAATATTTTCAACATGGTGGCGCTTCCGGTTATTTATTTATTTAAAGGTACTCATTACAAACACCTGCTAGAGGTAATAACATGCATAGGGGTGGCAAAAATAAAAGAACTACAATTAACTTAAAATTAAGATACGGACTAAGTAGGATACAAACTAAAGAGAGAAACACAACAAGAAAGTACCGACAATCAAGTGTTGGTCTAGGAAGGCTGAAGAAATTAAATTTGACTTTCAGACGTATTGAAAATGTCTATGTTGTTTTCACAAAAAAACCAATAGGGTTCTTAAACATTTTTTTTTTTTTGCTTTAATCGACACTATAGGGGTCAAATACAAAGCTTTAACATTCCTTTTTTTTTTAAATTTCCGTTTAATGCCAATAATCGACATAAAACAATTATGCGTTTGAAACGCCCGCCGAATCGTGTGACGTAGATAACCCGTATGAGACAACGTTGCCAAAATTTAGTGCAGTACAATTTTGAGAATTCTGGACTTCGACTTTGACTTTGTACTAGTGATAGTATTATTCTCTATGCTCGGTGCTGAAGTGAAGTGGAGCTAGAGCAGATTGGCGTAATGGCGTATTCGTAATATTCGTATTGTCAATTTGTCCTTTATTGTCGTGTCTCTTAGTTGTTTGTTGTGTGTTTCCTCTGTGTTCCTTTTGAAATTGAGTTATTATACGGTTACTGTTAATTTTCCTGTTATTATCAAGTGACAATTATCGTATTATACCTTGTATCTAAACATGAGTGGAGAATATAAGTGGTGTTTGATGTCGTCCTGCAGCAACACTTCCATCAAAACACCAACCAAAGAATTTTTTCAAATTCCTTCGAATAGAAGCACAAGATTGTTGTGGATAGCGGCAACTGGACGTGATTCGCAACAAATTGCCAGAAAGTCTTTATACATCTGTGAAGATCACTTTGACGTAAGTACATTTTAGGTAATATACTTAGTTTAATCCTAAGTTGAATCTAATTTAAACTGATACTATTAAAGGCCCCTACTCCTACCAGAAATTTTGTAGAAATATTTTTACTCTATGTTGTACTTTATTGTAGCTGCCAAAAGATATGGAGAACTAAGTGGAGTGGAAAATGATGAAATGCAGAAAAAAAATGAAAAGAACTGCCATCCCACGATGCAACCTTCCACAGAGTTTATCCATCTCTTCATGTGATGTTTTGGCTTCTAATTCAACGAGTAGTGCACTCACAAACACACAACAAGAGGAAGAAGTTCCAAGAAAAGTGGAGAAATTTCAAGAAGCAAGTGAAGTAGTTCCAGTAAGTTGTACCACTTTTCAAAGTACATCAGCTTGCTTAACTGTTTGTGATCAAAACACACCGTCACTTGCATCCCAGTTACAGACTGTTCATAAAAGTGAGCAAGTTTTATATAAACCTCACTATAAGAGCAAAGCTGTTCAAGTTGCACCACATTGTTGAAAATCAAAACCGGACGTACATTTATTCAACTTGCAGATGACTTTGGACTAAGTGAAAGTTCAGTAAGCAAGATATTCAAAGAAGGAGTAGTTTTGATGGGTCCCTTATTAAAAAAAACTAATTGTATGGCCTTCTAGTGAGTCAATAAAAGCTCAACTTCCTCTACCATTTAGAGCGCGGTTTGGAAGTGTAGAGAGCATTATTGACTGCTTTGAAATAGAAATTCATAAACCTGTAGATCCTGTTAAACAAGCACTGACATGGTCAGAATATAAAAAGGCAAATACTTTAAAGTATTTGATTTCTTGTACGCCAGATGGAATAATAAACTTTATTTCAAAAGGATTTGGTGGCCGTACCACAGATCAATGTGTTTTAGAAAACAGTGGCTATTTAGAAGTTTTAAAACCTGGAGTAGTTGTGATGGCGGACCGGGGGTTTAAAAACATTGAGAAACTACTCCTTGAAAAAAATTGTACCTTAGTGCGTCCGCCCAGTGTTTCCAGCGATGCTAAGCTGTCAAAGGAGGAAGTGATGGCCACAAAAAGAATTGCTAGCTTAAGAATACATATTGAACGTGTCATTCGCCGAGTGAGGGAGTTTAACTTTTTAAGGCCACATTCTTGTTTACATTCTAAGTTAATTCCCTTAACTGACCATGTTGTAAACATAGCTTGTGGATTAGTAAATTTACAAGATCCTTTAATAAAAGGATAATCATTAGTTTCGTTACACTAATTACAGTAATCTGTGATATTACCTAAATTTATATAAACATGTGTCTTGTTGTAGTGGATAGCACTGTGTCTTTTGTACACGTAATGTTATATTTGATAGAATATGTAGTTTTTATGCTAAATAAATATTATTTTTTTCTTTTTCTAGTTATTCAAATAGAATAATTTAATTTTCAAAAATGATTTGTTTATTTGCAGCAAGGAAGTGGTTCTAATGTTTCCAGGTTAGCCAATTTACTACTACAATATAATTTTATTTTGTATTATTAAACTAACAACCCCAAACCCTTTAATAGCTTTAATAAAAAAGAAAACAAAATTAAGATCTCTACAAATGTATTTACAAAAATATCAGAAAGAGAAAAATCAGAAATACATACATACTCTAAAGTCAACAAAACTAACCAGCTAATGTTTTTTAAAACTACTAAGTAAAAAGGGAAATACATTCTCTTTCCAAAATGCTTCTGCTGCTTCTATTAAATTTTCAGTGAATTCTTGATTGTAGTCCACATACAACAAACTCACTTTTCCATTAGTTTCAAAAAATGGGTCTGCAACACAAAAGATACCTTTTTTGTTTTCCAAAAAGGAGCATTTGCAACTGTATTTGTGCTTTACATTTATTTACAATTTCTCCATTCTTAATGTACAAACACACTGTTTTTTCTTTTGAAGGACACTTTATTTCCAACACATATTGTTCAGAGATTCCATCTGGTGATGCCCCTAGAAGTGGATGTCCTGGTGATATTAGCAAGCCTGTTGCTTTAAAGTTGATGTTTGTCAGTTTCTCAACTGTCTGCAAAACTTTCTTTTCCAATAGTTTTCCTCTTTTCATAGCATTGGTCTCTTTAATTTTAATTCCACCAGTTACAGATTCTATAAGTGAACCAGGGGCTGTTTTCCATTTCGCAAATTCGTAGATTTTTGATGCAGTAACTCGAGCATATCTTAAGTCATGCCACAACTTTGAATCTGACTGCTCAGTTGTCATTATGCAGGCTTTTTGACATACCTCAATTGACATTTGTGTGTACTTGCAAAGTTGCAAAATGCATCTGCATCATTATTACCACTTTTCTGTAAAAAAAGTACCACCAATTTATGGATACTAAGTTGCTTTTCAGTTGGTTCTTCTAAGTAGTGTTTGAGCAGCTGCATTTGACATCCTGTTTCCTTAGCCTTCTGAATAACTGAAGACAAGAACTCATCAGGATTTGATTTTGGATTTACTTTTTCCAGCTGAGGCACCAAAATCATCAAGTGTGATGAATTTAATGCTTGATCCAACAGAGGCCAATGTTGATTTTTTCCAGTAACATTTTACTTCTGTTGGTGATGGTTCTTCACTTCGTCTGTGCAGCCACATTAGGAAAGCAATCATATGTTTACAGCCTCCTAATAAACAAAATTAAATTATAAATAAATAATTGATAAAACATTAAGTAAAAATACCGGAAGATGCAGCACAGTCATGACAAACACAGCTAATAACTTTTTCTGCTTGCTCATCCAGAGTGATGGTTTGACTGTAAGATTTCCCTCTTACTTTGTGCTCTGGACATATTTTTCCTTTGACTGTACATATGTTAGCTTCCCGCTTTATTTGCACATACCATATTGCAGAATCACCATCATTTTGCCTCCCAGCACTAAAACCAATATTGTTATTATTATGTTATTTTACAAAGTGCACCTTTCTACACAACTGAATTATTTATTTTATTGTATTATTACCTTTCAGCTTTAACCCCAGGAATTTCAGCACAGTGAAAAACATCACTTTCTGCAAAAAAATTAGCCACCATAACAGCATCCACTGTAGGTAGATTCCGTGAATCGGCTTTCACAAACCCTAACTCGGTCATGTTTAAAAAAAAATTAAAACAGTTGAACTCAACAGCACTAAACTCCTTCAAATTCAAAACAAAATAGAGATGGGTCGGTCCGGTCGGACCCGTTCGGACTGAACGGGTCCAGAAAGAGACCGAGATTACAATGACTAAGCATGATGTCAAGTGGAGAACCACTTGTATTGACATAAAATAGTATTTCTTATTTCTTAACCTTTTGAGTTTCTGTTAACTGGAACTAGCTCAAACCTTTATTTTGAAATTGTACTAACTGTGTCCGGTGTGAATAGGCAACGTTTTACGGGTCTGTTACGTCAGGCCCTTCATAATTGATTTTGCGCGGGAATAAAGTATGAAAATTTGTAGGATTTTCATTTCAAGATATCTTCACTATAACATAAAAAAAAAAATTAATATTTTGGGGTGGGTTATTTTAATGACGTACTACTCCCTGATAAATTTAATACTATCAGTTCAAAAGCTGCAATTATATTTAATAATGTTAACGACATAGTAAACGAACAGTACCTAACGGACCACTCGCATATCAAGGAGACTCTGCATTCAAAATATGCCAAGCATAGTCCTGTAGGACACTAACAATGGATAGACAGGGTAAACATAAAATTTTTTAAAATAGAGAAATCTCAAGAATTTTTTTTGTACTTTATCAATAAGCTCTTTATGATAGTCAGTTGTGGGACACCATACTGTAGATGCATACTCTAAGTGAGGCCTTACAAAGCTATTGTAAAGCCTGATTACAATGTCAATATTCTGGAAATATTTACTGTTTCTCATGACTCATGTATTGTTAATGTAATGTAATTCTCAGAGTACTCCTTACCCACCCGTACTGAGTAAGCTCTTCTTGACAGATATGAATCCATGAAGGCACCAACATTATTTGTAAAGCCAATTGAAGCAAGTTTTTGAAGTAGTAGATGATGATTTATTGTGTCAAAAGCCTTTTCAAAATCTGTGTAAATTACATCCAGCTGCTTCTTATTCTCTATGGCTCTAGAGTCACTAAAAACACGCAGATTAGATGCAGTAGAATTACCCGGGACAAAACCATGTTGCTGTTCAGATAAAGTACTTTGTACAAATTTATAAAAATTGTCACAGAGAATTGATTCAAAAATGTTTGGTTGGCAAGGAAAATAGGATACTGATTGGTCCCCCCCTTAAAAAGATATGACGGAATATTATCTAAACTTACTGATTTTTTTGCCTTTATTTTACATCGGTGATTGATATTTGTGGGCGTTCCAAATCACCCCCAACCGGAAGTAAGTACCAACTTGCTTATTTTAAATGGAACACCCTGTATATTATTATATTTTTAGATTCTGCTAACGATTTAAAGTATTTTTCATGTATGTTAACCTACATCTATCTGCAGCGGTTTTCGAGATATTGACGTATGAAAAATTACATTTTCAGATTTTGGAGTGTTATAGCTCCTAAGCTATAGATATAGGTTATCATCAGAATCTCAAAATATAATAATATACAGGGTGTACCATTTAAAATAAGCAAGTTGGTACCTATTTCCGACATAACCGAAAGCGCCACGATTTTGAAAATATTTTAGATTAACAGCCCCTTTTGACTTTTGTATACCACCAAATTTTCAGAATTATGCTCCTTACGGTTCTGTAGGCTGTTCAGTGACTTCTGACTGTTGCGACAAAATCACCAGCAAAAAACTTATGTCGGTGATTAAAAATGTGATATAGATTGATTGTCAAAATGATTATAGTTTTAGGTTATAACTTAAGACAGGGCGGGCAACAATAAATTATACAGTGTGTTCATAAAGTATGGAATAAATTCGATTATTCAGGGAATTATCTTTCAGAAAAATGTTTTTCTGCCTTTTAGAAACTAAACACCATCATCAAGTTCACCATTGAAAAGTATTTTTTAAGCGCTTGCCAAAAATGCAAAAATTTAAGATGGCGGCCATAAGAATTTACAAAGTTATCATCCATATCTTGGAAACCAATGACGATAGATCGTGTTCTACGTAAAAAAGTGCCCTAATAATGTCTTAGTTTCAAAACTCTCGTTGCCTTTGTTAAAGAGCAGTAAGCAATTGTTTAAAATGCAGCCTCTGACGTTTTTCCAATTTTCCGGAAAACGGAAAAAGATAATTTAATTTGGAAACCGGGAATAAGTTTCAAAACGTTTCCCATTTAACGGACTCTGTAGCTCTTACGGTTACCGAGATTCTAATACATAGTAGAATCAATTAGGGTACACTATATTGGGTTATTTGTAGGAATAATTATAGACATACTTACATCGTAGTAAATGTTTAAAAATAGACATTTTTTAAAGTTATATTCGATTATGAGTTCTATTTAAAATAAGAAAGTTATGTCAATTGTAGATAAAACGGATGGCAGTAGCAAAAAACTAAGCACGTCACTGGAATCACATCGAAAAAGTGCCTTACAAATGTTTTTTACCAAAAAAGGGGTGCATTCAAAATGAACGAAATTTGAAAAACGCTCTCTAGCGCCACAAACTGACAAAATATCGAAATACGGTTTTTGTCATTAATATAAACTGCTCTCCACGTCAACCGGGACAGTGATGTTTTTGGGTCATTTTTAAAACTACGCCATTCTGAAACGAATCAACAGATTTTAATGCGGTTTGGACCGCCATTGAGCTTGGTTTATTGGCTCTTTACTGATGTAAAAAACTTTTGCTTTAATGCACTGCCTGACTTATACAGGGTGTCGAAGAAGTGCCTGCTAAAAACTGAAATTTTCAAGTAGTCCCCAATTAACCAAAATTTTTTTTTATTTGTTTTAACTTAAGGAAGTGTTATTTAGGTCAATATCTCGGGATTTTTTTGGGCGTTTCCCAATTAACGTCCCATGTCTCAAGAAATATTGATTTATCCAAAAAAGACGACATTACAGTGCTCAAGCTCGAATTAAGTTATGGCAGCCGCTTTTTATGTGTCATTTTAGTTGGGTGTAGATTCAATATTATCTTCTACATAATTTTTGAAGCAACCCCATGACCAATAAGACCATACAGGGTGGCTAAAGACAATCAAAGTGGGACAAGAACGTGCGAAAAAAAAGAATAGTATTCAATTACAGCCACTTTACTAATAAATAATTTTACATAGGAACTTGTCTAGGATATTACCTCGGGACGTTTTTGGGCGTTTCTTGATTAAAGTCATGTGTCCGAAGAAATATCGATTTTTCCGGAAAATGGATAAAACACTGTTCAATCTTGAATTAAGCCATATTAGCAGGTTTGTATCTATCATTCAAATGCCGTTGTATGTTCAACATTATCTGTTACATAATCTGAGTACTTTTCAGGACAAGCCCCATATTTGGTAAGACCTTACAGGGTGTCCAGTGAAACTTGAAATTGTTTGCACAAATTGTTCTTCCACTTTAACTGTCTCTAAACACCCTGTATGGTTCTATCGGTTAAAAGAGTTGACTCAAAATTATGCAACACATAATATGGGAATTACACGTGACTTAAAATGACAGTTCAAAGCTACTGTCTTAATTCGAGATTGAGCACTGCTATGTCGCATTTTTAGGATACATCGCTATTTCTTGTGTCACAGGATGCTAATTGGGAAACAGGCAAAAATGTCTCGAGATATTGACCTAAACAACACTTCCTTAAGTTAAAACAAACCCAAAACAAATTATTGATCAATTGGGGACTGCTTGAAAATTTCACTTTTTTGCACGCGCTTGTTTTCCACTCTATACAGGGTGTCCCACGACGAAAGACATCGATTTATATTGGAAAAAGTATAAATAGAAGAGTTTTGAAAATTTGGCATGATACTGATGTGGGCATGCCCAATCTAACTAAAATATTTTCAAGATGGTTGCACTTCCGTTTATACCGGAAGTCGATCACAACTTTCTTATTTTAAATAGAACACCCTATATATTATTACATATTTGGATTCCTCACAAAATTCTGACCAACTTTTGTATAGAATGCCCTATGCCTATCTCTAGGCGTTTTCGAAATATTTGATGTTTTTCCAAAAAAGTGACAGTTGCAACGCTCAACATATTTTTGTACTCTGTCAAAACCGTATTTCATTTTGCAATGAAACTTTGGGTTATTGTAAATAAAGGATCGTTTTATTAAACTGAGGGTGCGTAATGACTCATTTGTATACAGGGTCGTCAAAATAAAATCATAAACCTGCCACTAAAAAAAATGAAAAATTTCAAGTTTTTTAAATAGAAACCCACATTTTTTATGACGTAATCATTTTGAGCATTAAAAATTACTATACGTTTCAATTTACTTGCCAATACCTAAATCCAACCCATTTCGTTTTATTTGAGAATAAACATTTTTTATTCATAAAACTCCAGATTTCTTGAAAATTTCTCTCTCTAATAACGTGTAGATTTATGTCACACCAGTAGTGTGAATTATGTCTATTGAACATTCCATTTTTAGTGAATTTGGCCTCGTCGCTCTAAATAATATTATTCAAAAACAATTCTTCTCCATAGTGACTAGTCAGCAAAAACTCACTAAAAACCACTCTCTTCGGAAATTCAACCTCTTTTAAGTGTCACACTAATTTATATGAAAAAGGGTGAAATTTATGTTTCTTCAGGATCCTTTGAATTGAGCTTTTAGATATGCCTGATTCTACGGAAACTTGTCTTATTGACGAAGTTGGATTTGCAACAAAATAGCCCCAAATTGCAATTTCTACATTTGTATTATTGAGGATTGGTTTTGTTTTAATAACTTTTATCTTCACAGATCCCGTATTCTTAAAATTTTCAATTATTTGCTTGACAGCTTTTGGTGATGGCTTTGGTTTTTCTGGATAACGAGCGGCAAATACCTCACACGTTCTACTCACAACTTTATCACATTCTCCGTAAATAATAAACAGATTTAAGTAATCTTGGTTTAAATAACGTAACCGCTACGGTATATTTGCAGTTGTCAAAACACTCAAAACTAGTGTTATTAACATGCTCTGCAGGTCTCCAATATCACCGTGTGTCAAAAGCATGGCCAGCTAGAGTACCAGCTAATCCCAACCATGCAGCCTAATAAAAAAAAAATTTATTCTCAAATAAAACGAAATGGGTTGGATTTAGGTATAGGCAAGTAAATTGAAACGTATAGTAATTTTTAATGCTCAAAAAATGTGGGTTTCTATTTAAAAAACTTGAAATTTTTTATTTTTTTAAGTGGCAAGTTTATGATTTTTTTTTGACGACCCTGTATACAAATTGGTCATTACGCACCCTCAGTTTAATAAAACGATCCGTTATTTACAATAACCCAAAGTTTCATTGCAAAATGAAATACGGTTTTGATAGAGTACAAAAATATGTTGAGCGTTGCAACTGTCACTGTTTTGGAAAAACATCAAATATTTTGAAAACGGCTAGAGATAGGCATAGGGTATTGTACACAAAAGTTGGTCAGAATTTTGTGAGGAATCCAAATATGTAATAATATATGGGGTGTTCTATTTAAAATAAGAAAGTTGTGATCGACTTCCGGTATAAACGGAAGTGCAACCATCTTGAAAATTTTAGTTAGATTGGGCATGCCGACATCAGTATCCTGCCAAATTTTCAAAACTCTCTTATTTATACTTTTTCCAATATCAATCGATGTCTTTCGTCGTGGGACACCCTGTAAAGTACAGTAGCGGTGCATTTAAGTCAGAGTTTTTTCCATCAACCAAAATTCCATAAATTAAGCTCAATGATAGTCCAAACTGCATCAAAATCTGTCGTTTCGTTTAGAAATGGCAAGGTTTTAAAAATGACCCAAAAAAATTACTGTCCCGGTTGAGGTGGGGCGCAGTTTATTTTTCAAAAATAGAGCTTTATTTTTGGTGGTATACTAGTTTTTTCCTATCTAGTCGAGAAATTGAGTTCTCATGTCAAATCACACTAAATTCGGACACCTTTTACTTTGGTATTTTTAAATTTTTTAAATAAATTAATTTAATTTAAAAGGTTTTTTAAATAAATTAAGCAATTAAAAAAATTGAGAAATATAGAGAGGGTTTCCTATGATACTTTTTATTCAATATGTTTTTGGTTAATTATTTATTTTTCAGATACTCACAAACAGCTTAAACTTTGAAAATGGTGAGGTTTTGTTTTTTGTTTATCAATCCCAATCCTCTGACCGTGCTGTTCCTAGATTTTGGAACGCCATCTGTACTTTCTAACTCATAGAGTTGAGTACAGATGTCACCAGATGTTGCACAACAACTATCATTTCTAGCTTTAGCTTTATTTGTTAGTCTCAAAAAGTGCAACAAACTTAATTACTAAATCATATGAAACTAAATTATGTACTCATTATGACAACATATGAGCCAAATGATTATTTAAAAAAAAACAAAAAGTGTGGCACATCATTAGTTTCGGAATATCTGTAGCTACTAAAAAACGAAATAAAAAGTCCAGGCCCGTATTCAAAATTTGAAGTTCATGATGGTATCTAAAAAACGAAACGTCGGAGCTGAAAACAAAAATCATTTTCTTGGATAGAAAAAAAAAAAGTGCCTCCAGAAGGTAGATTTTTCAAAATAATCATAAATAAGGTGGTAAAAAAGAAATTTAAATTTTTCGGTTTATATTTCCGGATTATATTATCTCCGGATATAATAAAAAGTGTTTGATTTTTTTCGCCAAATTATTTAGCAATAAAATGCACTTGCCTCCATTTAAATACAACTCTATCAACTATAGTTTCTGAGATAGCAATGCATCAAATTTGTAGCACCCTGTATATGGAAAAGAAAGGATCAAAATGAGAAGGAAACATGTTCAAAAACAACCTATTTGTATCCAAAAGTTTTACCGATTTGGGCTCCGGACGTTCGCCAAACCCTGGTATTTTAATCCATATCAAAATTATCTTAAATAACTTAATATAATTATTGAGGGTTTTAATTAATTAAAAAATCATAATTTTTTTATTTTTTCAATAAAAATCAAATTTTGCCCAACTTTGGTGGTAAACTTTATTTAAAGTTTTTTTTTTATTATATTTTAGGACTTGGCTATGAAATACAATGTAGTGGCAGAATCCTTTGAAACGTCTGTAGCATGGGACCGCGCAATCACACTCGTCAAAAATGTTAAATATGTGGTGTCAGACGAATGTCGAAAGTTTGGGATTAAACATTTTATCATCAACTCGCGCGTTACACAAACGTACGACGCAGGATGCGTTATATACTTCTACTTGGGATTTAACTACTCAAACATTGAGGCCGATCCTGTGCAAGTTCATCATCGTTTGGAAGAAAGAGCTCGAGATGAAATCATTTCTTGCGGTGGTAGCGTTTCTCACCACCATGGTGTGGGAAAATTGAGAAGAAAGTGGTATACCAACACTGTTTCTCTAGTTGGTAGGGACTTGTATTTATGCGCAAAGAATGAGCTGGATCCCAAAAATATTTTTGCTACAAATAATTTAGTGGAAGTGTCTACGCCAAAGTCTAAACTCTAGTCGTTAGTAATGTATTTGGGTATTTACTTTTTTATTTTAAGTTTGAAAAATTATTGGTGTTTTTTTTAATTGTGTGTGTGTGATAATTAGTGACATTTTTGGATGTAGAATAAATTGTTTGATAGACATTTTATTGCAAATGTTTAATCAAATGGGTGTTTTTTTTTTTAAGTTTGTTTTTTGACTAGAATACAGTGTTTCTGTTGACGGTCAATGTGACCGGGGAAAGCTGATTTTTGCTCAGTAAAGTTTGCCATTTAATCATGACTAGATTTACTCCAGAACAACGCATGCAAATTAACAGTATTTTCTAAATGTACGACGCATATGATGATCACGCTACTTCAGCTCTTATACGAGCTGTATTTTGTAAGGTCGTAACAAATTATATTTGCAAAATCTTCTTTAAGGTGGTTGGACACAGCTCCAATTGCTGTGCTCGCGAAATTGTCTCATTCGGGTCCTCCTCACACTATACTCCAAAGCAGCAACAACTTCTTCAGTATGCCCTGTACGACGTCTCTGCGGATGCACATCATTACTCATACATACAGGGTGGTCCAGTTTTAAATGTCAATAATTCAGCACTCGATAGCCCATCAAAAAATAAGTTGACTTGCATTATGACATTTTCCTGACAAATGCTTCCTAAGGAGAATACAGTCCTTTAAAGTTCAGTTTAAAAAATCGGTTTCTTGTTTGCTTTAACGGTCTGACAGTTATGATCAAATTTTTCGAATAAGTAGTTATAAAATTATCACTCATTAGGTGATGTTAATGACGTTTGTCGAAACTGTCCAGTGGCGTAGATACAGAAGGATGGTATTTTCTACGTCACTGAATATTTTTCAAAAATTACAGTTTTTTTTTACTTTTCTTGTTTATTTTGAAAAAATAAGTATCTCTTATAAAATTCTGATTTGAAACTTCGTTTACGAGATAATTGAGTTATTACGTCCAAAGACCCAAAACCAACCCAACCCGACTTAAAAATTGCCTTGAAAACGATGAAAATTGACTTAACAAGCTTAAAAATGTTTAATGTTTTTGTATCCAGTTTTCATAATTTCCAGAAAAATTGAAAGACTTTTAGTCTTGAAAATTGACTTAAGAGGCTTAAAAACTATCTTTGTAGTCAGTCGTCATAGTTTTCAGATAAGTTGAAAAACGTTAGTATTGAAAATTAATTGTAGACATGAAAAACTACTTTCTCTAGAATTTTTGACTACAAATTCGCACATTTAAACTTTGAAAATTCACTTGCACACGAAAAAATGACTCCGATGCAATGAAAAGTGACAGAAGCTTAAAATTTGCATTTGAGGTTTTTTTTGAGGAAGTTTTCATAATTTGAAAAAAATTTCATTATTTTAGTCTTGAAAATAGTCTTAAATACAGGATATTGACATTAGATTCATGAAAATTGATTTCTTAAAACTCTGTACTATTTTTAGGGCTTTAAAACTGCGAAAATCGAGTTTTAAGGCTATCTTTACCAAGTTTTTGTCGTTGCAGACTTAAAAAACAATTTGTTTTTTTTTTGTGTAGTTGGTTGGTAGTAGCCTCTGTAAGGTATTTTTTCTTAAGTGGTATTGGTTGGATTAGGCCAGAAAAAAGCAGACGTTTATTGTCTACCACGAGTCGACGTTTCGACCACTGTTGGTGGTCATCCTCAGGACTCTAAAATTTATTATTCCTGTTTACATAGTGGTTACACTGAGGGTGTAGAATACATATCACAATTCAGCTCACAAAAATTAGCTTAATACATGAACTGACTCCAAATATATGATTATTATAACACATATACATAAATAAAAACATAAATAAAAACACTTAATTATAATATAATTAAAAGACAGACCTAAATCATGTAGATTTAGTACAAAAACAAAGAAAGGAACAAACAAAGGACAGGCAACACCAAAAACTTACGTGTAGTTTAAAACGCCTTAGTAAAGGCCATCAAAATGTAGGACACATGTAACTCCATCGTTGCACACATTTATAAATTGAATTATTTGTTCTAGATTCAATATTGTACTATTTATTTTGTTTTACAGTAATCAGCGTGCTTGTAATGTGTAGTGTGAACACAAGAAACATCGAAATAACCGAGTTAAATTGTGTTCAAAGCGTACAAGAAGTGAATCACACTACACATTACAAGCACGCTGATTACTGTAAAACAAAATAAATAGTATAAAATTGAATCTAGAACAAATAATTCAATTTATAAATGTGTGCAACGAGGGAGTTACATGTGTCCTACATTTTGCAGGCCTTTACTAAGGCGTTTTAAACTACACGTAAGTTTTTGGTGTTGCCTGTCCTTTGTTTGTTCCTTTCTTTGTTTTTGTACTAAATCTACATGATTTAGGTCTGTCTTTTAATTATATTATAATTAAGTGTTTTTATTTATGTATATGTGTTATAATAATCATATATCTGGAGTCAGTTCATGTATTAAGCTAATTTTTGTGAGCTAAATTGTGATATGTATTCTACACCCTCAGTGTAACCACTATGTAAACAGGAATAATAAATTTTAGAGTCCTGAGGATGACCACCAACAGTGGTCGAAACGTCGACTCGTGGTAGACAATAAACGTCTGCTTTTTTCTGGCCTAATCCAACCAATACCACTTAAGAAAAAATTAAAAAACAATTTTGACATTTTTCATAGGCTTTAAAATGTCATATCAAGCTTTGTCACTATTAAATTGACTTCTATAGACACTTCAGTGTAAAAAATTCGGGCAGTTCTTAAAAATCTAGATTGTTTTTAGTGCTTTAAGGATGTTTTCAGCCTGAAAAATCGAGTTTTTATGCTCTTCAGGGTTTTCACAAAGCTTATTCACTATTAAATTGATTTCTACACTACTCGGTGCAAAAAATTAGGGCATTTCTATGAAATTCGGACTGTTTTTAGTTCTTTAAGACTGAAAAATCAGTTAAAAACTATTTATAATAGTAAAAGTTAAATTTCAAAATCCTCAACGATGAAAGTAATAAATTTTGGCACTTACGATATCAGTTTTGAACACTAATTTGGACTGTTTCCGGTGTTTAATTGAATTCTAGGCTTGTTTTAACCCAAAAATGTAATTGTACCTACACTAATTAAAGACCTGAAATAGACTTTTGACTGTCTTTAGTCTTAGTAAATTAGTCATTTCTAGACGTAAAAGTCAATTTTTAGTAGTAAAAAATTTGTATTATGGGCAACAATCTTTGTCTTGATTTCGGGATTGTTTTCGTGCTTCAAATCCAGTATCAGACACTCAACGATGGATTGCACTAAGAAAAAACGAATTTTAAAACTATTCCTAGTAGTAAATATCAAGTTTTGAGATTATTCAGTACAAATTTGGACTCTCATAAATCTTGAATGATCAGTTTTACACAGTTCCTAGTCTAAAAATTTGAACGCCAGTAAAAAGTAACCTCACAGATGAACAGATTTTAATCCTTTTGAACCATTTTAAAGTAAAAAATACAATAACCCAAGTAGATATTTTTGTCAATTTTGAATAATATCCAGTAAGAATAGTAAGAACAGTAGAGCAAGAAAATAGAGCTGAGCAAAGATGGGGATCACCATATACTGACTGGAAGAGAGGAAATCTCTAAACATATAGAAAGCTTTTATTCCCATTTCAATTACAATACCTCCGTTGTGCGGGATCCTAATATTTATAAAGTTACCGTTTGTAATGTAGGTTCAGAAGAGATTCTTGATATTTCCAAAGAGGAAATACGGGTGGCACTAGGACAAATGACGAACCGTAAATCACCTGGGTATTCTTGAAACGAGGGAAGGGAATTATCAAGAGAAAGACCTGTAGAATGTGACAGGAATCCGCCATTGACAGATTCTTCTGTCACATTCTATCAACACTTCTCTTGAGAATTCCGTTCCCTGCTTCGCGAAGACAAAGTAACCTGTGAAATGCTAAAAATGGGCGGCGACACTATGGAACCAATTTTTAAAGGTGTTATTTAATAAATGTTTATGTGAAGGCAGCATTCCTAAAACATAGCACAACGCAGAAATTATTCCAGTTTTCGACATCACGGACATTGAAAATTGTAAACCTATCAGCCTTTTGTCCCACCTTTATAAATTACTAACAAGGATCATCCTTACAAACCGACTGACAAGTAAATTAGATGCCTATCAACCAGTGGAGCAGGCAGAATTTCGAAAGGGATACGGCACTATGGATTACTTGCAGACCATTGAAATATTAATAGAGAAGACTACAGAATACAACATACCACTTCATTTCGCCTTCATAAACTTTCATGAGGCATTTGACTCTATTGAAACATGGGCGATACTGCGTACGTTGGATAGAGCAAAGCAGCTGAATGACTGAAATATATCGACCGTAAAATGAACGGTAAGTTTGGCAAACTAAACAACGATATTTGAAATTAATTCACACATTTTGCAAGCGTTAGCTCAGATTATTCATGATTAAATGGCAAACCTTACTGACCAAAAATCAGCTTTTACCGGTCGAATTGACTGTCACCAGAAGCAATGTAGGTGGTAAAAATTAAACTATAAATGTTTCCTAGATTTAATAAAAAATGCAATTATCTACACATAGCACCAAATTTTAAGATACTTGTACCAGTGACCTTCTTCTTGAATTGGCGTTCTTTTTACTGTTTGAGAAATAAAACACAAATACTCTGTACTGAAGTTTTATTTTTTGATGCAGCTGGTATTTTATACCAGAAGCATAACACGTTACAAGTAATCTTTTTCAGTTATACAAAGATTAAGTCCCCATGAACGCATTATTCGACGGAATACCAAACTGCGGAACTGTTTTTGTCAACCGGATTGGTCTAAGTTCGGATCGCTGGCATTTGACAGTTCCGTTAATTACTTTTTCGTGAAAAGTTAAGTTCATATAACAATATAATAAAATGGCACTTTGAAAATACTTGTAAAGGGAAGCTACGTTTATTGTAATAAGTTTGATTAAAACGTTTTTTTTTTCGATCTTTTGAAATAAAGTGGTGGGGGTAAGTTAAAAGTTGCTTAAAAGAAACTGCGACAACTTTGAAACCGTTTGTTTGTATGAACGCGCATTTCGTTTGACACTATTGAAAAGAGCAGGTTTTTTTTCTATCAGATGCACTATAAATAATTGTTTAAAGTTGTTTCCTTTTCTCAGCAGATTTTATCGTTTCATACTCCCTGTATGCATTGTTGTACCGCAAGCAGGTAAAGTGACCTATTTTGACTGCATCACGACCCGACATCTTTTGAACGTCAAAAGGTATTTTATGATTTTTGGAATATACTGTTTGGCTTCAAACGGAGGTCACTTTGAACAATTCACTTATAAAAATACTTCTTTTGTTCTTAACTTTCTTGATATAAAGTTAATGATCATCCTGTTTTACTTTCTACGCCAAATTTTACCTGCTACCTGCCGTGCCAGTATCAAAAACAACAAAGAATTACTATATATACAGGGTGTATGAAACGATAAAACCTTTTCTAAAAAAGATGAAAGACACTCGATTGGCCGTATTGGTAAATTTACTTAAGCTTCAGGGTACGAAATAGCCACCCGTCAAGTTTTATACTTGTAGTTCCAAAATAACATGGTCTAACATGGGCTTAAAAATTTAACACGTAAAATCCTATGTTGCGCGTTAAAAAAAACGCACTGTATATTATTACATATTTGGATTCCTCACAAAATTCTGACCAACTTTTGCATAGAATGCCCTATGCCTATCTCTAGCCGTTTTCGAAATATTTGATGTTTTTCCAAAAAAGTGACAGTTGCAACGCTCAACATCTTTTTGTACTCTGTCAAAAGCGTATTTTATTTTGCAATGAAACTTTGGGTTATTGTAAATAAAGGATCGTTTTATTAAACTGAGGGTGCGTAATGAGTCGTTTGTATACAGGGTCGTAAAAAAAAATCATAAACTTGCCACTAAAAAAAAATGAAAAATCTCAAGTTTTTTAAATAGAAACCCACATTTTTTATGACGGAATCATTTTGAGCATTAAAAATTACTATACGTTTCAATTTACTTGCCTATACCTAAATCCAACCCAATTCGTTTTATTTGAGAATAAACATTTTTTTATTAGGCTGCATGGTTGGGATTAGCTGGTACTCTAGTTAGCCATGCTTTTGACACACGGTGATATTGGAGACCTGCAGAGCATGTTAATAACACTAGTTTTGAGTGTTTTGACAACTGCAAATATGCCGTCGGTTACGTTATTCCAACCAAGATTACTTAAATCTGTTTATTATTTACGAAGAATGTGATAAAGTTGTGAGTAGAACATGTGAGGTAGTTGTCGCTCAACCTCTTTTAAGTGTTGCACTAATTTAAATGAAAAATGGTGAAATTTATGTTTCTTCAGGATCCTCTGAATTGAACTTTTGGATATGCCTGATTCTACGGAAACTTGTCTTATTGACGAAGTTGGATTTGCAACAAAATAGCCCAAAATTGCAATTTCTACATTTGTATTGTTAGGGATTGGTTTGGTCCCGTATTCTTAAAATTTTCAATTATTTGCTTGACAGCTTTTGGTGCTGGCTTTGGTTTTTCTGGATAACGAGCGGCAAATACCTCACATGTTCTACTCACAACTTTATCACATTCTCCGTAAATAATAAACAGATTTAAGTAATCTTGGTTGGAATAACGTAACCGCGACGGCATATTTGCAGTTGTCAAACGTGGAATTTGCAATTCCAAATTATGAACAAAATACGAAAACTTTATTTTTTATGAAGTCCTCGACCGGAAATTTAACATTTGGTTCAACTCAGAGCCCACTTCTTTTTTTCAAAAAACTTCACTCAAAATATGACAAAATGGGTATGGTTGGATGCGGAATGATAAGCAGAATCCTAGTATCAAAAAATATACAGGGTGTCCCGTTTAACTTTTTGATTATGACGTCATTTCCGGTTAAACCGGAAGCGATAGAAAATCGTTCGAAAATCGCCTCCATTGATGTAGTTTAATATCTTATACATAACCTCCAAATTTTATTTGAATCGGTTAAAAAATAAAAAAGTTGTAGGGGTGAGCCACTTCTCAGGGACACCCGGTATACAGGGTGGTCCAGTTTCGATGGCGGAAACTTCAGAGAGCGATAGAGGATCGAAAAATAATATGAGTTTGTATTATAAACTATATAAAAATTTTAATGTATTTTAATTTTTTATTTTTTATATCCAGTGATGTAGGTCATGACAAGATACATCTAATCCAAATTTGAGCTAAATATCTCTAAAACTGTAAGAACTATAAAGCAAAAACTAAAAAATATATAAAACTTTAACCCTGTATTTCTTTAACAAAGCTTTTCTCGAATATAGTTTTTAATGCAAACTCATATTATTTTTCGATTCTCTATCGCTCTCTGAAGTTTCCGCCATGGAAACTGGACCACCCTGTATACTACAGTTGCTTCGGTGTTCGAGGAGAAGGCGATCTATGAATTGATCGGTGCCCTAAAATTGATGAACCAATAAGCGGTTCCATTAACGAACGAGGGAGGTGTTTTGATCCTGAAGTCTCCGTTTTGGGAGGACTAACGAGGTTAGTCATTATTTTTTTAGTATTAATTTTTGCAGATAGGTTTAGTAGAGGTTGTTTAGTTTATTTTAATTTTTTGAAACAGTTCCGCTTTTGTGGTTTTTATCTAGTTTTCTGTTTATATGGTTATAGGTTTACTAATTTTCCGTTAAAAAATTTCTTGGCATTACTTGGTTTTTTGTCTTGTTGTTTTAACTTAATTTAATAAAAAATATCTAACCAACAAATATGCTCTAATGTTCTAAGGTCAACTCCTTTGGGTACAGAGACCCATGAAAATCGGAGTACCATTATGAAGAATAATGGGACTCACGATACACCACATTTAAATATTTTAAATGCATTAAAATTTTGCATTTTTTTATTTTTTTTTGCATTTTCTTAAAGTCTAGGATTCTATATTCGTTCAACCGGTGGCAATTGCCTACTTATCCGTTCTCTAAACTGTTAAGGAATTAACCAACATCCGTGTACGAGTAGAAAAAGTTTTTTTCTCATTCTTGTGACCTATAAATAATCTTTTTCTAATTATGGCATATAAAGTGACACTTTTCAAAACTGATTAGAGTGACAAAACGTTTTACTTTATGTAACTAGTTACATAAAGTGATCACTTTATGTAACTAGTTATGAAAAGTTCATTTCATCACTCCCTGTTTTTATGCATTTCCGTAGAAACATATGGGCGACATCCATCATAACATGTCGTTGTCACTGTTTATACAAGGTGCTATGAAAGTGAATATTTGTGTTAAATCACTTTAAAAGATGGTTTTTACCGCTTTTTGGTCAAAATTAGAAAAAATTATGTATGCAACACGTTTCGAAAATGTCTTATTGTGTAACTCATTCAAATTGTAGGACCTCGCTGCGCTCGCCCTACAAACATTCATTCGTTACACAAAATCGATCTTTTCGTAACTGGTTACATAAATAGCTATTTTGCGACTGTAACTATTGTAATAATTATTTTATACTCCTACAGAGATATTGGGAAATACCTTAACGGTTTAGATGACGAATAAGTAAGCAATTACCACCGCCTGAACGAATATGGAATATATCTTTTTCTACTCCTACAGGAATATTGGTTAATTCCGTAACAGTTTAGAGAACGGATAAGTAGGCAATTGCCACGGGCTGAACGAATATGGAGTCTTATAATCGCAGGCAATTTTCAGCGTGCGGTATGAAATAAACCAATCACAATCTTCAGCGTGCGATATGAAAGAGACCAATTACAGCTAATCTTGAACGCAAACAAAATAATTGTTTTGATTGTCATCCTCACTGACAGTTGGCATCAAAACTTTGCATTTTGGTTTATGTTTAGGGGCAATGACAATGTAAGTAAGTCGTAATTCGTTCGTAATAATTAGTCGTAGAAAAAATCGCCTGTAAATCTCGGGCGAATTGTCCATATCGCCCTCGTCGAATTGAGCACTCCGCCTTCGCCATCGTGCTCAAACGTTTCGTCATTGTGCGATAAAGACATCTTATTGCCCCTTGTTGTATAATATACTATTGCGCACGCGCACCAACAAAACGCTAGTCGTAAAACTTGTTACAGTGACGTTAATGTTAAATATGCCATAAAAACTGTGTTTGTGACCAGCGTGTGTCAAATCGGAATTTATATTTATGTTGCAAAATGAATAAATTCTGGGGTTCCTCGTAGAAAAAATATTGTTCATAACTCTTGTGCAAATAGGGTTCTTGAACATTTTTTTTTGCTTTAATCGACACTATAGGGGTCAAATACAAAGCTTTAACATTCCCTTTTTTTTAAATTTTTGTTTAATGCCAATAATCGACATAAAACAATTATGCGTTTGAAACGCCCGCCAAATCGTGTGACGTAGATTACCCGTATGAGACAACGTTGCCAAAATTTAGTGCAGTACAATTTTGAGAATTCTGGACTTCGACTTTGACTTTGTACTAGTGATAGTATTATTCTCTATGCTCGGTGCTGAAGTGAAGTGGAGCTAGAGCAGATGGCGTAATGGCGTATTCGTAATATTTCGTAATACATAATAGTAATATTCGTATTGTCAATTTGTCCTTTATTGTCGTGTCTCTTAGTTGTTTGTTGTGTGTTTCCTCTGTGTTCCTTTTGAAATTGAGTTATTATACGGTTACTGTTAATTTTCCTGTTATTATCAAGTGACAATTATCGTATTATACCTTGTATCTAAACATGAGTGGAGAATATAAGTGGTGTTTGATGTCGTCCTACAGCAACACTTCCATCAAAACACCAACCAAAGAATTTTTTCAAATCCCTTCAAATAGAAGCACAAGATTGTTGTGGATAGCGGCAACTGGACGTGATCCGCAACAAATTGCCAGAAAATCTTTATACATCTGTGAAGATCACTTTGACGTAAGTACATTTTAGGTAATATACTTAGTGTAATCCTTGGTTGAATCTAATTTAAACTGATACTATTAAAGGCCCCTACTCCTACCAGAAATTTTGTAGAAATATTTTTACTCTATGTTGTACTTTATTGTAGCTGCCAAACGATATGGAGAACTAAGTGGAGTGGAAAATGATGAAATGCAGAAAAAAAATGAAAAGAACTGCCATCCCGCGATGCAACCTTCCACAGAGTTTATCCATCTCCTCATGTGATGTTTTGGCTTCTAGTTCAATGAGTAGTGCACTCACAAACACACAACAAGAGGAAGAAGTTCCAAGAAAAGTGGCCAAATTTCAAGAAGCAAGTGAAGTAGTTCCAGTAAGTTGTACCACTTTTCAAAGTACATCAGCTTGCTTAACTGTTTGTGATCAAAACACACCGTCACTTGCATCCCAGTTACAGACTGTTCATAAAAGTGTGCAAGTTTTATATAAACCTCACTATAAGAGCAAAGCTGTTCAAGTTGCACCACATTGTGTGAATAAGTTGAATTCACCTATGAAAATTTTGACAAGAGAACAAGCTACTTCTCCAATCAAACATTTAGAAGAGAGGCCAAATAAACGGAAAGTTAGTGGTAAACCTAGAAAATTGCACTTTTTCCCCAGTTTGTCACAGCCTTCATCAAGTACATCTTCACCTCCAAACATTTCCACATCGGAAGAAATTCCAACAAGTGAGAGTGACGCTTATTTGATAAGGGTTTAATTTCCGAGTTGGCATTGCAATCAACTATGGTTAAAATAAATAGGCATCCCAAGATGTACTTAGGTATTTCAAAGGAGTTGATGTGGTTCATTGAGGAGGTCAAAAAACAAACTGCCTTAAAAGAAATAAATATACATATCACTTCGATGAAAATCAAAACCGGACGTACTTACGTATTTATTCAACTTGCAGATGACTTTGGACTAAGTGAAAGTTCAGTAAGCAAGATATTCAAAGAAGGAGTAGTTTTGATGGGTCCCTTATTAAAAAAACTAATTGTATGGCCTTCTAGTGAGTCAATAAAAGCTCAACTTCCTCTACCATTTAGAGCGCGGTTTGGAGGTGTAGAGAGCATTATTGACTGCTTTGAAATAGAAATTCATAAACCTGTAGATCCTGTTAAACAAGCACTGACATGGTCAGAATATAAAAAGGCAAATACTTTAAAGTATTTGATTTCTTGTACGCCAGATGGAATAATAAACTTTATTTCAAAAGGATTTGGTGGCCGTACCACAGATCAATGTGTTTTAGAAAACATGCAACCTTCCACAGAGTTTATCCATCTCCTCATGTGATGTTTTGGCTTCTAGTTCAATGAGTAGTGCACTCACAAACACACAACAAGAGGAAGAAGTTCCAAGAAAAGTGGCCAAATTTCAAGAAGCAAGTGAAGTAGTTCCAGTAAGTTGTACCACTTTTCAAAGTACATCAGCTTGCTTAACTGTTTGTGATCAAAACACACCGTCACTTGCATCCCAGTTACAGACTGTTCATAAAAGTGTGCAAGTTTTATATAAACCTCACTATAAGAGCAAAGCTGTTCAAGTTGCACCACATTGTGTGAATAAGTTGAATTCACCTATGAAAATTTTGACAAGAGAACAAGCTACTTCTCCAATCAAACATTTAGAAGAGAGGCCAAATAAACGGAAAGTTAGTGGTAAACCTAGAAAATTGCACTTTTTCACCAGTTTGTCACAGCCTTCATCAAGTACATCTTCACCTCCAAACATTTCCACATCGGAAGAAAATTCCAACAAGTGAGAGTGACGCTTATTTGATAAGGGTTTAATTTCCGAGTTGGCATTGTAATCAACTATGGTTAAAATAAATAGGCATCCCAAGATGTACTTAGGTATTTCAAAGGAGTTGATGTGGTTCATTGAGGAGGTCAAAAAACAAACTGCCTTAAAAGAAATAAATATACATATCACTTCGATGAAAATCAAAACCGGACGTACTTACGTATTTATTCAACTTGCAGATGACTTTGGACTAAGTGAAAGTTCAGTAAGCAAGATATTAAAAGAAGGAGTAGTTTTGATGGGTCCCTTATTAAAAAAACTAATTGTATGGCCTTCTAGTGAGTCAATAATAGCTCAACTTCCTCTACCATTTAGAGCGCGGTTTGGAGGTGTAGAGAGCATTATTGACTGCTTTGAAATAGATATTCATAAACCTGTAGATCCTGTTAAACAAGCACTGACATGGTCAGAACATAAAAAGGCAAATACTTTAAAGTATTTGATTTCTTGTACGCCAGATGGAATAATAAACTTTATTTCAAAAGGATTTGGTGACCGTACCACAGATCAATGTGTTTTAGAAAACAGTGGCTATTTAGTAGTTTTAAAACCTGGAGTAGTTGTGATGGCGGACCGGGGATTTAAAAACATTGAGAAACTACTCCTTGAAAAAAATTGTACCTTAGTGCGCACGCCCAGTGTTTCCAGCGATGCTAAGCTGTCAAAGGAGGAAGTGATGGCCACAAAAAGAATTGCTAGCTTAAGAATACATATTGAACGTGTCATTCACCGAATGAGGGAGTTTAACTTTTTAAGGCCCCATTCTTGTTTACATTCTAAGTTAATTCCCTTAACTGACCATGTTGTAAACATAGCTTGTGGATTAGTAAATTTACAAGATCCTTTAATAAAAGGATAATCATTACTTTTGTTACACATTACTGTGATATTACCTAAATTTATATAAACATGTGTCTTGTTGTAGTGGATAGCACTGTGTCTTTTGTACACGTAATGTTATATTTGATAGATTATGTAGTTTTTATGCTAAATAAATATTATTAATTTTTTTCTTTTTCTAGTTATTCAGATAGAATAATTTAATTTTCAAAAATGATTTTTTTATTTGCAGCAAGGAAGTGGTTCTAATGTTTCCAGGTTAGCCAATTTACTACTACAATATAATTTTATTTTGTATTATTAAACTAACAACCCCAAACCCTTTAATAGCTTTAATAAAAAAGAAAACTTTTTAATGTATTTACAAAAATATCAGAAAGAGAAAAAATCAGAAATACAGTAATTGAGATAAATATTATATTAATTAAATATAAATACTATTCAAATTATATGATATTTATAATATGTATACATATACATACATACTCTAAAGTCAACAAAACTAACCAGCTAATGTTTTTTAAAACTACTAAGTAAAAAGGGAAATACATTCTCTTTCCAAAATGCTTCTACTGCTTCTATTAAATTTTCAGTGAATTCTTGATCGTAGTCCACATACAACAAACTCACTTTTCCATTAGTTTCAAAAAATGGGTCTGCAACACAAAAGATACCTTTTTGTTTTCCAAAAAGGTCTATTTGCAACTGTATTTGTGCTTTACATTTATTCACAATTTCTCCATTCTTAATGTACAAACACACTGTTTTTTCTTAAGTGAACCAGGGGCTGTTTTGCATTTTCATAGATTTTTGATGTAGTAACAGTAACTCGAGCATATCTTAATTCATGCCACAACTTTGAATCTGACTGCTCAGTTGTCATTATGCAGGCTTTTTGACATACATCAATTGACATTTGTGTACTTGCAAAGTTGCAAAATGCATCTGCATCATTATTACCACTTTTCTGTAAAAAAAGTACCACCAATTTATTTTTCAGTTGGTTCTTCTGAGTAGTGTTTGAGCAGCTGCATTTGAGATCCTGTTTCCTTAGCCTTCTGAATAACTGAAGACAAGAACTCATCAGGATTTGATATTGGATTTACTTTTCCAGCTGAGGCACCAAAATCATCAAGTGTGATGAATTTAATGCTTGATCCAACAGAGGCCAATGTTGATTTTTTCCAGTAACATTTTACTTCTGTTGGTGATGGTTCTTCACTTCGTCTGTGCAGCCACATTAGGAAAGCAATCATATGTTTACAGCCTCCTAATAAACAAAATTAAATTATAAATAAATACTTGATAAAACATTAAGTAAAAATACCGGAAGATGCAGCACAGTCATGACAAACACAGCTAATAACTTTTTCTGCTTGCTCATCCAGAGTGATGGTTTGACTGTAAGATTTCCCTCTTACTTTGTGCTCTGGACATATTTTTCCTTTGACTGTACATATGTTAGCTTCCCGCTTTATTTGCACATACCCTATCGCAGAATCACCATAATTTTGCCTCCCAGCACTAAAACCAATATTATTATTATGTTATTTTACAAAGTGCACCTTTCTACACATAACTGAATTATTTATTTTATTGTATTATTACCTTTCAGCTTTAACCCCAGGAATTTCAGCACAGTGAAAAACATCACTTTCTGCAAAAAAATTAGCCACCATAACAGCATCCACTGTAGGTAAATTCCGTGAATCGGCTTTCACAAACCCTAACTCGGTCATGTTTAAAAAAAAATTAAAACAGTTGAACTCAACAGCACTAAACACTAAACTCCTTCTTCAAATTCAAAACAAAACCAAATTACCAAACAGGAGACACAAACCGCAAAACGGCAAGGGCATGTCAAATGTCATTACTCATTACTGTCAAAAAAAATAGTATAATTTTCTGTTGCAACGTTGTCGGATTGTCTTCTAATTCTTAATAATTTGTGTTTTTTATAGAATTGTAATATTTACGAGTTTTTCAATTTATGGTAAATAGTTTTATTTTTCTTTTGTACTAAAGGAAAAGACGTAGTTTTATAACTGACATATGAACTAACTGTCACGAACTGACTATGAAATAAATATGAATAAAATATGAAAATTTGTAGGATTTTCATTTCAAGATATCTTCACTATAACATAAATTTTTTTTTTAAATATTTTGGGGTGGGGTTATTTTAATGACGTACTACTCCCTGAAATACAAAATGTCTATAAATATTTTCTGTGGAAGAACCCTATTGTCTTGTTCACACTTGTCTGGTACCTAAACTCTGCTTGTGTCGTTCGTGCATATCCAGCCATCGTGCCTACAAGGCTTACTATACACACTTGTTAAAAAATATACTATATTTTTAATGCATGAAAAGTACCATAAGAAACTCTCTTTGTTTTTCGAAAACGCAATTAACCTAATTATTAAATTATATCGAAATAAATTATTACTCATTATGACAACATATCAAATGCTCATTCTTAAACTTGACTTACTTCTAGTTAAGTATTAGAGCATAGGTGTAACTTTTTGAAGTATGCTGGTACCTCATTAGTTTCGGGAAGTGTATAGCTACTAAAAAAGTAAATTAAAAGTCCAGGTCAGTATTTGGAAAATTGAAGTTGGTGATGGTATCTAGAAAACAAAACGTCGGAGCTGAAAACTAGATTATTTTCTTATTTTTTTGATTATTTCATTTTTTAAAATGCGCAACTTTGCTTCCATGTAACTTTAAGCTTTGTGTGGAGACCTGCGAAGGTGACGCAAGAGGTCGAACCAGATGAGGTGCGCGACAGGGTAGCGGAAAAGGGAAAACGTTGTTAGTTAGATAGTAGTAGTTATGCTGTTGAGTTCGATGTGAAGAAAGTCAAAGCTTTGTTGAATGTTAATAAATTTATATTTTTCTACAACGAGTGTTTTTGTGTTGTTGTGCGGTACCACAAATTGGCGACGAGGATTATATCGAACCATAAGGTAGGGTGGATTTCATCAATCCATAATCAAAAAGGTATTGTTCAAATAATTATTTGCGATGTTAAAAGACATCGAGGAGGGCTGAGAGCACCAATAAATAGGAGGGCTGAGAGCACCATCGAAAAGAAGGGCTAAGAGCACCAATGAAATTTAAAAAAAAACAGAAACGCTTTACAAACGTAAGTTTAAATCTAAAAAGCATGCTTGTATTTTAAAAGACAGTTTTGTTTATGTTTCTGAAAAGCGCTAGTTACCACTAGGAATAGGAAATAACTTTAATTAAAAGACATTATAAAACGTTGATTTTCAACTTAATTTAATTTCGCAACGGTTCAACTAAAATCAATACTGTAGTTGGTGTTATGACGAATATGTTTATGATACTGGTATTTAGTATGCAGTAGTTACGTTCCTAGAAATGCTAACATTGTAGTAATAAATGCTTATGCTTAGCTCAGTACATTTAATGTATTAAATAGGACTGTAACCTACATTTGAGTTAGTTGTCACTTGTCGCTTTACCGCTAACAATAAAGTTTTTTAAAAAATTGTTATCGAATCTCGATTCCTAACTGGCGCAGTCAGTAGGATTTGTTCAACGGCGTGCATCGTGCATTTTCCGGTTCGTCTCAACGATTCGTGAACAGATCCGAACATCAAAAAACTAGTTTCGGGAACGGCAAGCAACTCATTGACCAGGGAATTGTCCAACTTCGACAAGTCCTATTGGTGCGAGACTCAAGGAACAAGAATCGTCCTTAAAGCCTCATAAGTAACCCCAGGGAGCAGACAAGCATCGCTTCTCCTATTGGATCCTAGACTAAGGAATGAAGCTACTTCTAATACTATTGTAAGTGGAAAATATTGATTTATTGATTTGCGTGTTTGGTGAAACAAGTTGGAAAACCAATATTACAATTTAAAATAATTACTTTAATTAGTTCATTAATAACAAGTTTATTTTCTGTAAAATGGCTACTAATTATGCATTAATCAGATATCAAGCTGATAATATACCTTTGTTTGACGGTAATGCCAAACATATAAGTAGATTTATTACAGCTTGTGAAAATTTTCTTGGCGCACACCAAGATAGAGCTAATGTTAATGCACCTTAAATATTGCATTATTTGATACTATTTTAAGTAAACTAACTGGTAGAGCAGCAGATTTAATAGCTTCTAGAATCGAATTAAACAATTGGAACCTAGTAAAAGATGCTATTTATGCCACATTTTCTGATCAAAGATCTACAGATTGTGTAGTGCAAGATATCATAACTATGAAACCATATAAATCTGAAAATTCATTGCAATTCGGTATTAGGTTGCAAGACGCTAGAAGTCTGTTGTATTCAAAAGTTAACGCATCAAATGACCCTCGCGAAGTAAAATTATTAAAAATCTCCGAGTATGGTAAACTAACTATGAAAACCTTTATTAATGGTTTAGATTATTATATGCAATTAGTAATTAGATTGAAAAATCCCCAAACTTTAGAAGAGGCAATGACTCATGCAATTGAAGAGGAAAATAATATATATTATTTACTTCAGAAACAGAAATAGTGTAACCAATAAAATTTCCCCTCACTCCAGCAGCATTGTACCTAATCAAAATAAAAATAACATTTTTCAAAGTCAACCTGTAGTGCAAACCATGCATCGACCTATATTCCATAGAGAAAATGGGAACGTAATGCATACTATGCCCACACAGTTGCCAAGACCCACATTTAATGCATTTTCAGCATAACACAACACCAACACAACAGTACCATAATAATTTTCCCCGAAATCAGTATGAAAATGGGAACAACCTAGCTTTCAAAGGTTATGGACAATTTAGTCCCAGATCAAATCAAACTCGAAATTTTCAACACGGTTTTACAAATCAAAATCAATTTGGTCAAAGTAATCGATTGAGACAATTTAATCAAAATCAAAATTTTAGTAGAGGTGAGCCTATGGATATTTCGTCAGGTAACACTATCATTAAAAGAGCTCTTCAACAACAAAATAGACCTCAAAATCGTACTTTTACTAGCCAAGAGCTATATAACCAATCTGTTGAAACACCAACAGAAGAATTTCCTCAAAACCCAAATGACGAATCATTTGCGTTTGACACACCTATAATGTCTAACAATAATTTTGACCCTTATACAAATGAAGAAAACAATCAATGTTTCGATTCTGAAAATGACAATTACGTAGACACAAACTTTCAATATGAAAATATGCAGCAATCCGATAATGTAAATTTTCGGATAGACCCCTCAATCAGTCACCAAATTTAACAATACATTTAAACAACTACACTCATTGTGATTTACCTGTCATTTTCTTACCAGAGCTAAATGCCTACTTTTTAATAGACACAGGAAGCGGCAAAAGTTTCATTAAACCTGAACTAGCTTATTCAATTTATCCAAAATTAATTTCACAAGAACTATTTACTGTCAAAACGGCACATGCAACCTCTTTGCATAGTGAAGTAGTTGAAATACCAATTTTCTCTTCATTTAAGATTGCAGGAAATCATAAATTTTACATATTTGACTTTTCACCTAGATTTGACGGACTTTTAGGTATTGACTTCTTAAAACAAACTGGTGCAAATGTAAACTTAAATAACTGTATGTTAGAAACACCTGAAGTTGTAATACCCTTATTGTTCGATAATCAACCTAACAATTCAATCAACTGTAATACTTTTGAAATTGTAATATCACCTAGAACATGTCAAAAAGTGAAACTTCCTGTTAAACAAAAACAAGGTTTATGTATATTAAACTACATAAATTTTGGAAAAGCCGAAATGCCAGAAGCTTTAGTAGAAGTTAATAATTTTCATGCATTAACAACTATTTTAAATCCTTCTGAAAATCCTATAAAAATTAACATTTTTGAACCTTTAATATTGAAAAAGTAAATGAAACGGAAATAAATTTTGTGGAAAAAATGGAAACTAACACGGAAATTAACGAATATTATGACAACCTTCAAAAACAAAATTTAAAAAATTTACGTCTTTCTCATTGTAACAAAGAAGAATTTAAAGCTATTAGAAATCTTTGTTTTCAATATCGAGACATATTTTATTGTGAAGGAACACCTTTAACTTTCACTAATCAAATTAAACATAAAATCAATTTAACGGATGAAACCCCATTATTTACAAAGACATATCGATACCCCGCAGTGCATAAACAAGAAGTAAATACGCAAATAAACAAAATGCTTGAAAATAATATCATTCAACACTCTAATTCTCCTTGGAGTAGTCCCATTTGGATTGTACCAAAAAAATTAGACGCATCTGGAAAAAGGAAATGGAGAATAGTCATAGACTATAGAAAATTAAATGAAAAAACCATCGATGATAAACTTCCTTCACCAAATATATCGGACATCCTTGACAAGTTAGGAAAAGCTCAGTATTTTTCTATTCTTGATCTTGCTAATGGATTTCATCAAATTGAGTTAGACCCTTTGGATATTCCTAAAACTGCATTTTCTACAGATACAGGTCAATATGAATTTAAGAGAATGCCATTCGGACTTAAAAACGCACCTTCAACCTTTCAAAGAGTTATGAATAACATGCTCAGAGGACTTCAAAATGAGACATGTTTAGTCTACCTTGATGATATAATCATTTTTAGCACATCCCTTCAGGAACATATTGAAAGACTTCGTGAAGTTTTTGAGCGTCTTCGACAATCAAATTTCAAAGTTCAATTAGACAAATCAGAATTTTTACACAAAGAAGTCGCTTATCTTGGACATAAAATAACATGTGAAGGAGTAAAACCCAATCCTGAAAAAATCAGAATCAGATTTTCCAATTTCAAAAACTCAAAAAGAAATTAAATCTTTTCTTGGATTAGCAGGTTACTAGCGTAGATTCATTAAAGACTTTGCCAAAATTACAAAACCATTAACCATTTGTTTGAAAAAAGGAGCAAAAGTAACTCATAATGAAGCCTTTATTAAATCTTTTGAACACCTTAAAGAATTACTAATAAATGCACCTATTTTAAAATTTCCAGATTTTTCAAAACCTTTTGTGCTAACCACTGATGCTTCAAATATAGCTTTAGGGGCTGTATTGTCACAAGGCAATCCACCAAATGATCAACCCATTGCTTATGCATCTAGAACCCTTAATGAAACAGAGCAAAAATATTCCACAATAGAAAAGGAACTCTTAGGAATAGTATGGGCTTGTAAATATTTTCGACCGTATTTGTATGGACAGAAATTTAAAATTTACACTGATCACAGACCATTAGTTTGGCTGTTTAATCTAAAAGAACCTAATTCTAAGTTGGTTCGTTGGAGACTTCGACTTGAAGAATTTGACTACGAAATAATTTATAAGAAAGGTAGTTTAAACACCAATGCTGACGCTTTATCTAGAATCCCAATTAACGCTTTGGAAACTGAATGTCTAGTTAATTGCCCAGGAAATATTGACAATGATGTTTCGGAATTTCTAAATGATAATTTTGATCCTAACAATATTACTAATGAAATGGTAGCCGAAACAATTAAATAAATCGAGCATGATTGTCAACCTAAAATTAATATTATTTCTGATGTATTAATTCGTCCATCTAATAATAATAATCAAAGTGACACCTTATCGGAGACAGCACATAGCGTAAATGCTATAGATAACTATTCAAATATGACTATGTTAGATGAAATCATTAACAACAAAACTCATCAATTAATCATTAAAAAATCTCCTTACGATTCTCACAGTAAAGTTGAACGTGAAAATTTTGATGGAAATAAAATTATACATGCAACTTTACCACCCAATGTTGAACGTCTTAAAGTTTAACTTAAAGATTTTCTTAAAGAATATCTAAATGCCAAAACAACATACGTTTACTTTTATTCGAACTTTTCAACGAAACTTTCAACATTGCATGAATAATTATTTTAAAAAAGCCAAGCTTGTTGAATGTTCAAAATTAATTAACAACGTACATCCAGAAGAACGTCAATTAATGATTAAACATAGACATGAAGGTAAAACCAATCACCGCGGAATTCAGGAAACTTACAATCATTTAAAATCCAATTATTATTGGAAATCCTTAAAAACTGACGTTACCAATTATATTAATAATTGTGAAATTTGTCAAAGATCAAAATATAATCGAAGACCGCCTAATCAACCACTAATATTGACACAAACGCCAACAAAACCTTTTGAGATAATCCATGTAGACACGTTTATGGCAGGAAATCAAAAATTTCTAACTTTCCTAGACAAATTCTCAAAAGCTGCACAAGCTTTGCCTTATTCAGGAAATGCTACATCGTGTGCTGAACAATTAATACACTTCTTTCAGTTTTTCGGTATTCCACAACAAATTGTTGCAGACAATGGTTCCGAATTTCGAAATGAGGTTGTAAAAGGATTATTGGATGCACATGGAATACAAATACATTTTACTACACCCTATCATCACGAATCTAATTCACCTGTAGAGAGATTACATTCAACTCTTATTGAACATTTAAGAATTCTTAAAGAATCTGATCCACGCGCTAATATCACTAAGCTAATGCCTTATGCAATAATTGCTTATAATAGTACTATTCATTCAAGTACCAATTTTACACCCTTTGAATTAGTACTCGGACACACAGATTCAAGAAACCCAATGAAATTAATACCCTCTCACGTTTACACGGAGTATATTAACAATCACAAAAATAATACACAAATTTTATACGAGAAAATCAGTGAAAAATGTCAAATAAACAAAGAACAAATAATTAATAAAATTAATGAAAATAAAACAAACTGCGATCTAACTGTCGGATGTCAAGTTTATAAGAAATCTGGAGATAGATCAGCTAAAACTAAAAGTAAATTTTTAGGCCCTTTTATTCTTCAGGAAATATTACCAAATAATAAAATCATAATCAAAAATCCTAAAAATAATCAAATTGAAGTAATTCATATTAATGAAACCAAAATCAAATCTGTTATTCCAGATTTGGCTGGACCTTCGGGACAAGAATAAAACTTCATAATTTAGACAAACATCCAGGGATACTACCCTTTAAAATTGGAACAGCTGAAATTATATCTGACCATTGGACATTTATTCAAGAATATAAGTTGAAGCCAATAATTGATCAATACCAATCATTAAAGGATAAAGCTCAACATCTTTCCAGTAGCATTACTAAAAACACATCAGAATTTAATAATGCTTTGTTTTCATTACACATGTTGGAAAACAGAATTGACAACCTTTTGGAACAAATTATCCCTACCTTCGAATTTAAACATAAGAGTAAACGAGGATTATTTAACCCATTAGGAACTTTCATTAAAAGCATAACTGGAAATTTAGATCAGAATGATGCTGAGGAAATAAACATAAAAATTACGGCTTTGCAGCAAATGCAAAACGAACTTAAGACCGATGCAATCAATCGAATAACATTAATAGATTCAACAGTTCAAAAGTTTCAAAAAATGATATCAAACATCACTCACAATGAAATCATTTTAAAATCGCGAATTTTGCAGATTGAACAAGCTATTAAAGAAGCTAAACTACTGCATGAAGATATGAAAATATATTTTCAAACATTCGCAATAATCAATCAAATCACATTGCTGTATCAATCTATTTATAATATTCTTGACACACTAGAAATTGCAATCAGTTTTGCCAAATCAAACACTTTGCATAATTCGATAATTGACCCTAAGCATCTATTATTGGAAATCAAAAAGCTAGAACCACATTTTGAAATGAATAAATTACCAGTTCAAAGTAACATAGAAAACATCTTAATTTTAGAAAAAATAATTGAAATAAAATGTTACTTAAAAGAAACCAGCTTGATTTTCATATTGGAAATTCCACTTGTTGAATCGGATATGTACCAATATTTTGAAATATTTCCACTTCCGGTACTTAACGATGGAACATTTTGGGTCAACATTCCACACAAGCCATACTTAGCACTCCATAACTCCAAGTACCAATACATGAGTTCAAGATGTCAAGAAATGGTTCAGAACAGTTCCTTTGTAAGCGGACTCACAGCAGTACCCAGGAAAAGCTTTCTCCCTGTGAAGTTCAATTACTTAACCATGAGCCGAACATAACATCGTGCCACCCTTTTCAATTAGAAGTTGCGTCGATCCAAATTACAAAAGTCGCCGATGGCAAATGGATAATCATTGTCCCAACTCGCATCACAGCTAAGTTAAGTTGTCAGGAAAATGAAGAAACTATGCCATTGATGGGTACCTATCTTGCCGAAGTACCGATTGATTGTCAAATCAAAATGCAATCAATCATGCTACAGACATTCAAACCAAACCAGTTACAATATCAGGAGTTGATACTTCCACAATTGGATTTTAGTCAAATGAGGAAAAATCAATCAAAAGGTTATCAACCGCCATCATTGGATTTGGATGCTGTCAATATCAAAGAAGTGGACCAAATACGTGTTAAACTTCAAGAACAGAAAAAACAACTTTCTGAATTTTCTAGTAATGTGTATGTTAATAGAGTTAGTTTTTGGACTATTGTACTTTATATAGGAATTACGTGTTTAATAATCTATTTTATAATATTAAGGTNAGTATGGNGATAGAAGNNNCCTANACTNGANTNGCCNCATCAGGCCACATCANNGNATGGGTNTGGGTCGCCTCTCGCNCNTAGTCGTCCCCNGANCCTNANNAAANACTCTAGGTNNTTNCNTNGTGGTAGNGCNGNTTGAATTNGCNGTAGAGAATTAANATNNNGTAGTCGGATACCNCTCCNGGANCATTCGCNANAGGAAGNCGGTGGNCGAGCGNGNCTTCTCNNNTGNNGAGGTCTTNCNTNCANGGANAGATNTCCCGTNTGCGTGATANTANGCCANCCTCGCNCCNATGACNTGCNCNCNTNCTAGNACTGTACGCGCTTTTATCNNCCCAANGGAGTAGAGAAANAGATTCATTACGGTNAAGAATNTAGCTGANGGCACGGAGTTTTNACGNTAGTGTCNGAAAGNAANATATTANAANGNATTTNGTAGGANANNTNGNTTGGTACNGTGCANTNCAGANNCTCCACCCATTGCGGNTATGNANNAGATTTATGTCACATTTGAAATTTCAAATTTGAGCAAATTCAAACAAGAAACTTATTCAAATTTCTTAAGGTTTTTTCTAATTTCCGATATTATCTGTTACTGCCTACTGCTTTCAGTCCGTCTGTCTTAAAAGATTAGTGCACAGACAAGTAAAAGTTTACCATAAAATTTGTATTTTGACAATCATTAAAATTAAAAAAAGTGCAGGCAAAAGTGGATTTCAAATATATTGGTACCAAATAAATGAAGTATGGTATGGTATGAAATAAAAAGTTCATGTAACTAGAACAAGTCGTCATTTACTATTTTAGGGTAAAAATATTTTTCTTTTCTAACTTTGTTTGAGAGATGGGAGTCAATAGTGAATTAATAACTACAGTTTGGATTTGGAGGCAACATAAAAGCTGTCTTCAAATCTGAAAGGTTGTGGATGAAATTGATGTTATCTGAAGCATGTATTATGCCGACCGTATAGTACCGACCAACCTTCGGTACAAACCTTAAAAGTACGCCGAATGTTTTATACATTGTGAATTGGAATCACTGGCCTATCATCAAAAATTAAATTAAAATATAAATTTGTATATTTCCCGAACTGTATTAACATTCGATCAGCTGATTGTTGTGCTTTTAGTTAGTTTTGCCAGAGCTCCATCATGGCGCTGCTGACAACAATGTGACAAAAATACCCTACGGAAATAATCACTCTTCTTTAGTATTATATTCTCGACGACATAGGCAGTACGTTGACACTAATAATTAATCTTCTTTCTGATGGTTTGAAAAAGTTCTTAAATTTTAAATAGCACACTGAAGAAAGAATAATTACAAAAACCGGTAAACTCCCAGTAGTGATAATGATTTAATATGACAACAAAGTAAAAATGTAAACAAACAGATAAAATAAGACAACCCAATTTTGTTGATAAAATAACATTTCAGATATTTCATAAAATTCAGATATTTCCGAAATTTAGAGGGGATCGTAGAAAGATTCAGAAATTTCATGAAACTTTTAACTTTTTTAATTGTCCTGCTTTCGGGTTTAGCTTAAGAGTAAGGGGCAGTAATGTCAACCCGAAAGAGTCGGTTTTGATAAAGATTTTTTAACATAAAGTTGCAACTTGTTCACCAAATCTCTTTGGGCTCAACCTATTGGAGACTATCCATATCCAATGTCGCATGTTTAGGTCTTGACACAGTCATCTTGTAGACTTGTAGACAACGGTCGTTAAAATAAAAATTGTACAGGGCGATTGGTTGAATTTTGCCCACTCATTTAACGTCCTTACCTTTAGCAAGAAACGTTAAATACAAAACTAGTAGATGTTTAGGTCTACTTTACTCTTAGATAAACAGTTGTTATATAGGGTGTCCCAAATTTGAGTAACAAACCAAACTTATGTTCTTTTAAATACAGACCAACTTGTTTATCCAATATTTGAATTCTACGTCAAATTCTAGGCCTAATTGATATAAAATGTCTGTATCGATATTCAACTTTTTCTCCAGCAGTATCTGTCTGTACTTTGACAATGTTGCCTCGACTATGTGATTAATGGTTAATTTAGTTACTCAAATTTGGGACACCCTTTATAATAACTGTTTATCTAAAAGTTAAGTAGACCTAAATATCTACTAGTTGTGTATACAGTGCCCGCGTAAATGAAGACCCCCCTTTTATTTTTTGAACCTGTATAGCTATTGCCACAAAATTTGGAACGATTAAATAAGATCAAATTGTCCACCTGTTCACATAATAATGACGGCTTAAAATGTCAAAGTGACAGTTTTACGGCACTTTTGTTTATTTTTCCTAATGGAATGTTTGGTCGAAGGACACCTTGTTTTGAAGGTATGTTTATGCTCCAGTCAACCTTCAATTTGTACGTCATTTGTTTCAGTGGTTTTTGAATGACTGATCGCCAACTAAATATCTGGTGAATTTGTTGTTTTTTTTGCCTACACAGATATTTAAAAATTTTATAAAATGAGTGCCACACATCTATTTATCCACATTGAATAAGCTTACTTATGCTAGTAAATGGTAATACTTAGCTTTAGTACTGGACACACATTTTTAGATCAAACTATAGACGTAAGCTTCACACAATAATCTATCAATAGAATAAAGTTGTTTGGAGCCAGTATTCGACGGTTTTGGCATAACGGACAGCTAAATTGCAGGTTGTTGGAATGTGGTTTGTCCACAAGTGAACCATTTAACGATGACCACAGGGACGTAAAATAGGTTCACAAGTCACAATAAATTTCGAAAACGCTGATATTTACGTCATACTTTGACACTTTGAGACGTATAAGTATCGGTTGAAATAATCGGTGATCGGAATAGCTCGGTAGCAAGAAAATCGGAAAACAGAGGACAACATTGCCAACATATTTTAAGGCGCGTATTTAAATTTCCGTATCTATGCAATGTTGTTGTCCAGTAAGTTCGGTTGGCAATAGAATCACCTGTGTTATGACATGCATCTAAAGGTATATTAATCAGGGTATAGATAAAAATTCGTACTCAAACAAGTACCTATTATCTTTATCCCGGGAATGGATATTTACATATTGTTATTTCCTCTGTTTTGGCGTTGATAGCGCCAGAAAGTTGTCAAACTTCTGTCGGGGAACCTGGGTGGCCACTCTCCCTTGTCTAGAGTTATAGCAAGGTATCTTCCTCGAGGCTCCCTCGTTCCTCCAAAGGTAACCCTTAACTTACCGAATTCGTTTCATGGACGTTCCTCAGCTCTTAATGCCCGTATTCATAGTTCTTCCTTGAGGCTCCCTCGATCCTCAAGGCACCGAATTTGTTTCATAGACGCTACTCGGCTCTTAAGGGTTCTTTGACCGAGAAGAGTTTTCAAGCCTTGTGGCGACCTCGACATTAAATTATAGGTTAAGTTGCATCTTATTGCTTGTATATTTTTAAATTGTTTGGATAAAAGAAAAGCATGGACAAGTGTGGCACATCATTAGTTTTATGAGGTCTGTAGCTACTAAAAAACGAAATAAAAAGTTTAGGTCCGTATTTTAAAAATTGAAGTTGATGATGGTATCTAAGAAATAAAACGTCGGAGCTGAAAACTAAAAAACTATTTTCTTGAAGAGCATAAAAAGTGCCTCCAGGAGGTGCCGTTGATTTTCCAAAGTAATCAATGATAAAGTGGTAAAAAAATAAAATAGAAATTTTACTTTTTCGGTTTTTGTCGGATACCTCCGGAAGTAATGAAAATGTGTTGAATTTTTTTTTAACAAATTGTTTATTAATAAAATGCGCAACTTTGCCTCCATTTAACTAAAGATCTATCAACTATAGTTTCTGAGATAGCAATACTAATGCATCGAATTTGTAACACCCTGTATATCTTTTCTTGTCTAACTTTACCTAAATCTGTGGTACAGAAGCAAGCAATATACTTCAGCTTTTTTGACACCCCAGTTATAGGTTAAGACATTTTATCGATTTTAACGGTGTTGGGGTGTTGACAGTTTTCTATCATTTGCAAAGGCCTTAGGTACGCGTCCACTAATCGGTATCGGCACGGACGGTATAGTCGGATTTTTACCTTTTGAGAATGACGTCATCTTTTTACATCTTTGTTTCTCGCATATCAAACATGTGAAATAAACAATTTTAACAAAAAAGGCACGTTATTAATTTTGTCATCCTGTCAAATTAAAAACGTTGACATTTACTGTCACTTTGATATAAACAAATATCAAAGGTATAAAAATGATGCGCTACAATGAGCAAGCCCAAATGTTAATTCTAAATGTCCTGTTTTCTTTGGAGTACGAAAAGAAACAGTTTCCAGATGTCATCCCAATTGATTATTCCAATGTGTACGATACAGCATCACAGGCTTTAAAAGTGAGTACTGCTACCCTATGCCGAATGAAAAAGGCTGGAATTCCTGCTGACGACTCCTATTTTACCAACATTTCTAAGAAAATGTCGGTCAGTAAAACCAAAATAACCGCTTTTATGAAAAACAAAGAAGTTGGTAATGTTGGTATGCCAAATTACTATTTTTGCTTTATTGTGCACAGCACAATAACAACACAAAATCAATGAACATTAATAATATATTATGTTATTAGGAGTAGAAGAGATCTTTAAGTGAGTGCAAGCACACCTATTCACTGAATGAATGATGATTAAACTGAAACTCTTATGATTATGTGATTTTCAAGGCACTTGATCATCAGTCACTTCTGAACACACTAATTTTTCAAAGCATTTGCAGGTTAAAACTTGTGATCTAATTCCAGACATGCGTTTTCAATCAACTATACAGTGCGTTTTTTTTAACGCGCAACATAGGATTTTACGTGTTAAATTTTTAAGCCCATGTTAGACCATGTTATTTTGGAACTGCAGGTCTAAAACTTGACGGGTGTGTCTTTAGTACCCTGAAGCTTAAGTAAGTTTACCAATTTGGTCTAAAAAGTGATTAAAAACTGGCAAAAAATCATTTTTTTTTTCGAAAAGATTTTATCGTTTTATACTCCCTGTATGCATTGTTCTTTTTTGTTTTTGATATCGACAGGGCAGGTAGCAGGTAGAGTGACATATTTTGACTGCATCATGGCCCGACATCTTTTGAACGTCAAAAGGGCATTTTATGATTGTTTGGCTTCAAACTGAGGTCACTTTGAACAATTCACTTATAAAAATACCTCTTTTGTTCTTAACTTTCTCGATATGAAGTTAATGATCACCCTGTTTTACTTTCTACGCCAAATTTTACCTGCTACCTGCCGTGCCAGTATCAAAAACAAGCACCTATCATACATACAAGGAGTATGGAAAGATAAAATCTTTTCGAAAAAAGATGATTTTTTGCAAGTTTATAATCACTTTTTAGGCCCAATTGGTTCACCTATCGTCATCTGACCCACGGCACTTGATGAAATCAAAATCCGTCCGTACCGATACTGCCGATGCTGATTATTGCTGATAGTGCGAATACCGACAAGTAGACGCATGCAAACTGTACTTTCTTTTAAGATTTTTATAGAAGGTAATAATATTATTGCAAATTGTTAGTTTTTTAACGTTTGCCTTTATGGATGTTGTAAAGAAGAAACTTACGATCTCTATGGATGTATGAAAGCTTATTATTATTGTTCAGAAATATGAAGAACTGTATAATATTGGGCATTCAGAATATTCCAATATTCTTCGCAGGGATAATATTTGGGATGAAATTGGAATGAAAATGAATCAATCTTTATTCAGGGACGACATCGCTTGTGTTCAACACCACAAAGTAAAAATGGCAGATAGAAAATACTGATGCGAATTACCGATTCCGATAATCCGTGGTAGTAAACGCAGTACACAAAAAAATCCGATCCCTACGATGCGTACCGTCCGTTCCGATACCGATTAGTGGACGCGTACCTTTAGGGTTACTAAATTATTACGAGGTGCGACTATGAATACGGGAATAAGAGGTCCTTGACCCAGAAGAACTATCGAGGGAGGGTACAAGGTACCTTAAGGCGATCTCGCCATTAAATTATAGATTATGCAGCATCGTATTGCTTATTGTGTTGTATATTTTTAATTTGTTGGGATAAAACAAACGTAGTATTTTAGATAGGTTTCTTAATTTTGTGGACAGAGCAGTAAAACAACCGATTTTTTATTTACGCTTACCGAAAAGTATATGTAGAAAATCTTTTGGAATTTTATGGTAAAGATGACTGAAAATACAGGTATATATACCCGTATTGTCCTATAAGTAATAATCACATCTTGCATAAATAATTTTCACTTGTATAATAAATGTTAATCTGTTGTTTATTTAAGAATTACTACTTAAATTAGAAGGTGATATATGACTTAATTTTTTTATTTATCAATGTTTTGCTAGTTTGAAAATAATAGTTAATTTTGCTTATAATACATACAATATTTTTTCTACAAATTCATCATAATTTAATGATTGAAAAAGAGTAGTGTTATAATTATTACTAAAATTAATAGTTATACATTTCGAAGATGACAAAAGCTATTTTACGACTTCATCAAAATTCAGTTGATATTTGGGAAATGTCGATATTTCAAGAAAACGCGATCAAATGGCTACAGAAAATCTTAATAATTTTCGACAGATAATAATATCAGTTTTTTGTAATATTTTGTATATAGCTACGTTTCGAAACGTTGACACTTAAAAACAATGACTTTTGATGTAAACTGCTTGTCAAAAAGAATGGGACAGCAAAATTTTTGGTATTTTTTGAGCGGCTGTATCTTCAAATTGAATCTCTCGATTTTAATAATTTTTTTGAGGATTAAAAGGTATTTTCATTCTCTTTCTGATGAGCTAAATGCTCTTTTTGAAAGTTACCACGGATCCGAGTATACAGGGTGTGACTGAGGTGTAGTCAAAAAATGAAAAATTCGGTTTTACGCCATTTCTTGCAAAAATATTTTTAGGATTTTACAATAATCTTAATCGAGTCTTGTGGTCAATCAGTTTGGCGATTAAGGACCGTTTTTATTGCAATATTTTTAAAATGTGGTTTAGTTTAATTCTCTTGTTTCAAATTCAACAATTTCTTTAGATCTTTTTCGGAAAAAGTAGGGGATTAGCAAGGTTACACGTAAAACTAGTCAATTTAAGTAAAAAACTTAACTGCCTTAAGCAGGGTGACTCAAAAAAACTTTGAAAACAAAATCATATTTTTTATCATAAATCTTAGCATGTTCAGTAATTTTAATGGAAATTAATGATATTGGATAAATAAGGGCAGTATTTGCTTAATAATCCAACTCATATGGCATATAGACGTTTTCGCCTCTTAGACGATTAAAGGCGGTTTACAGAATTTATTGCAACATTTTTAAAATGTGGTTACTTTTAATTCTCTGGTTTCACATTCAACAGCTTCTTTAGATCTTTTCCGGAAGAAATACGGGATTAGAAAAAATACACTTAAAACTACCCAATTTAATATGTAAAAACTTATAAACTGGCCTCATACAGGGTGAACCAAAAAAAAAATAATCAAAATAAATTATACGTTTTATCGTAAATCTTCGTGTTCAATTTTTTTTTTTAATTCACAAGTTTGAATGAGTTAGCAGAAATGATGAGGGTTGAATGGGAGGCAATTTCCCAAAATGTTATTGCAAAGTTGGTGGATAGCATGCCAAGGGTAGTGGAGTTGCAACGAACTGCGGGGGAAACGACAAGGTATTAAGAACAAATGGGTTTCTAGCCCGGAAAGTCATCAGATATGAACGCTGTGGATCTGTTTTTTTTTATTAAAAACCGTTATTTTTTTTTAATTTACCGAATAAAAATACATCGTTTATTTGTATGGTAAAACATTTGATTTTTATGATAAATTATGATTATTATTTATGATTTTTTAACCCACTCTGTAGAACGCGGTTTATAAATAATGTTTACCTAAAGTGGGTAAATTCATTTATTTTCAACCAGGTATGTAATAACGTTATTTCTTATGTGTAAACCAGGTGGAAAGATGAAAATTACCTGCTTTTACTTTCCACCCGGGTAAATGTCACTTTCCACCCGGGTGAATGTCGATATGCGTTTCGTTATAATTGGGCTTACTTGTTATAGTTAAGAGACTGTGCCGCCATCTCTGCAACAGCTCACAGCTCAGGTGATGATTAGTAACATATGCGTCTTCAGAAATCTCCATGTAAAAAGCACTTTAAGAAACGTTTTAGCTAAAAATATTAAAGACAGAATAGCATAATAATGACGTTAAGATTGTAAACAAATCACCAGTCGTTTATTGTGGTTGAAGTCATAACTACTCGTACACCTATACTACCTTATTGTTAGAGACTATTAGCAATCAGTATTTCAACTGAATGATTTATTAGAAGTTCGATGATATTTTGATAAATGGTTGAAAATAAAATAGTATACAAACCACGGTAGAACGTTTAATTTCTGTCTCGAGATAAAGTTCCCCTCGACTTCGTCTCGGCAAACTACCTAATTTCTCGACAGAAATCAAACACTTTCCACCTGAGTATGTAATATACTATTGTTCTCATCTTGGTGGCAAAAAACTTACTTCTCTTGTTTTAAATTTAATAATTTCGAATTTAAAACAAGATAATTAAAAGTAACCACATAAAACAATAAATTTTGTAAACGGCCATTAATCGCCAAACTGGCAAAAACGTCTAGAGATATGTATTGGATTATTAAACAAATAGTGTGCTTCTTTATCGAATATCATTATTTTCCATTAAAATTACTGAACATGCTAAGGTTTATGATAAAACATATGATTTTGTTTTCAAAGTTTTTTTGGGTCACCCGGTTTAATTTTTTTACTAAAATTGAGTAGTTTTACGTGTAACCTTGCTAATCCCGTACTTCTTCTGGAAAGGATCTAAATAATTTGTTGAATCTGAAACATGAGAACTAAAATAAACCACATTTTAAAAATTTTGCAATAAATTTGTAAACGGTCCTTAATCGCCAAACTGGCGAAAACGTCTAGAGATATTGACCACAAGACTCGATAAAGATTATTGTGAAATCCAAAAAATACTTTTGCGAGAAATCTCGTTAGACCGAATTTTTCATTTTTTGACTACACCTCAGTCACACCCACCTTTAGGTCATCAGAAAGAGAAAGAAAAAACTTTTTTCTAATTTTGGCATATAAAGTGACACTTTTCAAAACTGATTAGAGGGACGAAACGTTTTACTTTTCGTAACTAGTTACTCTCACTTTATGTAACTGGTTATGAAAAGTTCATTTCATCACTCCCTGTTTTTATGCATTTCCGTAGAAACATATGAGCGACATCCATCATAACATGTCGTTGTCACAGTTTATACAAGGTGCTATGAAAGTGAATATTTTGTGTTAAATCACTTTAAAAGATGGTTTTCACAGCTACCTAACCTAACCTAACCTAACCTAACCTAACCTAACGGTAAAACTTTTAAAGTGCGTCAATATTTATATAGGATATTTTTCGATAAGTTGTATATTTTGCGAAATAATTCAGGGTTGCCGGACTTTTTACACACAGTGTATAGTGTTTTTTGTATAAACTCAACCGCACAAAAATGTCTTATGGCCTAAATAACATATACTTATCAATCTAAACCTCATCAACATCTGTATTTTTTATAAATCACGCGGCTTTTTTTCTTATAGAATTTTATTATCTTTATGAGCTTCTTACTTTTACAAGAATAGAGTTTAGTTTGTATGCCAAGTCTAGTAGAAATGCATTTTCAAAGTCAGACTGTGTCATTTTTATTGATCAGTCAATATTCTGTTGTATAAATTATTAAGTTTAAATGATAATTTCAGGGATGAAAAAGAATACTTACGGCAATATCGAGGATATTTTAGTTCATGTAAAAATGGTGACGGCTAAGGGTGTCCTGGAAAAGAACTGTCTAGTGCCACGTATGAGTTGTGGGCCGGACTTTAATCACTTGATTATGGGCTCCGAAGGGTCTTTGGGCGTCATCACGGAGGTCACTATTAAAATTCGGCCGTTACCAAAATGCAGGAAATACGGATCTGTCGTATTTCCGGATTTTGAAGCCGGGGTAAGCTGTATGAGGGAAGTAGCCAGATTAAGGTAAGTCTACCGTTGAGGTTGTTTTGATTAGAGCTTTTGCAAGTTTATCTATTGCAATACTAACATCTATGGTCAAAATTGTACCCGTTTTAAATGACGCCAAGCAGATGAACAACATACATGTTTCTAATTATATCATAAATTTCAACCTGCTAATGCTTGGGAAAAATGACGCGTTACGAATACGAAATGACTAATCTTGATATTGATCAGAAGCTAAGTATTTTAGCTTTTCATTCATTCACGCTCAAAGATCAATAAAATTGTTATCTTTGTAGTTTCAGAGTTAAAAAACTGCGCTATCAACATAAATCTTTAACAAACTAATAAAACTTTAGAGGATGTTTTATGTTTATCATCAGGACAGGCGTGGCGAGAAAAGCACCTTTTAAGGTGGGTTCATCATATAGGAGCTCCCATAAGTAGTCAAAATAATACGATTTACCACAAATTAGAATCCTTAGATAAAAAGTTAACGTAAACAGAAATACAGAGGGTCAAAATTATTTTTTCTAAAAGCTTTTTTTCAAATAACTCTCGTTCCTCGTTCTACCTGAAGTGTCTTGCTAAAATTAGGTTAGGTTAGGTTAGGTTAGGTAGTAATTTTATTAACAATTCAGTTTTAAATCATCTTATAGAAGGCGCCACCCTAAGCAAATAATTCGCCTTAAAATATCTTAAAAACTTTCGAGTAAAGCGAAGCGACAACTAGGACCCGAATATCTGTTATCCAATATTCTATAATAAAATTTTTCTAATAAAAGGTATACTTAGGTTTTCGAGATATTTATTAATTCTAATTAAATTTGAGTTGCAATATGAAATTGCAATTTGCAATCTTCTTGGAAGATGGGGCCTCAGGTCATTTCTAATCGCAAGTGAGCAATTACTTGAACAATAATGTTCTTAAGCGTTCAGTTGGTCGGGGAAGTCAAATACCATATCCGGCACAAAGTTCGAACTTAATCCAACTTTTGTGTATGTACAGGGTGCTGCATTTTTTATGGTTTTACGGGGTACAGAGAAAACGGTAATAGATAGAAAAAAAATAGCATACGTGTTCCGATCTGTTTTTCTGAGATGAGATGACTGGCGAAGAGTGGGCTGCGCAAACTTCTTTTGTTTGAAAGATACGGGGGGGCTTTTGAAAATTGGTCATTTTGGAACCTCCTCTGTATTTCATTTGCTATTAAAGTTATCAAAAAAGGAAAAACGGTTTCCGGTAGAAGTTTTGACGTAGAATCCAGTGGCGTAGTCAGTTTTTTTCTATTACGTTTAGTTTCTGACATATGACAGTAAGTTATATTTTTTTAAATGGAACACCCTATATATTTTTAGTTCATTTAATTCTGTTGATTTTTACTTTTTCAACGGTGTATTAAAACATATAAGTTTGTAAACGTTAATCTTGGTAATTATAAAAAAAGCGTTTCCTTAACAAAAAAGTGCTAAATAATATGTATAAAAATACCCACAGTCGAAACAAAATTTGGATATGTTCATATTAACATGTTACATGTCGTTAATAAACAGTTTTTTCAACTTCTACCTTTAAAAATAGTAGAAAATAGAAATGGCCACTTTTCTCATTAAAATGACGGTAGAACTATTATTTTGTTACTTAGATTTTTTTAAATTTATAAATATAAAAATATATAGGGTGTTTCATTTAAAAAATGTAACTTACTGTCATATGTCAAAAATTAAACGTAATTGAAAAAAACTGACTACGCTTTTTTTTTTTCATTTTCTGATAACTTTAATAGCAAATGAAATAGAGAGATACTCTTCGCCAGTCATTTCAGCTCGGAAAAAGAGATCGGAACATGTATGCTACTTTTTTTTCTATTACCGTTTTCTCTGTACACCGTAAAACCATCGAAAATGCAGTACCTTGTACAGGAGAAAAAGGAAGGGGCTCAGAACAGCGGAGTACAGTTGCGGTACACCGTGCAACACATGCAAGAGTCCCGACACACAATTCCCGTATTTCTCTGGTGTCGATTATTTAAGTATGATTTTAAACCATCTTTCAGCATTCTCTTCAATGCTAATCTTATTCAAACGACATAATAACAAGGATCAATTTACCGTTTTAAACGCTCTGCTGAAATCCAGGAAAACCGCGAACACCAAACATCCCTTCATAGATCCATTTCACAAACTACTATAAATACTGACAACAACAGACTCACACGATTGGTGCTCCCGGAAACCCGATTGGTTGGCATTCAAAATGTTATTTTTTGTACAGTAATTAAGCAGTTGTTCTTTAACAGTTAATTCTAGAACTACATCACATTAAAGTTTAAAACTTTATGGAGAATCTAAAACTGTATAAAAAATAACTATTCTATTTAAAAACAACTAATATCTTACCTGTCACCTGTTTATAATTTTTAAAACTTTCGTGTTTTTGTATTTCTAAACGAAACTAACGAGATAATAGAACTTTACTCTATCGTTGACTCACTCTGTACAGGGTGCTGCATTTTCGATGGTTTTACGGGGTACAGAGAAAACGGTAATAGATAGAAAAAAACTAGCATATGTGTTCCGATCTCATTTTCCGAGCTGAGATGACTGCCGAAGAGTGGGCTGCGCAAACTTCTTTTGTTTCAAAGATACGGGGGGTTTTTGAAAATTGGCCATTTTTGAACCTCCTCTGTATTTCATTTGCTATAAAAATTATTAAAAAAAGTAAAACGGTTTCCGGTACAACTTTTCACGTAGAATCCAATGGCGTAGCCAGTTTTTTTCTATTACGTTTAGTTTTTGACATATGGCAGTAAGTTACATTTTTTTTAATGGAACACCCTATATATTGTTACGTCATTTAAGTCTGTCGATTTTTACCTTTTCAACAGTATATTACAACATATAAGTTTGTAGAGATTAATCCTCTTATTTAAAAAAAAGTCGTTTGCTAAGTTAAAAATATGCTAATATCTAAAATACCAAACAAAAACAATCGGAAATCATATAAACTAACACATCAGAAAATTAAATATTTTTAATAAATCCTATAATTTAAAAAAATCTAAGTTACAAACAGTTCTACCGTCGCTTTGAGAAAGAAAAGTGGCCATTTCTATTTTCTACTATTTTTAAGATAGAAGTTAAAAAAAACTGTTTATAAACGACATGTAACATGTTAATATGAACAGTCAAATTTTGTTTCGACTGTGGGTGTTTTTATACATATTATTAAGCGTTTTTCCTTTTTTGATAACTTTAAGAGCAACTGAAATACAGAAGACGTTCAAAAATTACCAATTTTCAAAATCCCCCCGTATCTTTGAAACAAAAGAAGTTTGCGCCGCCCACTTTTCGCCAGTCATCTCAGCTCAGAAAAAGAGATCAGAATACGTGTGCTGCTTTTTTTCTATCTATTACCGTTTTCTCTGTACCCCGTAAAACCATCGAAAATGCAGCACCCTGTACAGGATGTCTCATTATAAATGACCCCTCTTTTTTGCTAATGATTTTAGAAAAAGAAATGTTTATACAAAAGTTGTAGAATTTGTTCTAAAGATTTGAACGCAACTTACTTGAATTATACAGGATATCCCAAAAAAGTGAGACAGACCAAACTTATGTTACACCCTGTATATTATTCAACTGTTGAATAGAGCGCGTCGAGATGATTTCAACGATATATGGTTTGTTGGATTTAGTCGGAAATCGTTGGAATTGGTCAGGGTAGCCAAATATTATGACAAGCACGAAGTTCGAACTTTAATCCGTCAGATTTTTGTGTATGGGTATACCTGAAGCGTACGTTTTTGTATACCTTTTGCGTATAAAGTATTGATAGATAACCCAAAACAAATTATTAATTCAAATTCAAAATGCTGTTGAGACATTTTGGAACAATAACAGGCAGTATTTTCAACGAAAACTTTCTTAAAATTTTCTCATAAATGCATCGAGCCCAATACTTTAATTGCAAATATTTCGAAAACTAATTATTTTAGCAAGACTAACTAAGTATACCGTTTTTGGTTAGAAGATATTGAGAAACATTCAGGTTCCAGGTGTCACTTGGCTATACCAGAAAAAAGTTATGTCAATTTTAAAGCAAATTATTTGCTGTAACTGGCGACCTCTACGCGCTGGGTTAAAACTGAGTTTATAATTAATTTTGAAAAACTAGATTAGCGGAGACTGTAGCCTCAAAAACCACCGAATATATTATTTTACCAAAAAACTCCAAGCAGTTCGTGTGTTATTTAAAAAAATAACTTTGACTCCCTGTATTTCTGTTTGCGTTGACTTTTCGTCTGAGGTAAGTTGTGCTAAATCGAATCATTTTGGTACCAAATTTCCGCCATTAATGCCCTTTCAAAATTTGCTAAATAAAAACAGGGTCGCATTTAAAAAAATAAAGTTGATGATCGTATTTTTTTGGATATTTTCGGAAGTAATCGGATTTTTTTAAATGTTAAAACGGCATAAGATTGAACTACAAATTCCGCAACTCTGTTTTTGAGATCCCCAGACCCGAATTTGTGTCACTCTGTATACGAGAAAGGAAAATACTAAATAATTAAGTCATGTAAGAAAGTTAAAATTTTAACTTCACTTGTATTGGCTGGTTGATTATTTCTAAGCATCAAAATGCATTAAAATCAACATTTCCGTCTTCATGTATGTTACTTTGATCAGAGACTTGGGCTCATAGTTTTATCATTGCGATTTGCTACTTTCTATTATATGGTTTTTTCATAACTACAAATTATTGTTTGCTTTACCAAAATCAGAAGTGGGTTATCAAAAGTTATTTTTCAGGTGCCAGCCGGCATCTATACGGTTGATGGATAACGATCAGTTTAAGTTCGGTCTGATCTTAAAACCACAAACTTCCTACTTCGATTCATTCCTCGACGGCCTCAAAAAATTTTACATAACTACCATAAAGGGATTTAGCCCAGATCGCATGTGCGTTATGACTCTTTTGTTCGAAGGAGATAGTGCCGATGTGAAGGCAAGTGAGGCAAAAATTTACAAAATTGCGGAGTCGTTCGGCGGACTGCCTGCTGGAGATAAGAATGGCGAGCGAGGATATACGTTGACTTTTGTCATTGCGTACTTGCGGGTAAGTAAATATATATACAGGGTGGTTCACCAGGAACCGCCGCGACCCATTATGGGAAAATCGTAAGGAGTATAACTGAAATTTGGTGATATAAAATATTTTCAACATGGTGGCGCTTCCGGTTATTTATTTATTTAAAGGTACTCATTACAAACACCTGCTAGAGGTAATAACATGCATAGGGGTGGCAAAAATAAAAGAACTACAATTAACTTAAAATTAAGATACGGACTAAGTAGGATACAAACTAAAGAGAGAAACACAACAAGAAAGTACCGACAATCAAGTGTTGGTCTAGGAAGGCTGAAGAAATTAAATTTGACTTTCAGACGTATTGAAAATGTCTATGTTGTTTTCACAAAAAAACCAATTACAATGACTAAGCATGATGTCAAGTGGAGAACCACTTGTATTGACATAAAATATATTCTTATTTCTTAACTTTAGGAACTATAAATTTAATACTATCAGTTCAAAAGCTGCAATTATATTTAATAATGTTAACGACATAGTAAACGAACAGTACCTAACGGACCACTCGCATATCAAGGAGACTCTGCATTCAAAATATGCCAAGCATAGTCCTGTAGGACACTAACAATGGATAGACAGGGTAAACATAAAATTTTTTAAAATAGAGAAATCTCAAGAATTTTTTTTGTACTTTATCAATAAGCTCTTTATGATAGTCAGTTGTGGGACACCATACTGTAGATGCATACTCTAAGTGAGGCCTTACAAAGCTATTGTAAAGCCTGATTACAATGTCAATATTCTGGAAATATTTACTGTTTCTCATGACTCATGTATTGTTAATGTAATGTAATTCTCAGAGTACTCCTTACCCACCCGTACTGAGTAAGCTCTTCTTGACAGATATGAATCCATGAAGGCACCAACATTATTTGTAAAGCCAATTGAAGCAAGTTTTTGAAGTAGTAGATGATGATTTATTGTGTCAAAAGCCTTTTCAAAATCTGTGTAAATTACATCCAGCTGCTTCTTATTCTCTATGGCTCTAGAGTCACTAAAAACACGCAGATTAGATGCAGTAGAATTACCCGGGACAAAACCATGTTGCTGTTCAGATAAAGTACTTTGTACAAATTTATAAAATTGTCACAGAGAATTGATTCAAAAATGTTTGGTTGGCAAGGAAAATAGGATACTGATTGGCCCCCCCCCCCTTAAAAAGATATGACGGAATATTATCTAAACTTACTGATTTTTTTGCCTTTATTTTACATCGGTGATTGATATTTGTGGGCGTTCTAAATCACCCCCAACCGGAAGTAAGTACCAACTTGCTTATTTTAAATGGAACACCCTGTATATTATTATATTTTTAGATTCTGCTAACGATTTAAAGTATTTTTCATGTATGTTAACCTACATCTATCTGCAGCGGTTTTCGAGATATTGACGTATGAAAAATTACATTTTCAGATTTTGGAGTGTTATAGCTCCGAAGCTAAACAGTGCGTTTTTTTTAACGCGCAACATAGGATTTTACGTGTTAAATTTTTAAGCCCATGTTAGACCATTTTATTTTGGAACTGCAAGTCTATAACTTGACGGGTGTGTCTTTAGTACCCTGAAGCTTAAGTAAGACTACCAATTTGGTCTAAAAAGTGATTAAAAACTGGAAAAAAATCATTTTTTTTCGAAAAGATTTTATCGTTCCATACTCCCTGTATGCATTGTTGTTCCTTGTTGTTTTTATACTGGCAGGGCAGGTAGCAGGTAAAGTGACATATTTTGACTGCATCACGACCCGACATCTTTTGAACGTCAAAAGGGCATTTTATGATTGTTTGGAATACAGTTTGGCTTCAAACGGAGGACACTTTGAACAATTCACTTATAAAAATACTTCTTTTGTTCTTAACTTTCTTGATATAAAGTTAATGATTACCCTGTTTTACTTTCTACGCCAAATTTTACCTGCTACCTGCCGTGCCAGTATCAAAAACAACAAAGAACAACAATGCATACAGGGAGTATGAAACGATAAAACCTTTTCGAAAAAAGATGATTTTTTGCAAGCTTTTTAACACTTTTTAGGCCGAATTGGTATACTTACTTAAGCTTCAGGGTACGAAACAGCCACCCGTCAAGTTTTATACTTGTAGTTCCAAAATAACATGGTCTAACATGAGCTTAAAAATTTAACACGTGAAATCCTATGTTGCGCGTTAAAAAAAACGCACTGTAGATATAGGTTATCATCAGAATCTCAAAATATAATAATATACAGGGTGTACCATTTAAAATAAGCAAGTTGGTACCTATTTCCAACATAACCGAAAGCGCCACGATTTTGAAAATATTTTAGATGAACTGCCCCTTTTGACTTTTGTATACCACCAAATTTTCAGAATTATGCTCCTTACGGTTCTGTAGGCTGTTCAGTGACTTCTGACTGTTGCGACAAAATCACCAGCAAAAAACTTATGTCGGTGATTAAAAATGTGATATAGATTGATTGTCAAAATGATTATAGTTTTAGGTTATAACTTAAGACAGGGCGGGCAACAATAAATTATACAGTGTGTTCATAAAGTATGGAATAAATTCGATTATTCAGGGAATTATCTTTCAGAAAAATGTTTTTCTGCCTTTTAGAAACTAAACACCATCATCAAGTTCACCATTGAAAAGTATTTTTTAAGCGCTTGCCAAAAATGCAAAAATTTAAGATGGCGGCCATAAGAATTTACAAAGTTATCATCCATATATTGGAAACCAATGACGATAGATCGTGTTCTACGTAAAAAAGTGCCCTAATAATGTCTTAGTTTCAAAACTCTCGTTGCCTTTGTTAAAGAGCAGTAAGCAATTGTTTAAAATGCAGCCTCTGACGTTTTTCCAATTTTCCGGAAAACGGAAAAAGATAATTTAATTTGGAAACCGGGAATAAGTTTCAAAACGTTTCCCATTTAACGGACTCTGTAGCTCTTACGGTTACCGAGATTCCAATACATAGTAGAATCAATTAGGGTACACTATATTGGGTTATTTGTAGGAATAATTATAGACACATCGTAGTAAATGTTTAAAAATAGACATTTTTTAAAGTTATATTCGATTATGAGTTCTATTTAAAATAAGAAAGTTATGTCAATTGTAGATAAAACGGATGGCAGTAGCAAAAAACTAAGCACGTCACTGGAATCACATCGAAAAAGTGCCTTACAAAATAAATGTTTTTTTACCAAAAAAGGGGTGCATTCAAAATGAACGAAATATGAAAAACGCTCTCTAGCGCCACAAACTGACAAAATATCGAAATACGGTTTTTGTCATTAAGAGGACTGGTCATCACGTGATCGACTGCGTTTCCAGTAAGCGGTCAACTAGCCCGCCTGAACAAGAGAAATATTCCTTTTGGTTGAATTGGCAACGCTGCGTCGCGCCGACCGGTGTCTTAAATAATATTGGTGAAAATTGTGGGTAAAATTAAACAGGCGCGTCGCGTCGCGTCGCCGTTTATTGTAAAGATTTACGGGTGTCAGAGGTGGTATTTTCTTTCAATATTAAGAACAATTATTCGGAAGTGATGATAGACCTACCAGCCACAATTTTCAGAAAAAACTTAAAATTATGTTAAAATTTATCACTAGCTGTTGTCCTTGCGAACTGCAAAAAAAGTGGAGCGCGCAATAATTCAAGATCATAAAAAGTCACATTGTGCGCGTAATACATACAATATTTTTTCTACAAACATCACTAATATCTAATACAACTAAACTTACTGCGTAGGTACTCAAAAACAGGATCAAAACTATACACAATTGAATACTGACATCAAACTGGTGATACTGACATTTCCAATAATGACATTCATTGTGGCCGTTGCTCTGGACAGCAAGCAAAAAAATGTTTATCGCTCGCTACCCTTGGCAACGCGCGATAAAGTAAACTCCTCAGTAAAGGGTAACTTTTCGTTGAGATTTGGAAGCGAAAAATGCATCATTATTGAATGTTTGTAGAAAAAGTAAGTTTTCATAATTTGAGACATCTGTGTAGGTGTAAACCTAATCCATCATTATTGAATGTTTGTAGAAGAAAATATAATAGTACTAAAAAATTAAAGTTTTATGAAGGTCCTCCCCTTATAGGTACACCTTTGGGAAACAGAGGATCAATTAGTTCTGGGAGTAAATGTTTCTCATAAAATTCTTTGAGTTTTGGAACCATTCTCCCTTTCCAAAATTCTTCGTCGTATATGATCTACGGAACAAAAAAGTTAATATCAAAAATCTGTGTTTAAAATCGATAACACAAGAAAGGATTACATCTTAAAAGTTTAAATATTTGATAGTAAAAAACAATTTAACCAAATGTCACCCAACATTGCATATCCAAATTTAAATACCAAAAGTATTATAAAAACTCGTGCAAAATAATTACTTTTTGAAAATGTGATCCTTTTTCACAATGAACAAGTTCAATTCACCTTTTCTACCAACATTCCACATGGACTCCATATTATAAAAAAAACAATATTTTCTTCGAGTAATAGCAAGTTGACCTTGAACTTGGTAGTAATAATTGTGGTTTCTTTTCAAACAGAGGTCGTTATTTGATAATTTAGCAAACTTTATACGTCCTTCAGCTATACCCTGTTCTGGAGACATTTTGGATATTGTAAATGAACATAGAATCATAATTAACATTGTAAGATCTCTTTCCCCAAGCACCGTCAGTTACCACAGTTATACAGGGACATCCATCTTTATCTATTTCCTTTTCTTCTATTGCTAAATGGCTTCCTCTACCGCAGCTTCATGCATAAGGGTTATATTTGCGTTACGTATCACATGAGCTACTTTTTCATGATAGTTATTAAAAGTGTTATGTGACATCAAAGGCATATTAAGTGAAGCTGATAGTTCATTCATTTGGGAATATCCTATGCCGGTACTTATACAACCCAACACCACAGAGGAGTTTACGTCTAAATTTTCTACTTTTCATTTTGTTGTAATGGTTTTGACACATAAGCACATGCGACATTTTAAGACCAATTCACTGTACAAACCGCTCCTATTTTCACGCACCACCTCCATATCAATTATGGAGCAATCAAACGGTTCATGTCTTTCACCATTTAAAATTTGTTTTAAAAAGTGTTGTATATCAACTATCCTTCTGCCCGATAATACTTCTTTGTCCAAACTAAAAAATTGTAATTTTTATAGAACAATATACCTTATTAAACTATTAATTATTTGCCGAATATTTACCTTTCAAATGATGGATGAGTAGAACTACTAATTTCGTCTTGAGAACTGTAAGTCAAAAACTATTACCACCTGCATCATTAACAAATACATAAAGTTGAACTAGATAAATGTCAGAATGATGTGATGAACAAATAATCAATCAAAAGAGTCCTTTCTGAGTTTATAGAACCGCCATATTATACAGGTAAGAAAAATATAAAGTATTTATGCTTCATACGAAATACATGTACTTAATAACAAAAATATATATATAATATATTTTAAAATACATGTATTTTGAAATACTTACTCTGTTGTAGGCTCTATTATCGATTCTTTATTAACGCATGTTAATTTTTCTGTCTTATTTTTCCATCTGAAATATTTATTGAATCAATGTTTTGAAGAACTCTAATCTCTAGTGATTCAAATGGTGTGTTTCGTAGTAAAACAAAACACATAAACTTGTGTAAAGATCACTTACACAAAGTTCTGGTGATAAAACTTATGCAATAAAATTTAACCTAAAATTCCTATAGGTACATACTTATGAGTATACTTTACAATACCAACCTTTTTTTAACAGCAAGTCGCCGATTTTTTCTATGCGTTGAAATACATAATTTCTTACGGGAAGTATCTTTTCTTTCTCTTTTCCTATTTTGACCCATATTTTCAAGTACCAATACAAGAAATAAGCACAAACAACGAAAGCTAACTTAGCTAACGAATACAGAACTAAAAAATATTACTAAGAAGTAGTAAAATGCTAAAACACTGCACGTACCGTAAATCTCATGTCGCGGCGCGCAATTGCAGTCGCTGCGTTGCCAATTGGACCAAAAAACTATATAATTACCGCGTTAGTCTCGTAATTTTTACTTTTTTAGTGCGCAAAGATTTGAGAAGTTATTTATAATTAAATAAATTTATTACAAACGTATACCAATACCAAAATGACATCTTGATTTCGGAATGTATTTCTTTTTAACGCCGTTCAATAAAAAAACTCATTTAGAAAAAAAAAAATACAAAATATTAAAGAAAAAAATAGCTTGCACCATTTTACATCATGACAGTAATAGGTAAACAAAATTTTGCTCATTTTGGTTAAGTCATTCTCTCAGGAAACTTTGCCCCTTTTATGGCATTTATCTGTGGGTGACCAATGCTCTTAATATAAACTGCTCTCCACGTCAACCGGGACAGTGATGTTTTTGGGTCATTTTTAAAACTACGCCATTCTGAAACGAATCAACAGATTTTAATGCGGTTTGGACCGCCATTGAGCTTGGTTAATTGGCTCTTTACTGATGTAAAAAACTTTTGCTTTAATGCACTGCCTGACTTATACAGGGCGTCGAAGAAGTGTCTGCTAAAAACTGAAATTTTCAAGTAGTCCCCAATTAACCAACATTTTTTTTTTATTTGTTTTAACTTAAGGAAGTGTTATTTAGGTCAATATCTCGGGATTTTTTTGGGCGTTTCCCAATTAACGTCCCATGTCTCAAGAAATATTGATTTATCCAAAAAAGACGACATTACAGTGCTCAAGCTCGAATTAAGTTATGGCAGCCGCTTTTTATGTGTCATTTTAGTTGGGTGTAGATTCAATATTATCTTCTACATAATTTTTGAAGCAACCCCATGACCAATAAGACCATACAGGGTGGCTAAAGACAATCAAAGTGGGACAAGAACGTGCGAAAAAAAAGAATAGTATTCAATTACAGCTACTTTACTAATAAATAATTTTACATAGGAACTTGTCTAGGATATTACCTCGGGACGTTTTTGGGCGTTTCTTGATTAAAGTCATGTGTCCGAAGAAATATCGATTTTTCCGGAAAATGGATAAAACACTGTTCAATCTTGAATTAAGCCATATTAGCAGGTTTGTATCTATCATTCAAATGCCGTTGTATGTTCAACATTATCTGTTACCTAATCTGAGTACTTTTCAGGACAAGCCCCATATTTGGTAAGACCTTACAGGGTGTCCAGTGAAACTTGAAATTGTTTGCACAAATTGTTCTTCCACTTTAACTGTCTCTAAACACCCTGTATGGTTCTATCGGTTAAAAGAGTTGACTCAAAATTATGCAACACATAATATGGGAATTACACGTGACTTAAAATGACATACATCGCTATTTCTTGTGTCACAGGATGCTAATTGGGAAACAGGCAAAAATGTCTCGAGATATTGACCTAAACAACACTTCCTTGTTAAAGTTAAAACAAACCCAAAACAAATTATTGATCAATTGGAGACTGCTTGAAAATTTCACTTTTTTGCACGCGCTTGTTTTCCACTCTATACAGGGTGTCCCACGACGAAAGACATCGATTGATATTGGAAAAAGTATAAATAGGAGAGTTTTGAAAATTTGGCAGGATACTGATGTGGGCATGCCCAATCCAACTAAAATATTTTCAAGATGGTTGCACTTCCGTTTATACCGGAAGTCGATCACAACTTTCTTATTTTAAATAGGACACCCTATATATTATTACATATTTGGATTCCTCACAAAATTCTGACCAACTTTTGTGTACAATGCCCTATGCCTATCTCTAGCCGTTTTCGAAATATTTGATGTTTTTCCAAAAAAGTGACAGTTGCAACGCTCAACATATTTTTGTACTATGTTAAAACCGTATTTCATTTTGCAATGAAACTTTGGGTTATTGTAAATAAAGGATCGTTTTATTAAACTGAGGGTGCGTAATGACTCATTTGTATAGTCGTCAAAATAAAATCATAAACCTGCCACTAAAAAAAATGAAAAATTTCAAGTTTTTTAAATAGAAACCCACATTTTTTATGACGTAATCATTTTGAGCATTAAAAATTACTATACGTTTCAATTTACTTGCTAATACCTACCTAAATCCAACCCATTTTGTTTTATTTGAGAATAAACATTTTTTATTCATAAACCTCCAGATTTCTTGAAAATTTCTCTCTCTAATAACGTGTAGATTTATGTCACACCAGTAGTGTGAATTATGTCTATTGAACATTCCATTTTTAGTGAATTTGGCCTCGTCGCTCTAAATAATATTATTCAAAAACAATTCATCTCCATAGTGACTAGTCAGCAAAAACTCACTAAAAACCACTCTCTTCGGAAATCCAACCTCTTTTAAGTGTCACACTAATTTATATGAAAAAGGGTGAAATTTATGTTTCTTCAGGATCCTTTGAATTGAGCTTTTGGATATGCCTGATTCTACGAAAACTTGTCTTATTGACGAAGTTGGATTTGCAACAAAATAGCCCCAAATTGCAATTTCTACATTTGTATTATTGAGGATTGGTTTTGTTTTAATAACTTTTATCTTCACAGATCCCGTATTCTTAAAATTTTCAATTATTTGCTTGACAGCTTTTGGTGATGGCTTTGGTTTTTCTGGATAACGAGCGGCAAATACCTCACACGTTCTACTCACAACTTTATCACATTCTCCGTAAATAATAAACAGATTTAAGTAATCTTGGTTTAAATAACGTAACCGCTACGGTATATTTGCAGTTGTCAAAACACTCAAAACTAGTGTTATTAACATGCTCTGCAGGTCTCCAATATCACCGTGTGTCAAAAGCATGGCCAGCTAGAGTACCAGCTAATCCCAACCATGCAGCCTAATAAAAAAAATGTTTATTCTCAAATAAAACGAAATGGGTTGGATTTAGGTATAGGCAAGTAAATTGAAACGTACAGTAATTTTTAATGCTCAAAATGATTCCGTCATAAAAAATGTGGGTTTCTATTTAAAAAACTTGAAATTTTTCATTTTTTTAAGTGGCAAGTTTATGATTTTTTTTTGACGACCCTGTATACAAATTGGTCATTACGCACCCTCAGTTTAATAAAACGATCCGTTATTTACAATAACCCAAAGTTTCATTGCAAAATGAAATACGGTTTTGATAGAGTACAAAAATATGTTGAGCGTTGCAACTGTCACTGTTTTGGAAAAACATCAAATATTTTGAAAACGGCTAGAGATAGGCATAGGGCATTGTACACAAAAGTTGGTCAGAATTTTGTGAGGAATCCAAATATGTAATAATATATGGGGTGTTCTATTTAAAATAAGAAAGTTGTGATCGACTTCCGGTATAAACGGAAGTGCAACCATCTTGAAAATTTTAGTTAGATTGGGCATGCCGACATCAGTATCCTGCCAAATTTTCAAAACTCTCTTATTTATACTTTTTCCAATATCAATCGATGTCTTTCGTCGTGGGACACCCTGTAAAGTACAGTAGCGGTGCATTTAAGTCCATTTTTTCCATCAACCAAAATTCCATAAATTAAGCTCAATGATAGTCCAAACTGCATCAAAATCTGTCGTTTCGTTTAGAAATGGCAAGGTTTTAAAAATGACCCAAAAAAAATACTGTCCCGGTTGAGGTGGGGCGCAGTTTATTTTTCAAAAATAGAGCGTTATTTTTGTGGTATACTAGTTTTTTTTCCTATCTAGTCGAGAAATTGAGTTCTCATGTCAAATCACACTAAATTCGGACACCTTTTACTTTGGTATTTTTAAATTTTTTAAATAAATTAATTTAATTTAAAAGGTTTTTTAAATAAATTAAGCAATTAAAAAAATTGAGAAATATAGAGAGGGTTTCCTATGATACTTTTTATTCAATATGTTTTTGGTTAATTATTTATTTTTCAGATACTCACAAACAGCTTAAACTTTGAAAATGGTGAGGTTTTGTTTTTTGTTTATCAATCCCAATCCTCTGACCGTACTGTTCCTAGATTTTCGAACGCCATCTGTACTTTCTAACTCATAGAGTTGAGTACAGATGTCACCAGATGTTGCACAACAACTATCATTTCTAGCTTTAGCTTTATTTGTTAGTCTCAAACTAAGTTTTGTAGTGCAACAAACTTAATTACTAAATCATATGAAACTAAATTATGTACTCATTATGACAACATATGAGCCAAATGATTATTTAAAAAAAAACAAAAAGTGTGGCACATCATTAGTTTCGGAATATCTGTAGCTACTAAAAAACGAAATAAAAAGTCCAGGCCCGTATTCAAAATTTGAAGTTCATGATGGTATCTAAAAAACGAAACGTCGGAGCTGAAAACAAAAATCATTTTCTTGGATAGAAAAGAAAAAAAGTGCCTCCAGAAGGTAGATTTTTCAAAATAATCATAAATAAGGTGGTAAAAAAGAAATTTAAATTTTTCGGTTTATATTTCCGGATTATATTATCTCCGGATATAATAAAAAGTGTTTGATTTTTTTCGCCAAATTATTTAGAAATAAAATGCACTTGCCTCCATTTAAATACAACTCTATCAACTATAGTTTCTGAGATAGCAATGCATCAAATTGTATATGGAAAAGAAAGGATCAAAATGAGAAGGAAACATGTCATTCAAAAACAACCTATTTGTATCCAAAAGTTTTACCGATTTGGGCTCCGGACGTTCGCCAAACCCTGGTATTTTAATCCATATCAAAATTATCTTAAATAACTTAATATAATTATTGAGGGTTTTAATTAATTAAAAAATCATAATTTTTTTATTTTTTCAATAAAAATCAAATTTTGCCCAACTTTGGTGGTAAACTTTATTTAAAGTTTTTTTTTTTATTATATTTTAGGACTTGGCTATGAAATACAATGTAGTGGCAGAATCCTTTGAAACGTCTGTAGCATGGGACCGCGCAATCACACTCGTCAAAAATGTTAAATATGTGGTGTCAGACGAATGTCGAAAGTTTGGGATTAAACATTTTATCATCAACTCGCGCGTTACACAAACGTACGACGCAGGATGCGTTATATACTTCTACTTGGGATTTAACTACTCAAAACATTGAGGCCGATCCTGTGCAAGTTCATCATCGTTTGGAAGAAAGAGCTCGAGATGAAATCATTTCTTGCGGTGGTAGCGTTTCTCACCACCATGGTGTGGGAAAATTGAGAAGAAAGTGGTATACCAACACTGTTTCTCTAGTTGGTAGGGACTTGTATTTATGCGCAAAGAATGAGCTGGATCCCAAAAATATTTTTGCTACAAATAATTTAGTGGAAGTGTCTACGCCAAAGTCTAAACTCTAGTCGTTAGTAATGTATTTGGGTATTTACTTTTTTATTTTAAGTTTGAAAAATTATTGGTGTTTTTTTTAATTGTGTGTGTGTGATAATTAGTGACATTTTTGGATGTAGAATAAATTGTTTGATAGACATTTTATTGCAAATGTTTAATCAAATGGGTGTTTTTTTTTTAAAGTTTGTTTTTTGGCTAGAATACAGTGTTTCTGTTGACGGTCAATGTGACCGGGGAAAGCTGATTTTTGCTCAGTAAGGTTTGCCATTTAATCATGACTAAACTTATTCCAGAACAACGCATGCAAATTCTGCAAATTAACAGTATTCTCTAATGCCCGTATTTATAAACAATGCTTCGCTTGTTCTCAGACTTGAGTCGTACTCAAGTACAGTTTTTTGTTTTATAAACCTAACTTAACCTCGCGTACTTCGGTCGTGCTTACATTGAGACTTGCTCAAGTTAGGTATTGACCTGACTTGAGCATTGCTTGGTTTCATTTTTGACGTTTCAAAATAAAACTGTCTAAAATTGAAAGTAGAGGGTTTAAAAACACAATAAAAAAATCAAAAAGTTTGTGGTTTATTTCGTCAACTTTTCAGGAAATAGATACTGTGTAAGTATAGTTACCACAAATTGTTCAAGTATAAACCATAGATCTTCAATATAATTAATAATTGCAGTATGGCACATGCTGATATAGATATATATATATGCATGTGCTGTTTTATATAATATCGGATTATATCAAGATAACATTAATTTTGAAAATGAGTTATGTGAAGAGTTACCCAGGGATTTACCAGCAATTCGTAATGCTGACAATAATGAATTGGGAATGATATTTAGACGTAACTTTATACATCAACATTTAAAAAAAAAACATAAACAAAAGTGTATCCCGTTTAAAATGATGCACACATAATACATAATATTGGAAACCGTTGGAGATACAAAGTTGGTTAAATGGAAGTTACTAGAGAAGAACATTTTTGGAATAAGTCTGCTTGGTTTTCACCCTATATGAACGAAACGGTACTGATTTAAAAACTTTTAAACTCGGATTATTTTTAAAGCCAGTCTGCAACTTTTCTTCCATTCAAGCAACATTTTATTTCTTACTTTTTCCGAAATCTTTATGTAATTACCTTTATCTGGGTCACCCTGTATATAAATTAGTGATATAATATAAACTAGAAATTAGTGATAATTATTATTTTTATAATGTTCAAGCTGTAACTTGCCAAGCTCAGCCTCTGCTTTTGCCTTTTCCCTTTTGGCCTCTGCTTCTTCCCTTTCTGCTTGAATTTTTTGAAAAAATTGTTGTTCGACTTTCATTTTTATTTGATGAAGTTCAGCTTGTTGTTCAATGGCGTCATTGAGCTTTCGCAGTCTTGCATTGGCTTCACTTTGAATTATAGCACATTTTCGGTTACGAAAGGGAGTTGTTGGCGCTTAAATTATGCACCAATATATTCATTTGAAATATACTCTCATTTTTACATTTGCTACCTTTTTTTAATATAGGTGAAACATTTTCCTTAAGAACGAATGTATTATTGCAATTGCCACTTGAGTTCTCATCTTTATTCTTTTCTTGTGTAACAATGGCATCAACATCAACATCAATTTGTTCTGGTTGTGGAATAAAATGTTATAATTATTATTATAATCAGTTTAGTCAACAAACAATATTATCAAAGACAAAAACTGTAACCTACAGTAAAAAGCAAAAGACAAACTACCTTTAGTTTCCGTTTCTTTTATGTAAGTAGCTGTGCTATCCCAGGGGCAAGAAAGAATTACATCCGCATATGGGACAGCCACATCAACTGCGTCCATAACTGGATCATTGTGGATGTCTAAAGGTGGGCCTCCTCCAGTTGCTAGTCGGTGAAATGTTTGTTCTGTGTTTTGTCTTCTTTTTCTACGATATAAAATTATATAGAGAAAGCCACATAAACATTTCTGATGATCATCTTACTTCTGTTTTAAATTATTCCACAGTTTCTTACGTTTGACAGCATTCCTGGGCACAGTTATTATAGATCCTTGGGAATTATACTCTGTAGCAATTTCTGTCCATTCTGCTTGTTTTTTTTGTACAGTTGCTGCGTCGTTCGTTTGTCCTCCACTAATTTGTGTTTGTCTACTAAATTAGCCAACAAAAGCTTCTCTTTTTGGGTATAGGCTGTTATTTTAGCAATCAAAAAATTTGTTTATGATCCTATAGGCATATAGATGGTAAAGATATATATAAAATTATTGTTGAATAATTTGGCATTAAAAAACAATTTTGACATTTTTCATAGGCTTTAAAATGTCATATCAAGCTTTGTCACTATTAAATTGACTTCTATAGACACTTCAGTGTAAAAAATTCGGGCAGTTCTTAAAAATCTAGATTGTTTTTATGCCCGTATTTATAAACGAATCTCAATCTCATACTCAAGTACAACTTCGCGAAGTACGTCTCGAGTCTTGAGTACGACACAAGTTTTATAAACAAAACTTCGGTAATTCTCGGCAAAGCATAACCAAAGATAGTTTTGCTAGTAATTTTTAATTTTTTAACTTCATTTTCTAGTAACTTTTGTGTTACCTTCATTGCCAATCTCAAAAATGTTTGGCAATTTACCTGGAACGCGGAAGTTGTTGTTTGAGCGTTGATTGTAAGTTATTTGAATTTGGTTTGGTTTGGTGGTTTTCTTTTTAAAATATTAATTATTTTCCTTGAGGTACGTATTCAACAAAAATTTTATACATATCTTTACCATCTATATGCCTAAAGGATCATAAAGACATTTTTTGATGGCTAAAATAACAGCCTATACCCAAAAAGAGAAGCTTTTGTTGGCTAATTTAGTAGACAAACACAAATTAGTGGAGGACAAACGAACGACGCAGCAACTGTACAAAAAAAAAAACAAGCAGAATGGACAGAAATTGCTACAGAGTATAATTCCCAAGGATCTATAATAACTGTGCCCAGGAATGCTGTCAAACGTAAGAAACTGTGGAATAATTTAAAACAGAAGTAAGATGATCAATAGAAGTTTATGTGGGTTGCTCTATATAATTTTATATCGTAGAAAAAGAAGACAAAACACAGAACAAACATTTCACCGACTAGCAACTGGAGGAGGCCCACCTTTGTAACATATTTTCATCATTGATGTATTCCAAAAATTCATCTGTATCCTCTATATCAGCATGTGCCATACTGCAATTATTAATTATATTGAAGATCTATGGTTTATACTTTACTTAACAATTTGTGGCAACTATACTTACACAGTATCTATTTCCTGAAAAGTTGACGAAATAAACCACAAACTTTTTGATTTTTTTATTGTGTTTTGATTTCAGTTTTTAAACCCTCTACTTTCAATTTTAGACAGTTTTATTTTGATTTTGAAACGTCAAAAATGAAACCAAGCAATGCTCAAGTCAGGTCAATACCTAACTTGAGCAAGTCTCGACGTAAGCACGACAGAAGTACGACTCAAGTCTGAGAACGAGCGAAGCATTGTTTATAAATACGGGCATTAGTGCTTTAAGGCTGTTTTCAGCCTGAAAAATCGAGTTTTTATGCTCTTCAGGGTGTTCACAAAGCTTATTCACTATTAAATTGATTTCTACACTACTCGGTGCAAAAAATTAGGGCTTTTCTATGAAATTGGGACTGTTTTTAGTTCTTTAAGACTGAAAAATCAGTTAAAAACTATTTATAATAGTAAAAGTTAAATTTCAAAATCCTCAACAATGAAAGTAATAAATTTTGGCACTTACGATATCAGTTTTGAACACTAATTTGGACTGTTTCCGGTGTTTAATTGAATTCTAGACTTGTTTTAACCCAAAAATGTAATTGTACCTACACTAATTAAAGACCTGAAATAGACTTTTGGACTGTCTTTAGTCTTAGTAAATTAGTCATTTCTAGACGTAAAAGTCAATTTTTAGTAGTAAAAAATTAGTATTATGGGCAACAATCTTTGTCTTGATTTCGGGATTGTTTTCGTGCTTCAAATCCAGTATCAGACACTCAACAATGGATTGCAGTAAGAAAAAACGAATTTTAAAACTATTCCTAGTAGTAAATATCAAGTTTTGAGATTATTCAGTACAAATTTGGACTCTCATAAGTCTTGAATGATCAGTTTTACACAGTTCCTAGTCTAAAAAATTGAACGCCAGTAAAAAGTAACCTCACAGATGACCAGATTTTAATCCTTTTGGATATTTTTGTCAATTTTGAATAATATCCAGTAAGAATAGTAAGAACAGTAGAGCAAGAAAATAGAGCTGAGCAAAGATGGGGATCACCATATACTGACTGGAAGAGAGGAAATCTCTAAACATATAGAAAGCTTTTATTCCCATTTCAATTCAATACCTCCGTTGTGCGGGATCCTAATATTTATAAAGTTACCGTTTGTAATGTAGGTTCAGAAGAGATTCTTGATATTTCCAAAGAGGAAATACGGGTGGCACTAGGACAAATGACGAACCGTAAATCACCTGGGTATTCTTGAAACGAGGGAAGGGAATTATCAAGAGAAAGACCTGTAGAATGTGACAGGAATCCGCCATTGACTGATTCTTCTGTCACATTCTATCAACACTTCTCTTGAGAATTCCGTTCCTTGCTTCGCGAAGACAAAGTAACCTGTGAAATGCTAAAAATGGGCGGCGACACTATGGAACCAATTTTTAAAGGTGTTATTTAATAAATGTTTATGTGAAGGCAGCATTCCTAAAACATAGCACAACGCAGAAATTATTCCAGTTTTCGACATCACGGACATTGAAAATTGTAAACCAGTCAGCCTTTTGTCCCACCTTTATAAATTACTAACAAGGATCATCCTTACAAACCGACTGACAAGTAAATTAGATGCCTATCAACCAGTGGAGCAGGCAGTATTTCGAAAGGGATACGGCACTATGGATTACTTGCAGACCATTGAAATATTAATAGAAAAGACTACAGAATACAACATACCACTTCATTTCGCCTTCATAAACTTTCATGAGGCATTTGACTCTATTGAAACATGGGCGATACTGCGTACGTTGGATAGAGCAAAGCAGGTGAATGACTTGTTCGGATGAACAAATATATCGACCGTAAAATGAACGGTAAGTTTGGCAAACTAAACAACGATATTTGAAATTAATTCACACATTTTGCAAGCGTTAGCTCAGATTATTCATGATTAAATGGCAAACCTTACTGACCAAAAATCAGCTTTTACCGGTGGAATTGACTGTCACCAGAAGCAATGTAGGTGGTAAAAATTAAAATATAAATGTTTCCTAGATTTAATAAAAAATGCAATTATCTACACATAGCACCAAATTTTAAGATACTTGTACTAGTGACCTTCTTCTTGAATTGACGTTCTTTTTACTGTTTGAGAAATAAAACACAAATACTCTGTACTGAAGTTTTATTTTTTGATGCAGCTGGTATTTTATACCAGAAGCATAACACGTTACAAGTAATCTTTTTCAGTTATACAAAGATTAAGTCCCCATGAACGCATTATTCGACGGAATATCAAACTGCGGAACTGTTTTTGTCAACCGGATTGGTCTAAGTTCGGATCGCTGGCATTTGACAGTTCCGTTAATTACTTTTTCGTGAAAAGTTAAGTTCATATAACAATATAATAAAATGGCACTTTGAAAATACTTGTAAAGGGAAGCTACGTTTATTGTAATAAGTTTGATTAAAACGTTTTTTTTTCGATCTTTTGAAATAAAGTGGTGGGGGTAAGTTAAAAGTTGCTTAAAAGAAACTGCGACAACTTTGAAACCGTTTGTTTGTATGAGATTTCGTTTGACACTATTGAAAAGAGCAGGTTTTTTTCTATCAGATGCACTATAAATAATTGTTTAAAGTTGTTTCCTTTTCTCAGCAGATGGCGCTTTTTGTAAAGAATTACTATACCAGGTGTCCAAGAGCACCCTGGACATAGGAGATTAACATGGGAAAACGGTTTTGATTTTTTTGCGCCTGTACGGTTGATTTGATTGAAAAATCGTATTAATGAAAGTTGTAGTACCTATCATGGACTAGTTTTCTGTATTTTTTTCGGATCTCTAACTTGAGCCCTTTCGTCGTAAAACACGAACAAAAATGAGAAATTTTAAACTTTTGGCCTGCACTGTATAGGCGGTTGTCGGGCAACGGGTAAACATTTCATTGTTGCTGGTACGGTTGCTCGACAACCGCTTATACAGTGCAGGTAAAAAGTTAAAATTTTCGCATTTTTGTTCGTGTTTTACGACGAAAGGACTCAAGTTAGAGATCTGAAAAAAATACAGAAAATTAGTTCGTGATAGGTACTACAACTTTCATTAATACAATTTTTCAAGCAAATCAACCGTACAGGCGCAAAAAAATCAAAACCGTTTTCCCATGTTAATCTCCTATGTCCAGGGTGCTCTTGGACACCTGGTATATACAGGGTGTCCCACGACGAAAGACATCGATTGATATGGGAAAAAGTATAAATAAGAGAGTTTTGAAAATTAGGCAGGATACTGATGTGGGCATGCCCAATCCAACTAAAATATTTTCAAGATGGTTGCACTTCCGTTTATACCGGAAGTCGATCACAACTTTCTTATTTTAAATAGAACACCCTATATATTATTACATATTTGGATTCCTCACAAAATTCTGACCAACTTTTGCATAGAATGCCCTATGCCTATCTCTAGCCGTTTTCGAAATATTTGATGTTTTTCCAAAAAAGTGACAGTTACAACGCTCAACATCTTTTTGTACTCTGTCAAAAGCGTATCTTATTTTGCAATAAAACTTTGGGTTATTGTAAATAAAGGATCGTTTTATTAAACTGAGGGTGCGTAACGACTCATTTGTATACAGGGTCGTAAAAAAAAATCATAAACTTGCCACTAAAAAAAATGAAAAATCTCAAGTTTTTTAAATAGAAACCCACATTTTTTATGACGGAATCATTTTGAGCATTAAAAATTACTATAAGTTTCAATTTACTTGCCTATACCTAAATCCAACCCATTTCGTTTTATTCGAGAATAAACATTTTTTCATTACGCACTTGCAATTTCATTTTGTCATTACGCACCCTCAGTTTAATAAAACGATCCTTTATTTACAATAACCCAAAGTTTGATTGCAAAATGAAATACGGTTTTAACATAGTACAAAAATATGTTGAGCGTTGCAACTGTCACTTTTTTGGAAAAACATCAAATATTTTGAAAACGGCTAGAGATAGGCATAGGGCATTCTATACAAAACTTGGTCAGAATTTTGTGAGGAATCCAAATATGTAATAATATATAGGGTGTTCTATTTAAAATAAGAAAGTTGTGATCGACTTCCGGTATAAACGGAAGTGCAACCATCTTGAAAATATTTTTTTCTACGAATGTTTGCAAATAAGCTACTTTGCATACGTAAAAGTGTGTGCAAAGTGGCACTTTCCCGCACACTATGCGGGAAAAATTTTTTTCCCGCACACTTTTTAAAATGCTGATTATACCTTGCAACAGTGGTTTTATATAGACTATTATACATAAAATCTGCTTAGAATTTTGCGTAGAATTCAAAAATGTAATAATATTCAGGGGTTTCATATCAAAAACACGACTTTTTTCACATTATTCTTCCGTACAGTTTAGGTAAATAAACCACCTTGTCTCTGTCTTTGAAAATGAGGCTTGTTTCCTTAGAAACCAAAGCTCATTGTCAAACAACGCATTTATATGCAATTTAAAGTCTACAACAGTGTTTATTCTTACTTATTTAAGTTAAAAAAACTATTTTAATAATGGATATCACTGAAGATGAACTTCCGGAAGATGTTCTAAAAGCCGCCAACATGGCTAGTTTGCAATTGCTGCCTCTCAAATCGCGAGAAAAATACGAGAAACAGTACGAGTTGTTTACCCAATGGTGCGAACAAAAGGGGATAAAAACCTTAAAGGAAGAGGTACTTTTAGCGTATTTTGTTACTTTAAGCAAAGAATTCAAACCTAACACAATGTGGTCAAAGTATTCAATGCTCAAAAATGTAATAAAAATAAAAAGAGACATCGATATCGGTGAATTTTATAAGCTCACTGCATTTCTGAAAAAGCAGAATGTTGGTTTTAAACCTAAAAAGGCGAAAATTTTTACAAAAGAAGAAATATTCAGTTTTATGAACTCCGCACCAGATGAAATTTACCTGTTAATTAAAGTTGCCACTATATTCGGACTTGCTGGTGCATGTCGAAGGGAAGAGCTAGCCAATTTAACCACTACAGATATTGAAGACAAAGGAAACCTCATAATTGTTAAAATTAGGGATTCCAAAAATCATACAGCAAGAAACTTTATAATATCAGAAGTTCATAACGGAACCTACCTGCAACTGTACAGAAGATACACCGGCCTACGTTCAAAAAAGTCAAACAATCGTTTTTTCCTAGTTTACAGAAAGGGTAAATGTTTTTCTCAAAGTGTTGGAGTAAACAGTTTTGGAAAAATGCCTTCTGAAATAGCTATTTTTTTGAAGTTGCCAAATCCAGAACTCTACACAGGGCACAGTTATCGTCGATCATCGGCAACGTTCCTGGCCGATTCTGGAGAAGGAATCACTGACATAGAACGCTTGGGGGGTTGGAAATCGACTACGGTAGCTGAAGAATACATTGATGAATCCACAAGTTATAAAAAAGGATTAAGTAACAAAATTCTGACCTTCAATCCTAAAGAAAGTGAAGCAGTTCCAAGTACCAGTATTTTACCTTCAGTCGCTCAATCTGCGATCAATTTAAAAAACGCGACCAACTGTACATTTAACATTAATGTTGTTAATAACAATAAATAGTTATAAGTTGTTGTTTTTAATATCAATAAAAACTAAAACAAAATGTATAGATATTTCATTCGTAGAAAAAATATTGTTCCTAACACGTGTGCAAAGTAGTTTTCCCGCACTTGAAGCTTATCCGAACTCTCTCTAACTGCTTTCGCGTGTGGGAAAACATAACTTTGCACACTGAATAGGAAAACTACTATAGTTGGATTGGGCATGCCCACATCAGTATCCTGCCAAATTTTCAAAACTCTCCTATTTATACTTTTTCCAATATCAATCGATGTCTTTCGTCGTGGGACACCCTGTATTTATGTTGCAAAATGAATAAATTCTGGGGTTCCTCGTAGAAAAAATACTGTTCATAACTCTTGTGCAAATAGGGTTCTTGAACATTTTTTTTTGCTTTAATCAACACTATAGGGGTCAAATACAAAGCTTTAACATTCCCTTTTTTTTAAATTTCCGTTTAATGCCAATAATCGGCATAAAACAATTATGCGTTTGAAACGCCCGCCGAACAGTTGGTCATTGTATATAAAAAAAACAAGTTTGGTTTATTACTTAAATTTGGGACACCCTGTATAATAACTCTTTATTTAAGAGTAAAGTAGACCTAAATATCTACTAGTTTTGTATTTAACGTTTTTTGCTAAAATCAAAATTAAAGAAGTTAAGAGGGTGGTCAAAATTCAATCAATCAAGGACGCTGCTGCGGAAACAGTTGAATATCGATACAAACATTTTACATCAATTAGGCCTGGAATTTGACGTAGAATTCAAATATCGGATAAAAAGTTGGTCATCGTATTTAAAAAAAGATAAGTTTGGTTTGTTACTCAAATTTGGGACACCCTGTATAATAAATGTTTATCTAAAAATAAAGTAAACCTAAATATCTACTAGTTTTGTATTTAACGTTTTTTGCTAAAATCAAAATTAAGAAAGTTAAGGGCGTGGTCAAAATTCAATCAATCACCCTGTACTTAGGTATTTCAAAGGAGTTGATGTGGTTCATTGAGGAGGTCAAAAAACAAACTGCCTTAAAAGAAATAAATATACATATCACTTCGATGAAAATCAAAACCGGACGTACTTACGTATTTATTCAACTTGCAGATGACTTTGGACTAAGTGAAAGTTCAGTAAGCAAGATATTCAAAGGAGTAGTTTTGATGGGTCCCTTATTAAAAAAAACTAATTGTATGGCCTTCTTGTGAGTCAATAAAAGCTCAACTTCCTCTACCATTTAGAGCGCGGTTTGGAGGTGTAGAGAGCATTATTGACTGCTTTGAAATAGAAACTCATAAACCTGTAGATCCTGTTAAACAAGCACTGACATGGTCAGAATATAAAAAGGCAAATACTTTAAAGTATTTGATTTCTTGTACGCCAGATGGAATAATAAACTTTATTTCAAAAGGATTTGGTAGCCGTACCACAGATCAATGTGTTTTAGAAAACAGTGGCTATTTAGAAGTTTTAAAACCTGGAGTAGTTGTGATGGCGGACCGGGGGTTTAAAAACATTGAGAAACTACTCCTTGAAAAAAATTGTACCTTAGTGCGCCCGCCCAGTGTTTCCAGCGATGCTAAGCTGTCAAAAGAGGAAGTGATGGCCACAAAAAGAATTGCTAGCTTAAGAATACATATTGAACGTGTCATTCGCCGAGTGAGGGAGTTTAACTTTTTAAGGCCACTTTCTTGTTTACATTCTAAGTTAATTCCCTTAACTGACCATGTTGTAAACATAGCTTGTGGATTAGTAAATTTACAAGATCCTTTAATAAAAGGATAATCATTAGTTTTGTTACACATTACTGTGATATTACCTAAATTTATATAAACATGTGTCTTGTTGTAGTGGATAGCACTGTGTCTTTTGTACATGTAATGTTATATTTGATAGATTATGTAGTTTTTATGCTAAATAAATATTATTAATTTTTTTCTTTTTCTAGTTATTCAGATAGAGTAATTTAATTTTCAAAAATGATTTTTTTATTTGCAGCAAGGAAGTGGTTCTAATGTTTCCAGGTTAGCCAATTTACTACTACAATATAATTTTATTTTGTATTATTAAACTAACAACCCCAAACCCTTTAATAGCTTTAATAAAAAAGAAAACTTCTTAATGTATTTACAAAAATATCAGAAAGAGAAAAAATCAGAAATACAGTAATTGAGATAAATATTATATTAATTAAATATAAATACTATTCAAATTATATGATATTTATAATATGTATACATATACATACATACTCTAAAGTCAACAAAACTAACCAGCTAATGTTTTTTAAAACTACTAAGTAAAAAGGGAAATACATTCTCTTTTTAAATTGCTTCTACTGCTTCTATTAAATTTTCAGTGAATTCTTGATCGTAGTCCACATACAACAAACTCACTTTTCCATTAGTTTCAAAAAATGGGTCTGCAACACAAAAGATACCTTTTTGTTTTCCAAAAAGGTCTATTTGCAACTGTATTTGCGCTTTACATTTATTCACAATTTCTCCATTCTTAATGTACAAACACACTGTTTTTTCTTAAGTGAACCAGGGGCTGTTTTGCATTTTCATAGATTTTTGATGTAGTAACAGTAACTCAAGCATATCTTAATTCATGCCACAACTTTGAATCTGACTGCTCAGTTGTCGTTATGCAGGCTTTTTGACATACATCAATTGACATTTGTGTACTTGCAAAGTTGCAAAATGCATCTGCATCATTATTACCACTTTTCTGTAAAAAAAGTACCACCAATTTATTTTTCAGTTGGTTCTTCTGAGTAGTGTTTGAGCAGCTGCATTTGAGATCCTGTTTCCTTAGCCTTCTGAATAACTGAAGACAAGAACTCATCAGGATTTGATATTGGATTTACTTTTCCAGCTGAGGCACCAAAATCATCAAGTGTGATGAATTTAATGCTTGATCCAACAGAGGCCAATGTTGATTTTTTCCAGTAACATTTTACTTCTGTTGGTGATGGTTCTTCACTTCGTCTGTGCAGCCACATTAGGAAAGCAATCATATGTTTACAGCCTCCTAATAAACAAAATTAAATTATAAATAAATACTTGATAAAACATTAAGTAAAAATACCGGAAATTTTATTCTTCGACCGACTAAAAACCTTTTTAAAAAAAACGACAATCAAATATGAAGAGCGGACTTTACTAACAACTACTTGTTCGATACAAAGTTGGATTAATAAAAGACACTTAAAACTACGGTACACTGTTACTTATACTAAACCTTATCAACTAAAGCTTGGGAAGTGCGACCAAGAGTGCTTGCGTCGGACTTCTCATATTTGTCAGCGGTTAAGGTGTCAGAGCTTTAACATTAAAAAGGGTATATTGGCCCTCCATAACTCCTCCACCCTTAGCGTAAAATTCTGGGGTTAACTTCAGAATTTTGTTGCTTAGAATGACTGGCCATCGCGATCACTTCTTCCGAGGTTTCCTTTTGTTTCTTAGGGGCATAATATTTGCTTTTCAGAAACCTGTATATGACAAAAAGTAAAATTAAAATTAGTATAACATATATAAGTATGGTCCAGCCATCAATAGAGTTAAATACTATTGAAGTATCTTCGATTTTGTCCATTTCTTGCTTCTTTGCTTCTAGGGCTTCTTTAATTGGTAGAAGTTCATTAAGGTTAACATCGTCCAGTTTGAATGCACTAAATTTTGAAGCAAGATTATAATTGGGTTTACTATAGTCTATACTTGGTAGAGTTATTTGTTTAAATTTGTTTTTATTGTTTTTGAGATTTTGTAAGAGAAAGTCTTTGATTTTCACTACACAGTCCGGGTTCAATTCCACTAAATAACTTCCTTTGAGAGGGATGTTCTCACTGGTTTTTCCACATTTCTGTACTGCTACTGTATGATCCGGGCTTACAATGATCCATTTGTTCAGCTCCACTTTTTGTACTTTTATATCAGTTATTTCCACAGGAATTGGTTGGCAATTAGACACATTTGTCATCATTTTCAATAATTGAACTTCACATGGTGATTTTTCCTGTGATTTTACAGTGATAGCTTCATGGCAGATAAATTCTTCAGGAATTATTTCGAAACAATTTTCGTTAGAGAAAAAGTGATTTTGCTCATTTATCATTAGATATTTAGATTTTGGTATTATTAATTGATAAGAATTATCCTTCATTACCGGCATCGGGTACAGATGATAGAAATTGTACATTTGACTTTCTACAGTAGGTATTTCGATAATAAATATTATTTTGTTTTCACTACTGTAGCTCTTGATTCTTGATATTTTTTCAAACATTAAGATATTAACCTTGTTTGGTTCAAATGGAAGTTTTGTGGTAGTTAAGTATTTAGAGATATACTGAATTTCATTTAATAATTCATTTGGTTGAATTATTGAATTATGTAGAATATTCATCTTTGAAAATGTAATTGCAGTTTCAATTCTTTCAAATATATCATAGATAGCTTGAAATTCAGTAGTTAATTGAGAGATTACCATTTCTGTGTAGAAAAAGTAGTAAGTTCCGATAGCTTGGGCTTCCAATGTATAGAAAACGTCTTCAATATGATCTATTCTTGATTTTAACAGTAATTGATTTTGTGTTAAATTCTGCATACTTGTTTTTAAATACATCAATTGCTTTTTGGAACAGCGTTATTTGATCTTTTACCGACGTTTTCAACCTTGATTGATTGGTAGATAGTTTTTCTATCGCTTTCTCATACTTTTCTGCATCTTCTTGATCAAGATTGCCTGTAATAGTTTTTATAATTGACCCTATAGCATTTATTAGTCCTCTTTTCTTTCTATTGTTGACAATTGGATTTAACTGATTGATTTGTTCTAAAATCCGATTTTGTAGAAATGTTGCTATGTTATAAGAGTTGATAAATGCTTTTTTATAACTATCAGTTATTTGTGTATTATTTTCAAAAGCGTTTTTTATACGTACATATTGTCCTTGTAAGTTGTAAAAGTTCTCAATTAGACTAGTTATATCAAATATTTGTACGAAACTCCATGAGTCGATAGCATTTTGAGCATTTCCGAGTTTTAGCGGTAGTAATCCCGGATTATCTTTCATATCATAGAATTTGGGGGAATTTATTTCCGCGAAGACGACGTTGAAGATTCTGAAAAACGAGGAGGTTGTTTTAATTCCTTAATATGAATTATTTCTTTTTTATTTGGATTGTTTTTACTAGTTATTTCAACGCGATTTCTTTCTAGTTTTTCAGTTATAGTATATGGGCCAATAAACTTATTACTTTTCTTTGAACGTGTTTGAGGGTTTCGTTTAAATACGGTTTGTCCGATTTTAAAGTCATTATTTTCATCACCATTAGTATTAAACTTTTGAACTATCTTTTCCTTTTTATTTTCAAGAGTTTGCTTTACCTTATCATAGATTAGTTCTAATTTTTTCTTATGAGTTTCGGCATAGTCATTATAAAACTCTTTAAGAATGAATATATCATTAGGGTCGCGAGCATTTGTATGACCATGTATTAGTTCGAATGGGGTATAATTCGTTGCACTGTGTATGGAACTATTATACGCTATTATCGCATATGTCATTAAATTGTCAGTATCATTTGGAAAGGATTCCTTTAAAAGTCTTAAGTGTTCAATGACAGTAGAGTGAAATCGTTCTACAACACTGTTAGATTCGTGATGAAGAGGCGTTGTAAAATGAATTTTGATTTTATGTAAATTCAAAATTTCTTTGACTAAGTCATTATTGAATTCTGTACCATTATCAATAATTATTTTCTCAGGTATTCCGCAAAACGAAAAATATTTTATTAATGCATTACTAATGCTGATAGCATTTTTGCTAGGTATTTCTAGAGCTGAGGCATACTTTGAGAATGAATCTACTAGAGTCAAGTAGATTTTATTATTGTAAAAGAATACATCAATATGAACAATTTGAAATGGTTTAGCGGCAGTTTCCGTAATCATTAAAGGAGAATATGGATTTTTCCTTGCATATTTAGCACGTTGACAAATATCACAAGAGTTAATAAATTGAGATATTGTAGCCTTCATATTAATCCAATAATAATTTCGTTTTAATCGTTCGATCGTTTCGTTAATACCTCTATGATTAACTTTTCCTTCATGGTGGTTTTTTACTAACAAAATTTGTTCTTCAGGGTCTGTTATCGTATTGACCAGTTTGGTACATCGTATTAGTTTGGGTCCTTTTTCAGAAAAATGTTTTAAATATATTTCATTAAATTTCAAATAGAAATCAGCTGTATGAAAATATATGCAATACGTTTTGTTATGAATGGTATAGTCTTTCAAGAATTGCAAGATTAATTCTTCATTGTTAATTCTTGGAATTTTTACCGTTAAGATTTTATGATGTTGATAATTTTCTTGCTTAACATCGATTTTAGGATGTGCATTTGGAAAAACTAAAATTTGATTGGTTTTATTATTTATCATTTCATCAAGAATTTTAATTCCGTCATTGGTAGTTTCATTGATATTAGAATGTTGAGTATTATCATCATTTTTATCTATATTAGGTGGTTTAATTTGTATGTCCGATATTATTCGAACTTTTGATTGTTCTGAAGTATCGTCATTTAAATGAGATAAAGCCTGTTCTGTATATTCTCGTAATGATGTTATTACTGGGTCTTCAATTGGAATATCTTGAGTAGTGGTAGTTTCACTGGAGTCAAGAGTAGCGCCTATTTTTCGTAAATATTCAAGGGCTTCTTGTTGATCTTCATCAATATCACCTGGATTATTAAAAAGTGATTCATTTTCTAAAGCATTTAACTGAATTCGCGATAATGCATCTGCATTCACATTTAGTTTGCCTTGTTTATACACTATATCATAATCGAATTCTTCCAGCTTTAATCTCCATCTAACTAATTTACTGTTTGGTTCTTTTAATCTGAACAACCATACCAATGGTCTATGGTCTGTATAAATTGTAAATTTTCTACCAAATAGATACGGTCAAAAGTATTTACATGCCCATACTATGGCTAGTAATTCTTTTTCGATAGTACTATAACGTGATTCGCTTTCATTTAAAGTACGAGAAGCAAAAGCTATAGGTTTGTCTGATCCTATATTACCTTGCGATAAAACTGCACCGAGAGCTACATTCGAAGCATCTGTCGTTAAGATAAACGGCTTGTTAAAATCAGGATACTGTAACACTGGGGCATTGATAAGAATATTTTTACAAGTATTAAATGATGTTATGAAATCTGAGTCATGTACTACTTTGGAATCTTTTTTAAGACAGCGAGTTAATGGTTTCGTGATTTGAGCAAAGTTTTTGATAAACTTTCGATAATATCCAATTAATCCAAGAAAGCTTTTTATTTCTTTTGGCGTTTCTGGTATGGGGTAGTCTTTAATTGCTTTAATTTTATCAGGATTAGGTTTAACACCGTTAGGAGTTATAACATGTCCTAAGTAACTAACTTCTTTTCTGAGAAATTCTGACTTATCAAGTTGTACTTTAAAATTTGCATTTCTAAGTCTCTCAAAAACATGTTTTAGTCGATTCATATGTTCTTGTAAAGATGTACTAAATATTACAATGTCATCTAAATAGACTAAACATTCTTCATTTTGTAATCCGCGTAATATATTGTCCATAACTCTTTGAAAAGTGGAAGGAGAATTTTTTAAACCAAAAGGCATTCGTCTGAATTCGTAATGTCCATTTTCTGTTGAAAAAGCAGTTTTTTGGATATCATTCGTGTCCATTTCTATCTGATGAAAACCATTTGCGAGATCTAATGTAGAAAAATACTGGCATTTGCCTAGTTTATCTAAAATATCGGCAATGTTTGGTAGTGGATATTTATCATCGATAGTGTGTTCGTTAAGTTTTCTATAATCTATGACTAATCTCCATTTCTTTTTGCCTGATGCATCTAATTTTTTAGGGACGATCCATATAGGACGACCATGGAGAAACAGAATCTTGTATTATTCCTTGAGATAACATTTTTTTGATTTGAGATTTAACTTCAGCTTTATGAATCTCAGGATAACGATATGTTTTAGTAAAGATAGGTGTCTCATCAGTTAGGTTTATTTTATGTCTTATTTGGTTAGTAAACGTCAATGGAATTTCTTCGCAGTAGAAAATATCACGATATTCTAAACAAAGGTCACGAATTGCTTTTCTTTCTTCTGGATTGCAATGATTTAAACGAAGATTTTTTAAATTTCCTTTCAGTAAATTATCATTACTTTTGTTAAAATCATTTTGATCATTATCGATTTCCATCTTTTCAATAAAATTTAGTTCTTGTATATTAAGAGGTTCAATATGAAAAGGGCTTGAAATATCGATTTTAATTGGGTTGTCTCTAGCATTTGTTATAGTAGTAAAAGCAAAATTGTCTTTTATATTTACTAAAGCTTCTGGTGTTTCAACTAAATCATTGAATTTTAAATAGTTAAATATGCCTATTCCGTTTGGGTAATCTACGGGTAGTTTAACTATTTGTTTGGATCTAGGAGAAATTACAACTGTATAATTTGATATATTTTTCCTTGAAATTCTTTGATTCTCATGTTGTTGATCAGTTTCAAAAAATAAATGTATTTTGACTTCTGGTGTTATTAAAAGTTTTTTGTTACTATCTAATATTCCTTGTAATTGTGAAAATAAATCAAAACCTATAAGTCCATCATATTTATTACTAAAATTGAATACGAAAAACTTATGTTTTAATTCTGGTTTTTTGAAGGTTTGAAAAATTGGAATTACAACTATATCATCATGATAAGTAATCATGTGAGCTGTTTGAATTTGAAAATTTTCTTTATATTTACAATTTGGGTAAAATGTATTAACAATTTTTTCAGAAAGTAAACTTTTTGTACTACCTGTGTCAATTAACAGTTTTGCATCGATTTCCGGTATATAAATGTATGGTAAATCGGAGTTAATTGTGTTTAGATCAATTATGTCTTCTCGTTCATAAGGCTGGTCATAGAAAAATTTTCACTTGGTTGACATGGTTGAATTTTGTCTATAAATTCTTGTGAATAGTCTACATTTGCACACAAATCAGTCTGCAAATTTGGAGAATATGTGTAATTAATATTTTCCATTTCAGCTGGGTAAGCAGGAGTGATAGGATAACAGTCTTCGTTATCAATGTAATTGAAGTAAGTTTCATTGTAATTAACAGGATTGGAATCGGGTTCAGTGAACTGATTTTCTTGAATATTATTTACGTCTAGACTGGGGTTAATGTCTTGTTGATGTAATTCAGTTGAAGTAAATTTTTGGGTTGGTCTTTGGAATTGAGTATTTCCTGATGAAGTATCCATCGGTTCATCTGATCGAGGATTATTTCTTGAAAAATTATGGTTGTTACTGAATTATCTTTGATTATTATTGTTAAATTGATTGAATTGGGATTGAGATCTTTGCGCAAACAATGGTGGTTTGTTATTGTTATTCATTTGGAAGTTTGGTCTAAATTGGGGTTGTTGGTTTTGATAGTTTGGTCTAAATTGGGGTTGTTGGTTTTGATATTGAAAATTCGGTGGTCTCATGTAATTGTTGTTTGTATTTCTAAATGGATTAAAATTAGACATCAAACGTGGTAACTGTGTTTGATTGTTCGAAAAATTGTTAGTGGTTGGTCTCTGATTGTGATTGTGATTAAAATTCTGATTTAATGGTGTCATTCTAGTTAACGGTTTAAATGTTGACTGTCCATTAATTGAATTTGATCTATTTTGTGCATATAAGAAATTCTCTTCTTCAATCACAAGTGCCATTGCTTTTTCGAGTGAATTGGGGTCACGCAATCTAATATTATTTTGTAATTGTCCTGACAGACCTCTAATAAAAGTTTTTAGAGCAAGTTCTTCGTAATTTCTAATTCTTAAAATTCTATCAGTGGGTTGTAAGTTTAAAGAATTTAACTTGGTAAAGATCAAAGAACGTGCATCCTGACATCTCATACCAAATGTGTATGGTGTTTCATTTTTACTTGGAGACAATGAAATTAAGTCTTGTACTAAACAATCTAAATTTCTTTGGTCGCCAAAGCTAAGTTCAAGTGCACTTTTAATGTCTTGCCATGTATTTAATTCGTTAATTCTTGAGCCAATTAAACTCAATGCTCGACCTGATAATTTCCCAATAATAGCTCTAACAATAAAATTATTAAGAATTTCATCTTCTGGTCTATAGAAAGCATTAATTAAACTTGTACAATTATTAATGAAAATTGACAATGTATGTGGATTGCCATCGAAATTAGGAATTGTATCAACATAAAGTCTTAATAGTTGGTAATTAACTTGAGTTACTGGAGCTACTGAAACTGAGGGTTCCATTTTATTAAAATTATTTTTTAAAGTTTTAACTTCTGTTTTTAAACTTCGAAAGTTTGGAAGATTAAACTTGTTTATTATTTCGTCAAGTTCTTGTTCAGAGTCTGACATTTATCTTGCAAATTAAACTGAATAATTCGCACTTTATCTATACATCGAGTTAATGTATAAAAATTATTTTAAAATAAACTATATACACGTTAAACAAAAACAATAGAAATAAAAATGTATGAGCAAAATTAAAATGTTTCAATTGTGACTTACAAAATTAGTAGAACTTTCATTCCTGAAGCACTTATTTTCTAATGCCAATAGGAGTGAAGCGATGTGTGTCTTCAAATCCCTGGACTTCCTACGTCTAAGGGTTGCCAATAGGAACAAAGCGATGTGTGTCTTCGAATCCCTGGACTTCCTCTTCTTGATTGATTTCTTCGAGAAGTTTAGCCGTGAAGCACTTTTTCCGAATTTGCCGAATTAACCGTTGAAACAGAACTATTCGCGATTTTTGTCGAAACGTTTCAGCAAATCCTACCGACTGCGCCAATTTTATTCTTCGACCGACTAAAAACCTTTTTAAAAAAAACGACAATCAAATATGAAGAGCGGACTTTACTAACAACTACTTGTTCGATACAAAGTTGGATTAATAAAAGACACTTAAAACTACGGTACACTGTTACTTATACTAAACCTTATCAACTAAAGCTTGGGAAGTGCGACCAAGAGTGCTTGCGTCGGACTTCTCATATTTGTCAGCGGTTAAGGTGTCAGAGCTTTAACATTAAAAAGGGTATATTGGCCCTCCATAACTCGGAAGATGCAGCACAGTCATGACAAACACAGCTAATAACTTTTTCTGCTTGCTCATCCAGAGTGATGGTTTGACTGTAAGATTTCCTTCTTACTTTGTGCTCTGGACATATTTTTCCTTTGACTGTACATATGTTAGCTTCCCTCTTTATTTGCACATACCCTATCGCAGAATCACCATAATTTTGCCTCCCAGCACTAAAACCAATATTGTTATTATTATGTTATTTTACAAAGTGCACCTTTCTACACATAACTGAATTATTTATTTTATTGTATTATTACCTTTCAGCTTTAACCCCAGGAATTTCAGCACAGTGAAAAACATCACTTTCTGCAAAAAAATTAGCCACCATAACAGCATCCACTGTAGGTAGATTCCGTGAATCGGCTTTCACAAACCCTAACTCGGTCATGTTTAAAAAAAAATTAAAACAGTTGAACTCAACAGCACTAAACACTAAACTCCTTCTTCAAATTCAAAACAAAACCAAATTACCAAACAGGAGACAAACCGCAAAACGGCAAGGGCATGTCAAATGTCATTACTCATTACTGTCAAAAAAAATAGTATAATTTTCTGTTGCAACGTTGTCGGATTGTCTTCTAATTCTTAATAATTTGTGTTTTTTATAGAATTGTAATATTTACGAGTTTTTCAATTTATGGTAAATAGTTTTATTTCTCTTTTGTACTAAAGGAAAAGACGTAGTTTTATAACTGACATCTCAAATATAAAAACCTCATAATATACCCACCCACACTATGAAATAAATATGAATAAAATATGAAAATTTGTAGGATTTTCATTTCAAGATATCTTCACTATAACATAATTTTTTTTTTAATATTTTGGGGTGGGGTTATTTTAATGACGTACTACTCCCTGAAATACAAAATGTCTATAAATATTTTCTGTGGAAGAACCCTATTGTCTTGTTCACACTTGTCTGGTACCTAAACTCTGCTTGTGTCGTTCGTGCATATCCAGCCATCGTGCCTACAAGGCTTACTATACACACTTGTTAAAAAATATACTATATTTTTAATGCATGAAAAGTACCATAAGAAACTCTCTTTGTTTTTCGAAAACGCAATTAACCTAATTATTAAATTATATCGAAATAAATTATTACTCATTATGACAACATATCAAATGCTCATTCTTAAACTTGACTTACTTCTAGTTAAGTATTAGAGCATAGGTGTAACTTTTTGAAGTATGCTGGTACCTCATTAGTTTCGGGAAGTGTATAGCTACTAAAAAAGTAAATTAAAAGTCCAGGTCAGTATTTGGAAAATTGAAGTTGGTGATGGTATCTAGAAAACAAAACGTCGGAGCTGAAAACTAGATTATTTTCTTATTTTTTTGTCTAAATTATTTAGCAGTAAAATGCGCAACTTTGCTTCCATGTAACTTTAAGCTTTGTGTGGAGACCTGCGAAGGTGACGCAAGAGGTCGAACCAGATGAGGTGCGCGACAGGGTAGCAGAAAAGGGAAAACGTTGTTAGTTAGATAGTAGTAGTTATGCTGTTGAGTTCGATGTGAAGAAAGTCAAAGCTTTGTTGAATGTTAATAAATTTATATTTTTCTACAACGAGTGTTTTTGTGTTGTTGTGCGGTACCACAAATTGGCGACGAGGATTATATCGAACCATAAGGTAGGGTGGATTTCATCAATCCATAATTAAAAAGGTATTGTTCAAATAATTATTTGCGATGTTAAAAGACATCGAGGAGGGCTGAGAGCACCAATAAATAGGAGGGCTGAGAGCACCAATGAAATTTAAAAAAAACAGAAACGCTTTACAAACGTAAGTTTAAATCTAAAAAGCATGCTTGTATTTTAAAAGACAGTTTTGTTTATGTTTCTGAAAAGCGCTAGTTACCACTAGGAATAGGAAATAACTTTAATTAAAAGACATTATAAAACGTTGGTTTTCAACTTAATTTAATTTCGCAACGGTTCAACTAAAATCAATACTGTAGTTGGTGTTATGACGAATATGTTTATGATACTGGTATTTAGTATGCAGTATCCGTTTTTGTAAGTTGTACAGCTTCCAACGCGTATTGATTATTTACGTTTTTTTAACAATGTTATATTATCATCATACAAGAGATTTAGCTTTATATTAACAATATCAAATTGATTTATTATTGCAAAACAAAAAAAAAAGCATAGTTTTTACATGCATACAAAATTGCATTCAATTACAGGTTAAGATGGAAACTGGAATTAAACCTTTTCTATGTGAGGCTTTTGATAAATCGGTGATTAGGGGCAATTGGGAAAAATGGCTCAGATCTTTGGAATTATACTCGGCATCCGAAGATATTACAAACGTTGTAAAGAAAAGAAATAAACTTTTGCATATGGGTGGCAGTATTCCTGGGGCTATAGAAACTTACAATGAGGTAGAAAAAAACGACGTCTTTAAAATACTGGTTGAAAAACTAACAGATTATTTTTCTCCAAAACAAAATTCAACTTTTGAAAGACACATTTTCCGCAGCATCAGATAAGAAGACGGCGAAGATTTTAATAAGTTTCTATTGAAAATTAGACAACAAGCAAAACGATGTTCATTTGGGAAAAGCGAAATCGAAGCCACCGAAATAAATATGAAAGATAAGATTATTGATAGTTGGGCATCAATAGAACTTAAGAAAAAACTTCTCGAGAAAGAACGTACATTAAACGAAATTATTGAGTTGTGCCAAATTCATGAACAGATAAGCAATCAGTCAACTGAAATGGACAAGAGTGCTAGTACTTTATCATCTGCATTAACGGTGAACAAAATCGGATTTCAACGTAGAAGACAAACAGAATTATGTTTAAAGATGTGGTAAACCAGGTCATGCAAACAATATTCAAGTTTGCCCCGCAAAGAATATAAAATGTAGGAAGTGCGGATTTCAGGGACATTATGCTATTTGTTGTAAAACCAAACAATCTTTGAAGAGACCTAATTCCGCTGTTTCGACTGGCCAGAGCTATAAAAGATATAGATCCGGGATCCGGGGTGAACTTTGTCGAAACCGAGAATCCTGACGACGAAGAAGAAGGCGGAAGTAAGATAAAAAAATTTGACTGCTTCAAAATAGACAACACAGAGGTAATACAACAACAGAGGTCTTCGGATGAGCTTCTTGAATGCAACGTTAGGGGAATACGACTAACTTTGCTTATTGATTCAGGATCAAACGCTAACATTATAAGTGAAAAAGATTGGAAGTTCTTGGAGGAAAATAATGCAGTTGTATGGGACATTGACTATTCCACTAGAGACATCTTGAAATCATATGCATCAGGCGAGCCACTGAAAATTAATCATCGATTTGCAACAACTATTAACACGTTAAACGGAAGTGAAATAATCACGCATTTCTACGTTGTCGTAAAGGGAGACATGTCTTTACTGGGGAAAGATGTAGCAAAACAACTGGGTGTTTTAAAATTAGGCGTAAATGCAACCATGTGCGAGAAAACCACCGCATTTCCCAAAACTAAAGGATTTTGTGTCAAATTATGCCTAGATCCTTATATCAAACCAGTGCAACAACTAATATGGAAAATTTCAATATCGGTCGAATTACAAGTAGAAAACAAAATCAATGAAGCATTACAAAAGGACATTATTGAAAGAGTCACAGAACCCAGCCCATGGATATCACCTATCGTAGTAATTTTCAAACCTAATAAAGACATACGAATTTGCGTAGATATGCGCAGGGCGAATGAAGCAATCAAAAGAGAAAACTACCCACTACCTACGTTTGACAGTTTCATGACAAAACTTCGAAACTCAAAATATTTCTCTCGCTTGGATCTGGAAAGTGCATATCACCAGTTGGAACTAGACATTGAAAGCCGCCCTATCACAACTTTCATTACTCATAAGGGTCTTTTCCGTTACAAGCGACTTATGTTCGGAGTAAATTCAGCACCGGAAATATTCCAAAGGACTTTTGAAGCCATTCTAGCATCTTGTCAAAACTGCCTTAATTATTTAGATGATATAAGAATATACGGAGCTACAGAGGCTGAACATGAGCACTGTCTCAATATAGTATATTCTATATTAAGAGCCGAAAGTAGATATTTGCCGCTTGCACATGAAAATTGCAGCTTGAGGCGAAGCCGAACGCTGCAATCATGTAAAAGCGGCAAAAGTACTTTCGGCTCGAAATATAGACGATATTTTTTCGACGACTGCTGTGGGGTGGAGTAGAAGGACAATTTACATCATTTTCGTAGCTCGAACTCATTGTCACCGATAAATCACTTTGACGGAATGGCTTTATTTCAAACAGGTATGTCAAGCGTTGTTATGGAAATGCCGAAAAAGTTGGTGAGTAGATTGTTAGTAGAAAGCGAAAATGCTCTAGGACAGAAAATGATTCACTTTCTGCGCACGTGCGGCGAATAACCACTTTTTGGTTTGAAATGGAAACGTACATGAGGTACTTTCAAAGTCAGTCGTCGGAAAAATAAATTTTTAGACTGAATTTTGTTAATGCTAGAATTAGCTGTTGAGATTTTAAAAATATTGACCAAGGGGTTTTTGGGGATGCTGATTCTAAATCTGGTAGAAAAACAACTAAAATTGACCCTAATATTTTTTCAGAAAAATCAACCTCTTTTTACCCTCTTCAATACCGCAAGCCAATGGTAAATAAAAATGTTTACTATGCCAAATAAGCAAGTCATGGCGCCGCCGGGTAAGGACGTAGTCCTGGGGCTTAATTCTTGAAAGTAGGGTACGGAATTCTCAACAGAAGTGTTGATAGAATGTGACAGAAGAAGCTGATACATGACGGGTTCTGGTCACATTCTACAGGTCTTTCTCTTGATAAGTCCCTTCTTTCATTTCAAGAATCCGCACCCTGGTCCGTTCGAAAAGTGTGAGCGAAATACAATGCAAGCAGTGTGGTAAAACGGTAGTTAATGCGGTAAAGTGCTGTAAGTGTTTGGAGGTATTCCATCCAGCATGTATGGTACAAGCCGCATCGTTAAAAAAGGCCGTTTGCAAACACTCAGCCGATGAATCCGATGAGACTAGAATCTCTATTGACAACGAGCTGTCCTACTTACTGAAGATCGTAAAGGAATTAGAGGAAAAAAATACACTCTTAGAAGAAAACTGCAAACTATGGAAAGAAAAAGCAACATGTTTAGAGGAACAAATAAACCAATCAACAAACTTTAGTAAACAAAAGGACTGATTTATCAGTATCATCACAAAAAAACTCAGATTCAAGGCTGCAATAATGACAAGGATTGTAGTGCAGTTAAAACGGCAAATCAAACGTTGCTGCCAAATACTATTGTTGCGAGTAGCGCTTATCCCCGACTGAAAACAAGCAAACAATTTCTCAGGATAATCTCCCAAGCAAAAATGTTAACAGTGCCAACGTCGCTAGGACTATCTCAAAACCAATCGAGATCCAAAGCGTGGTACCCGATGTTAAATCAAATGCCGATGAATCCGATGTTTTCGACGATCCCCCGGAACAAACCGAATTTGAATTTCAGCGAGCTCGGCGCCGGAGACACGATAAAGGGATAACAAAGCGTAAACGGAATTTTTTGGTAGGAACTAATGATACTAATGATGATGCCGACAACTGTAAAATGTTCAACATGTCAACTTCTAACAACAGAAAAATATCGCTTTTTGAAAGTGAACGGAGGTGTAGCAGAGGGTACGATACAAGACTATATCGCAAAGCGAACAAATTCAAAAGCTGATTGCATCTCAGTCAAACTGTGCGTTTCGAAGGAGGACAAATCCAAGAAAAAATGATTCATGATAGGGGTGTCACCGGACCTTAAGGGGATCGGTAAAGACTTTACGTTTTTCGATCGCGATGCTTGGCGTACGTGTAGAAAAATATATAAAAAACAGTGTTCGTTCTTTGTTTCTGTCGATAAAACTACGGCAGTGTTAACGCAGACATTACTGTTTAAGCGACGAGGCTCCTAGAGTGATATGGAACAAAGATGCAAGATTTCCGCTCCGTAATTCGAACAATTTTTTAGTCCTATCTTTTAACCCAAACTACGACTTTAATTTTTAAATTATTTGCGTGATTTTTTTTTATTAAATAGCTAAAGGTTTGGAGAATGTGCGAAAGTTATTTTTGTCACCAAAAAAGTTTTGCAGGTAGGAAAAATAGTGACATTTTGTTAAAATGCTTCTAAGTATTTTAATTGGCGTATTATTAAAATTATATTGACTTTCGCACATTCTAGCAAGTGTCTTCTTTCATATTCCGTTTAAAAAACAGCAATATCTAGCCTAGTTTTTTTTTTAATTTGGGTTAAAAGATTGTCATAAAATGCATTGAATCTCCCATAAGACGTTTTGCTTTACCGATGCCCTTAAGGATGCAATTTACGACATGCAATTTTGGCCTACCGGAGTGGCTTTCGAACGATTCAACTTTTCAAGAAGAAACAATTTTTTAGATTAATCTCATCAAACGCCCAACCCGATGATAAGGCAGGTAAATTAAAATCGAAGAAATTAATTAAATCAGTAAAAATACTACATTTAAACGCGCAAAGTATTAATAATACAATGCTAGACTTAGAAGTTCTTACATCTGTAGAAAATCCCAACCTGTTATGTATTTCCGAGCACTGGCTTAAAAACAAAGATATTGAAAAAGTTTATTTAAATGAATACAATCTCGAAAGTTACTCTTGTGGTCTGAGCACCGAGGTGGCGGTAATGCGATTTTTGCTCGAAATATTAACACGATCTCCACTCGCACTCAACTTGGAACAATTGAAAAATCTTTTCAATTTTGTACTTGTAAATTTATTTTATGTAATCAAGAATGTATGTTAATATGTGTGTATAGGTCCCCCAGTGGTGATGTGGATGTCTTTCTTTCTAAGCTTGACGAATTACTGCATTAATCATGTGTCAATGATGGCGGACATGTGATAGTATGCGGCAATTTCAATGTGGACTTTGCTGTCAATTCAGAAATGGTTAACGCCTTATTGCAACTTATGTTATCTTACGGCTTAAAACCCCATATTTCAGAACCAACTCGAGTGAGTGCTACCTCATCCACCCAGATAAATAATATTTTTTCTAGCTTCGGCAGTGAAGTTCTGAACTGTTTTGTACTCCAATCGCATATATCGGATCATTACGGGCAACTAATGATGATTCACGATCCATCAAGTATTGTGCCCAAGCCTCCAAAGGTGAAAAGGCGATCGTTTACAGACGCAAATATTGTTCGTTCAATTGAGCGTCTCAGTACTGTCTAATGGCAGGAGGTTTATGCGACTGTCGGTGTCGAGGCAAAGTATGAATGTTTTTTCGAAATGCTGTTTTACTGGTTGGAAGCGGCCTTCCCTTTAGTGGTTGATATCCATAAATACAAACCAAAAAGCTGGATCAGTAAAGAAATTAGAAAATTCTCGGGTCATCTGAAGGATTTATATGTTTGGTACAAGCAGACTAATGACATAAATGTATACTATCGATACAAACAGGAGCGAAAACAGTACAGAAATTTGCTAGCTAATACAAAGAAAGCGCTTTTTGATAATCAGATCTCAAACCCCAATAACAAATCGAAATCAGCATGGAATATTTTTAATCAAATAAAATTAAGTGTCAGCGCAATTTAACTCTTGAACTTGATAATAATGTGGTCACTGATCTTGAGGAAAGATCCAACCTATTTAATGTACACTTCACTGATGATCGAGAATTTGTTTCACCTCTGCGTGATGCACGTCAATACCCCACAATATTTTTAGAACCAACAGATCAGGAAGAGATTTTCAGGCTGTTGATGAACTTACCAAATAAGTTTTCGGCCGGATTTGATGAAATTCCTGTAAAAATTCTTAAGTAATTACATAGCGCAGTTCATTTCCCAACTATTATCTGATATAATTAATGAGTCTTTTTGTGAGGGTCATTTTCCAGATTGCTTGAAGAATGCTAAAGTGGTTCCAATATATAAAAAAGGTGATTCCTCAAACATAAAAAATTACAGACCGGTGTCTCTTCTGCCCTCTCTTTCTAAAGTCTTCGAACGAGCAATTTATAATAGGCTATATAAATATTTTGATACTTTTAGTATTCTTTCAAAACACCAATATGGATTCCTACCTCGTAGATCGACAGAGTTGGCCATATAGGTATAATACAGTTACTTATATAATGGAAAACCTTGACAAAAATATTAAAATTGCTGGAATATATTTTGCCCAACCATGCCCTTTTAATAGAAAAACTGGCAAACTACGGTATACGAGGCATCTGTTCTAATTTGCTCGAATTTTATTTGCAGAACAGAAGACAAGCGGTTTGCGTGACACAAAATACTGAATCGTACATCTCACGGCCGAGAGATATTTCTCAAGGAATACCGCAGGGATCCATTTTGGGCCCGCTACTGTTTTTGGTTTATGTCAACGAGCTTGCGGAGCGGTTGAATGGGAAAATGGTCTGCCAATATGCCGACGATACGTCCGTTGTCTTGGCAGATCTCTCTGAGAATGCCTTGTCTGCGGCGTGTTCGTTTGCCATCCAAGATATGGAAAACTGGTGCTCAGACAATTGCTTAAAACTAAACCTACAAAAAAATGCTTTGATTAACTTTAGTAAAAGTAAACCAAATCATTCACTTTATGTTCCCTCTCATGGCAAGGCCACCCCAGTAAGTGAGAGCATAAAGTTTCTGGGAGCCACGATGGACTCACAGTTTGGTTGGGAGATCAACTGTCAGATACTTGTATCTAGATTGTGCAGCGGTTGTGCTCTTTTACACAGACTTCGAGATGTTCTCACTAACCAATCAATCCGGACATACTATCTTTCTTGTATCCAGTCATTGATCACCTGCACTGTCTTGTTCTGGGGTGCTTCTAGTAGCAGCGCATCAGTGTTTGTTGCACAAAAACGCATTATTCGTGTGATTTTTAACCTTAAACACAGGACAAGCTGCAGGCCTTACTTTGATAGGCTTGATGTACTTACCGCCCCATCTTTATACTTTTTCTCCCTGGTAATGTTTATGAGAAAGAACCCTTATTTGTTTCCTAAGAACCGTGATCATTACGCCCTAAGAATGAGAATTGAGACTAGAGGTGCAAGTGAACCCCGCATCCCTCAACACAGGTCAACCTTTTTTGAGAGAAGTCCATCATACAGAGGGCTATAAAAGCGTACAAAATGCTGCCGCCCGCCATTCGTGACGCGGGTAGCGTCGCTGTGTAGAAAGAAAGTTATCCACTTTTTAAAATAAAGGCAGTTTTATTGTTTTAATTTTACTAGTTAACATTTTACTAATTATTTTATTTATTTATTTTCTTATCATGTGTATTTTACTTTTATTACTGCCGGTGTCTTTTATTATTGTATACTGGTTGGTATACCTATTTACTGCATGTTTTGTAACGTTATACATGTATTTAACCTAAAATTAAATAGAGCATCATTAGACCATAGTTTAAGATCTTAAGATTATTTGTAAAGGTGTTACAGCCACCATTTGTACGTTGACGTTGCCTTATGATTTTATAAATTTTATTATTATTATTATTATTATTATTAAATACTTCATCTTTCTGACATACAATCAACACCATAATTTAAAGAAAATCGCACTGTATACAGAGTGTTCTGTAAAGAATGCGCCAAAAAGCAAGGTTAGATTCTAGACGTCAAATATGCTTTAATAAAATGTTGCTCCTCTTCGATATATAGGGTGTCAAAGTTAGTAGTACTGTTAGTACTACATAGTCTAGGCATTTCCATAAAGTAAGCTAACGCAATTTTTATTGTTTTGAGGACTGAAAAAATATTACTTATTGATAGATTTTTCGTGATGTACTCGTATTTAATCAGCATCTCATCCATTAGGTTTACAAATTGTTAAATGTCGAATATCACTGAATTGGCTCAATTTATCGATTTCAAATAAAGATACCTTTTCTTCGTAAAAATAATCGATCTATCGAATGCGTTACTCAAATTCTGCTAGGACGTCCCATAAAAGAGTTTTAGCTGAAAATAACATCAGAATCACGCGTAACTAGCGCCATCTATGAGCTGACGCTAAAACGACATCAAATTCGAATTTCCCTTCGAAGAGTTAAGCTGTCAAGGACCAGGGATGTAAAATTTCCGGAAAAATTGGAAAATCTGAAAATTCAAAAATATTTCGTTTTTTAATCGAATAAGTAGTTGTGCCAAACATCTAATATCAATCAAATTAAGGTTTAATGTACAGGGTGAGCCAAATTGGACGTATTTAAATGGGAAGAGCTCTTATTAATAAAGATAAAAGGCAAAAACTGATGTCGGTGTCTGAAGCAGAAATTTAATGATGAAAACCGTTGGTTAATGTCGTTGCTTTACGGTTAAGTGAATTACGTTCTCAATCCTAATGAGTGAAAAATAGACAACAGCACTACAGAAGATGTAACTTTATTTTAGTTTAAATAAATCTCAAAGAAAACTAAAGACGTGGTTTAAAAACGTGTTAACCTGAACAAGAAGTAAAAAGGCGGCTAAACGTTAATTAACATCTAACGACTTATCTTAACTAGACTTATGACATTTGACAGTTGTCACAAGTCACTCAATAGCAGACACCACTAACTTATACATATACCCATAGGTGGTTTTATTGGTATTTTAACAGTTAATATCTGTCACCGTTTGACAGATATAGGGTGCTTGTGTGTAATTCCATGAGTGCGTAATAGTATATTATTAACCAAGGTTTAGACAGAAGCTTTTAAGGTTAAGACATAAGGTTAATAAAAGCTGTCTAAACCGTGGATAATATAGCATTTTTTCCACTATTAACAATATTTTTGATGGTCCTTTTATTGAAAATTTAAAAATTTAAGATAACAACAAAACAACAACATGAAGGGACAACCCACCGCCCTCTATACTAGAAAGCCTAAAATGTCACTTTTAATGGCGGCGTTAGCGGTTTTCGTTTTATACACAAACGTATGCAGATGCAGTAAGAAATATGTTTTTTTAAATTGTTTCGTGTAGTTGAGTGCAAGTTGTGAGTGAAAAATCAAAAAACTGTTCATTTCTGATCCAGATATGTATAGATAGAGCTTTTTTACACAATCATCATCATCATCATCATCATCATCAGTCAGCCTAGCTGCGTCCACTGCTGGACATAGGCCTCTCGTAACAGTTGCCACGTATCTCTATTCTGTGCCGCTTGCATCCAATTTGACTCGACGCGCCGTATGTCATCCGTCCATCGGGTCGGTGGACGCCCTCTATTTCTGTACGCCTCCTGCCTTGGTCGCCACTCGAGGATCCTCCTAGTCCATCGGTCGTCCGTTCTTCTAGCAATGTGCCCTGCCCAGTTCCATTTTAGAGTGGCTATTCTTTCCACTGCATCAGCGACACCGGTCCTTCTCCTTATTTCATTGTTAGGGATCCTATCCCTAAGGCTTATTCCCAGCATTGATCTTTCCATAGCGCGTTGCGTAACTCTGATTCTTTCTATTGTTTTCTTTGTTAATGTTAGCGTCTCTGCTCCGTAAGTCATTACAGGAAGCACGCATTGGTCAAAAACCCTCCTCTTTAAGCATACTGGTATGTCCGATTTAAATACGTCGCGAAGTTTTCCAAAGGCTGCCCACGTTAGGCTTACTCTTCTACAAATCTCCGCTGTTTGATTGTCCCTGCCCAATCTAATCTCGTGGCCCAGATACTTGTATTTTGTTACTTGTTCAATGTTGTGGACTCCAACATGAAAGTTGTCGCTTACTACTAGATTTGTCATGAACTGGGTCTTCAATGTGTTGATTCTAAGCCCAACCGTTCTCGAGGTTCGGTGGAGATGTTCCAACATTTTCCTGGCCTTATCTACACTATCTGATATTAGGACAATGTCATCGGCAAATCTTAGGTGATTTAGGTCTTCTCCATTTATATTTACCCCCATGTTTTGCCAATATATTTGTTTACACATATATTCCAATATGGCTGTAAACAATTTTGGAGAGATAGTGTCACCCTGTCGAACTCCGCGCTGCACCTCAAATCTGCTCGTATCTTCATGAAGTCTAACGCACGCTGTTGCAGTATCGTAGATATTTTTGATGAGGGCGATGTAACGATGGTCAATTCTACAGTCAGCAAGTGCTAGCAGCATTTTATGTTGGTCGATGGTATCGAATGCCTTTTCGTAGTCTACAAATATAAGAATCAACGGCTTATTGTACTCCACACACTTTTCGATCAGTGATTTTATGACTTGCAGGTGATCATTTGCTCCGTATCCGGAGCGGAAACCGGCCTGCTCACAGGGTTGATAGGCGTCCAACTTATTCGTAAGTCGCTTTGTTATGATCTTAGTGAAAAGTTTATACACGTGAGAGAGCAAGCTAATTGGTCGGTAGTTTCTTAGATTTGCGATGTCACCCTGTTTATGTATTATGGTAATGACGGCATTGTGCCACTGGTAAGGGGTTGAACCTCCGATCAAGCATGCGTTAAATAGCTTTTGTATGGCATATGTTAGTGCCGTTCCTCCTTCCTTAATGGCCTCAATGACCATGTCATCATCTCCGGGTGACTTACCGTTTTTCATATCGGAGAGTGCCGCTGTTATTTCTCCCACTGATATGTCTGGCATATCCTCGGAGCCGATATTTTCGATTTTTGGTATATGATCTATATCAAGCAGGTCTTTATCTCGTTTGTAAAGTTCTGCATAGAAGTCTTCAGCAATTTTTTAAAATTTCGTTCTTGTTTGTACTTATTCTTCCGTTTTGATCACAAAGTCTGCAAATATTCTTTCTTCCCTCGGCCAGTCTTTGTCGCAGTACTTTCATACTTTTGTTATCCTGTATTACTTGAGATATATGCTGAGTGTTGTATGTTCTGATATCATTCCTGATTGCCTTTGAAATGTCTTTGTTTATTTGCCTCTGCGCAGGGGAGTTTGGGGTGTTTGTTCTTCGCATTTCTCTCCGCCCACTCATGAGGTTTTTTGTGGTTTCGCTAATTTCACAATTTCACAACACAATCAAGTCCAGCCTAAACAAATTGGTTACAACATTTGTCCTGGAAAGTACAACACAGAGCAAACTAGTTTAAACACTGTTCAGTATAAGAAAATCTGTAAATCCTTGAAACTAGGTAAGCAAAACTGGTAAATGGTTCTTATGTTATTATTAAGAACATTCATTCAAAATTATTTTTGTTGCTCTCACAATGAAGGATGCTTTAAAATGTAACTCACATACCTGTGCATGTAACAAGTACCTAATAAGTTTACTGTACTAGGAAGCACTTGTACTTACCATTGAGTATAGTGTTGGAGTAAAATCATTCCACTTCAAAGTGTTCAACCACTGTTGAGTTAGATCCGGTTTTTTGTAAAGTAAAAAACTGTCGCGGTTGGGCTTTTTCCTGAATTGCTGTTACAATGTGGCTTGAAAAACTTATGAACGGCAGCAAACCAAAATAACTTACGCAAATAACCTCAAGTTTTGATTTTAAACCGTAAAAATTCATCTAATTACTGTAGAAATGTATTATCAGAAATAACAAATAACGCACCTGGAAGACGCTAGACAGTTTTGAAGAAAAGTACGCATTCTGAGAGGTACCCTATATCTGTCAAACGGTGACAGGTATTAACCAACGGTTTTCGCCATTAAGTTTAGTATCAAATTTTAGCTTCAGACACCGACATCAGTTTTTACCTATTACCTATTAATAAGAGCACTTCCCATTTAAATACGTCCAATTCGGCTCACCCTGTACAGGGTGGGCAAATAAGCGAGGTAAGCGGCTGTACCTCCGAAACTAATGATCGTAGAGAGTTACGGTAAAAAAATTTATATGATAAGTAGGCAAGGGAAAATGCTGGAAATTATTTTCAAGTTTCCAAGATGGCTACCAGAGGGCGTTTGCGCCATCTTGAATTACATAAAGTTACGTTTCTTGTGATTTTCCCCAATGAATGTAACAAAAAAGTATTTGCGTTTTAATGTTAACTTAAAGTCGAACATTTTTTGAAAAAAACATTTTTCTCTATCTTTCGAAATAAAGTGGTGGGGGGTATTTGAATGTGGTTTTAAATAAATGCCTGTAACTTCGAAACGTCTTTAATACATTTGGATAAATTTGGTATCATTGAAAAGAGCATTTCTTGGGCTTTTAGGTTTCGTCTGATAATGACAGTTGTGACCTAAACGGCCGCCGATAGAGGGCGTTATTTGATATTATAACCAAAATAATGGATTTTCTCAAAAAATTTAAATGCAATGATATGACTTTTTGTAGACTAGAAAATAGACAAATGACTAACCAATAAGCCTGCGCAAACCGCATCTTAATATTTTTTTTTCTTTTTTTTTTTTTTCTTTTTTTGTCATTTGTCTATTTTCTAGTCTACAAAAAGTCATATCATTGCATTTAAATTTTTTGAGAAAATCCATTATTTTGGTTATAATATCAAATAACGCCCTCTATCGGCGGCCGTTTAGGTCACAACTGTCATTATCAGAAGAAACCTAAAAGCCCAAGAAATGCTCTTTTCAATGATACCAAATTTATCCAAATGTATTAAAGACGTTTCGAAGTTACAGGCATTTATTTAAAACCACATTCAAATACCCCCCACCACTTTATTTCGAAAGATAGAGAAAAATGTTTTTTTCAAAAAATGTTCTACTTTAAGTTAACATTAAAACGCAAATACTTTTTTGTTACATTCTTTGGGGAAAATCACAAGAAACGTAACTTTATGTAATTCAAGATGGCGCAAACGCCCTCTGGTAGCCATCTTGGAAACTTGAAAATAATTTCCAGCATTTTCCCTTGCCTACTTATCCTATAAATTTTTTTACCGTAACTCTCTACGATCATTAGTTTCGGAGGTATAGCCGCTTACCTCGCTTATTTGCCCACCCTGTACTTTTAATCATTAAGTTTAGATGTTTAGATGCTAATTAGAATGCATGACTAGTTTAACAATAACAAATTTGACAATGGTACTGACAAGTTTGACAGTTATCTCCCGATTCAGGAAATTTTTCTTTCAAGCATGGAGTAATTTTCCGGTAAATTTCCAAAAATGGAAATTTTCCGACTCGAAAATTACCGCTTTTACAATTAGCTGATAGGGACATTATAGATTATAGTAATAATTAGATTTTGTTTTTTTTTAACACAAAATAAAGTTTAAGCTGTTTCACCAAAACTCAATCTCGAATTCAAACATGTGAGTATCTGAAAAATAAATAATTAACCAAGAACATATTTTTATTTAATAAATGAAAAGGACTATAAGAAACTCTCTTGTTTTTCGAAGAAGCAATGAACCTAATTATTAAATTATATTAAACTAAATTATCTACTCATTATGACAACATAACAATTTCAATTGCTTAATTTATTTAAAAAACTTAAAGTACCAAGTACGTAATCCACTAGGTATATTTTATTGACAAGTGTGACACTTTATTGGTTTCGGAAGGTCTGTAGCTACTAAAAACGAAATAAAAAGTTTAGATCCGTATTTGAAAAATTGAAGTTGATGATGGTATCTAAAAAGCTGTTTTCTTGAAGAGCATAAAAAAGTGCCTACAGAAGGTGCCATTGATTTTCCAAAATAATCACTAATAAAGTGGTAAAAAAGGTGGTAAAGTAGAAATTTGATTTTTTTGGTTTTGGTCGGATATCTCTGAAAGTAATGAAAATTAAAAAAAAAAATCCCGAATTATTTAGCAATAAAATGCGCAACTTTGCCTCCATTTAACAAAGTTCTATCAACTATAGTTTCTGAGATAGCAATGCTAATGCATCGAATTTGTAACACCCTGTATGTTATACCCTGTAAGTTTATCCAAATAAAGCCTAAATAAATATTCAGGTAACAACCATCGAATATTCTGAATATTACATAAATATCTAATAAAAATCTTCTATAAATCATCAAAAACTGTCGCGTTTAATTATTCATAGAATATGCTAAAGAGATTATTTTATGGATATTGAATATTATTCCTGGAGTAAATTTTGTTATTTGAGATTACGGCTCATCAGAGAGGATATAAGGCTTGATAACCAAAGAACAAAACCTACGTTGTACCTACATCGACATATTATTAATAACTATGTTGAAGAGTGAAATTCATAAAAAACGTTGGAACTTTGCAGATTTAAAAAATTTAGGGTAAAATATAGCTGATCACCCCCTGTTTATTGTACGAAATTCACATTCACAACAACTAGCTTGGACTACCAAAATCCAAAATGTGCTGCCACACATGCACAAATCTATAATAAAACCGAGTTTACATTTTTTGTGGCGTGAGTTCACGAACAAAATTAAGCTGCAACCAGATTAAGCGCGCAACATACACGTCTCGATCCTTTTCCAAAAACGAGACAAAATCGCGTAGCAGCTTTGAATGAGGGGAAAATTGCGCATGCTTTACGTCGTCCCATTATAATTTTCAAGTTTTTCAGGCTTCAAGGTGGATTAGAATGTAACCGGCGGGAGAGTAGAGTAGGGTTTTGTCGAAGTCGACTTTGCAGTGGCGTCCCGCGCGATTTTACGTGTCTTTGTGTCCATGCTGCGCTCGTAATCGTCAACAAAAAGTGCGAACTTTTTGGGTTCTATGCGTAAGCGTTAATTGCTTACTTTTTTGGTGAGTTTTGTTGTAATATTTATTGACCGTTTAACTGACGATAATTGCGTAACGCAAAACTTCAACGCTTTTCCTACGCTCTATGGAAACTTAAATATTGTGCGTAGTGTACATAACATTATAGCGTCATTAATTCAAATTTTTATTTACGCCCATTTTTTTAGTTATTGTGCGATTTAATAAAGTAACAGTTACGACTAATTTTTACAGATTATTGACAATATACAACAAAAATGTAACATATTTATAGTTGATTGTGTTCCAAATAAATAAGGAAGTGATATATTTAGGATGAATTTGATAAAGTATTATTTATCTACAGAAAGCCTAAAATATTTGTACAGGGTCTTTCACTGGGGACTGACCAACCCCTTGGGTTTCTCTGTATGTAATTAAAGAAACTGAGATAGCCATTTGATGTAGTTTAAAAAGTTGCATCAAAAAATGAGTACCAAAATATTCCTAACCTTCAAATAGAAGAGCTACAGCCAATAATGGTGTTTTTTCTAATGGATCACCCGGTATATTTAACTATTTTCGGAATGCGTTCAAAATTCTGCAAATATTTTTACAAAAAAAAAATTAAATTTTAATAATCTTTCGAAATTTGTTTTTTGACTAACCTTGTATATAAAAAAAATTATAGAGAGGACCATTCATTAATTATAACTCTGGAATCATAGCCATAAACAAATGAGGGTAGAATATAAGACATGTTTTACAATTTTACAACAAACTAAAATAAAATATTAAGAAATCAAAAAAAAAAAAAAAAAAATATTTTTTATTTTGTTGTTATTTTTGGATCCAACTTTTTAAACTACATCGAATGGCTATCTCAGTTTTTTTAATTACATACTGGGAAGTCAGAAGAAGGGGGTTGGTCCATCCACTGTACCATTATGTCTGAAAACTGTAAATAAATACACGATCGACGACATTTTAATAATTTGTTTACCGCATTGCCAAATTTCTTCGTTTCTCAGATTTCGACTGCATTTTTTTCAATTTTTTTTGTCATCTATACCACAATCTACATTTAGGAGCCTCACAATGGAGATCACGGTAATTTGAAGAGATACAAGGAAGTTTAAGTTGGGGCAAATTTGAGGAATTAGGAGTGAATTAAAATGCCGCTATAAAAATTTAAAAATTCTTAGTACTTCCGAAGATATCCAAAAAAAAAAATTTTAGACAAATTTTAGGTTTTTATTTTTTACTAATTTATTTGTTATGATAACTGAAAACAAAACTTTTCCTCTTCTACTCAGGGGCATTATAATTTTTTCATTTTTCATATTCGACGTTTTGTTTTTTAGTTACCATCATCAACTTTCATTTTTCTTATTGGCGTCATATGGAATTTTTGCATATTTGAATAAAGCCTATCTTTATGATTATAATGACGTACCATATGTTATGGTTCAGTCTTGGAATTTCGTAAAAGTCACGACAATTATGTTTTTGCAAGGAGCACCTTGAAAATGACATCTCAAAAATCCGTCGATCGGTCAAATGACACTACTCCACGTGATATTATTGCCATTTGCAAAAGAATGATCATGTGACAAACTGTCAGATGATGACACGAAACTCGCTCTAATCTAATAAATTGTTGACTGATATTATGTACAGGGTGTTTCAAATTCGAGCCACATCATTGGCATCTCAGCAAAAGTAGGTCGGTTAGATTATGGCAAAGTTGCGCAATTTAGGCCCTGTTGTACAACAGTGGTTCAACCTTAGAATCTGGTTCGTCAGAAACGTCACTTTGACAGTAATGCATTTCATATGGCAAAGTTCCAGTAAAAAAGTACCAGTCGCAGTTTAACTGAACTAGTCTTTGAACTGTGATTGTACAACTGGACCTTAGAGTACAATAATAAGTCGTTTAAACATTTGAAAAATTCCGATTACTTCCGGAGATATCCAAAAAATACGAAATTTTCGAAAATCTTTTTTATTTTTTTTGAGCTTATGTGAAGAGATAATTCAAAGTGATTGACACTTTGTCATTGCAACTTTTTCTGCCCAATAAAATGGCATATTTTGTTGTTTCTGCGACGTTTCATTTTTTTGTAACCATTATCAACTTTACTTTTTTAAATACGGACCTAGATTTTTTATTTTAATTGCTCTCTTTAATCCAAACAGTACGGTATGCATATAACATATTTTATTTTCAACTATGTATGTAATAGCATTATTTCTTACGTGTAAACCAGGTGGAAAGCTGAAAATTACTTGATTTTACTTTCCTCCCGGGTGGAAAGTGAGTACTTTTCACCCGGTTGTATGTCAATATGCTTTTTGTCATATCTGGGCTTACTTTTTACAGTTCTTTCGCGACCTCTGCAACAGCTTGCAGCGCTCAGGTGGTGCATGTTGCATATTACTTGTAATATCTGCGTCTTCAGAAATCTCCATATTAACAGCACTTTAAGAAACGTTTCAGCTTAAAATATTGAAAACACAATAGTATGCAAACCACGGTGGAAACTTTAATTTCTGTCTCGAGATAAAGTTACTACTTAACTACCTAATATCTCGACAGAAATCAAACACTTTCCACCTGAGTATGTACTATTGCAATTACATTTTCGTTAAAAATTGTTTTTCTTCACTTGTTAGAAAAATAACTATATTAGAATGTTTAAATTTTTGGAAAAAAAGAAATTATAATAGAACAAGGGCTATACGCGACCTGGAACAATTCAACGGGCAATAACCAGCAACTTGCTTAGAAGAACACAAAAAAGTATTGAGGTGCAGGGAGGGTGGATCGAGTATTTACTGTAATGTTATATTTTTGTTTAGTGCTTTGTTTGGTAATTAAACGTCTTACTAACAATAGCTGGTAATAGAGATAATAGGTAAATTTAATAGAAAAACAAATATCTCGTAATCTCTGTAATTGCAAAATATGTCATATAATGCATACCGTATTGTTTGGATTAAAGGGAGCGATTAAAATAAAAAAAAAAAAAAAATCCAGGTCTTTATTTAAAAAGTAAAGTTGATGATGGTTACCAAAAAACGAAACGTCTGAGGAATAAACTAGATATACCATTTTACATAGCTGAAAAAGTTGCAATGACGAAGTGTCAATCATTTTGAATTATCTCTTCAAATAAGCTTAAAACAAAATAAATTCAATTCAAAATTTCATTATTTTTCGGATATCTCTAGAAGTAATCGCAATATTTCAAATGTTAAAACGGCATATTGTTGAAGTCTAAATTGCGCAACTTTGCCCAAATTTAACCGATCTCGTATCTCTTACCGTTGCTGAGATCCCAATGATGTGGCTCGAATTTGAAACACCTTGTACAAGGTGTCCGGATTTAGTGTTTTGATGTTTTTTTTTTGGTTTTTGTGTTTTTCAATGTAGGTACTCTTTGTGAAGATACAATTTGTGATATTTTAGCTAAACTGAAACAAAATACATTTTAAATAAGTAAAATCCTATTTAATATGGCGTTCCTAAAACAAAAACTTAAAAACAGATGATGGTTGTCAAAAACTGTTACTTTTTATATCATTAATGATAATGCTACGTTATAAAAGAAGGAAAAGTGACACGGTAAATTTTTTTATTTAATCATTTATTTTTAGATACCTCATCAAATAAATCAGAAAGATCCAGAAGAGTGTGATAAAACTGGATAAAATAACATCAATCAACAGTTAATTAGAAAGTCACAGGGGTTTCCGTGACGTCATTTAACAGTGTCACATGCTGATCGGTTTGAAAATGTCAATGATGTCACGTGAAGAATTGTTGAGCTGTCATTTTCAAGAGACCCTTTATTAAAACATAATTTAGTTATTTTCATTAAACTGCCAATTTGAACCATATCATATGACATATCATCGTAATCAGAATCAATCGCCCATTTCAAAAATGTAAAAATCCATTGTTGCGTCTATAAGAAAAATCAAAGTTGATGATGGTAACTAAAAACCGAAACGTCAGAACTGAAATTTGACATTGTCACGTTATAGAGGAGGAAAAGTGGCAATGGTAAAGTATCTTTTGATTCCAGGTATCTTATCAAAAAAATTTGTAAAAGAAAACTGATTTTCAAAATTTCTTTTTTTTTCGGATATCTCCGGAAGTACTCAGAAATGTTTTAAATTTTTAAAGCGGCATTTTAATCGACTTCTAATTGCTCAAATTTGCCCCATTTTAAACTTCCTTGTATCTCTTCAAATAATCGAGTTCCCATGGTGAGGCTTGTAAAACGGGTACCAGGGGGGTGAAACTACAATGGATGGCTTTGTAACATGGAAAACTTGACGGCCCGTTCAAACTCTGCGTTGTCAGATTTACTCATTGGCTAGCAACGTCGCACTTGAAGTTGAAATTGCCTTTGAAGGGTTTGTGTTGTGTCGAGTTGTGTTTTGTTCTTGAAATATTCAAAATAAAGGAAAACCTTTGTCCTTCCACTGTATTATTCTGCAACTAGTCCGTGTAGCCAGGCCGTAAAATTAACGCAAAAGAAGAATCAGGATTTGTTTTTTAACCAAATAAGGAGCAAGTAGGGTGAGTTTTTTGAAAGATGCAACTGGCAAATTTGTTGATTTATGTTCTAACTAGGTCTATTTTAAAGATAAACCATTCAGAATTTATCCTTTGGTGCGACTATGTCTATTGAAGATGATAAAACTGATGAAAGATCCAATCCTGAATACAGAATGCTCTAGCAGTGAATCGTTAGTGTTTTGACTGTGAGTTTCTAAAAGAACATGTTACAGCCAAAATATCATTATACAGTCAACTTTAAATAAACTATGAAAAGTTAAAAAACTTAAAAATTCTTTATAAATATGAAATTAGGTGGGTTATGGTGCGAAAACCCTAACCATAAAATAATTTACGTCAAAAATAGTTTGCCCGTTCGACACCAGATGGCACTGAAATAGTTTTTGTGTTTCACTTTTTTAACATGAAACCCGCATTTCTTAACCTTGTGTGTTTTGTGACGGGCACCCTGTATAATAGTCGTCATGGAAGTCTTTACTTGAGACTCATGAGAGTGATTTATGCTATGAATGCTGAAGGAATCCTGCATTGAGAGGGAGGGGATATGGAGGATATACAGGGTGTCCAACAGTGGATGGTACCTGTAGTCTGTAGTGTCCGTAAGCTCACTAATAACACGGTTTGCACTACCGTAACATCAACTCCCCGCCGCTTCATGCAGGTTGTTTTCTGTTATTCATTTTAAGTTTAAACCGAATTCGGGTCCGAATTTCTAGTCCGAAACTCGCTACTCTGTTCAACTTATTATTGTCACGGACGCTAAGAGTTTTGATATCTCTCCATTTTGTAGCGACCAGTAGGGAATTGTATTAAACAATCGAATTCCAGATATTCTGCAAAACTCCTTCATTTCATTGCACTGGAATTGTTTTCCGTTGTCCGCTGTTAAAGAACGGGGAAATCCTAATCTAGAGAATATTTCCTGGAGAACTTTGATTGTGTTTGTTGTCGTGATTGTTGTCATGATTTTAATTTCTTGGTAGCGACTAAAGTAGTCAATTATATTATATGCAATTACTCGATGACCAGTGGAGTCAAATTGGATTAAAATGGCTCCTAATCTCTAACAGGGCTAGCATCTGCAATAACTTTTGAGTTGGGTTTTGTGGATCGTAATACCCTAAAGTTTTAATTTTTGATAGTGCTGACTTGAGCTCATTAAAACAGGTACGTTGGGCAGTTTTCCAATACTTGCTTATGTCAGCATTTTTCCCTAATTTTAACTTTAATATTTTTCTTAGAGGTTCTGTGAGAGATGCTAAATTAGGAATCCATTTACCTATGTAGTTGATTAACCCTAGAAAGCTTTGTAATTCTTGTATAGTGTTAGGAGAACGGAAAGATCTAACCACAGAAACATATTTGTCAAGAGGCCTAATTCCTTGTGGTGACAACTCGTGTCCCAGAAATTAAATGCATGTTACATTGTAAATATCTTTGTTTTTGTTTAAAAGGACATTATTGTATATCAATATTTCTAAAGTTGATTTTAATCTAATATTATGCTCGTTTTCGGTTCTTCCAAATATTATTATATCGTCTATGAAATTTACAGTTCCCTCACATGGCAATAGAATGCGTTCCATAATTTTTTGCCAAAATTAAATATATTGGAAAAGACCTTTACTTGAGATGAAAGTGGTTATATACTTTAAATTTTCACGTATTTCAATATGGTGAAACGCATCTTTAATATCTAATCGTGAGAAATTTGGTAATAGTTGCTCCATATTGTCGGTAAAGGGTGGTTTTCTCTCATTATCGCTTTGTTAGCATTTCGCATGTCAATGCACAGTCTCCAACAACAGGCTTTAATATGGATACCATGGGTGAGACCCACTTGGATGGTTCATTCACAGGTTCGATGATGTCTGATGCGAGCAACTCTCTTATTTTTTGTTTACTTTAATTTCTAGCGGAATCGGAGTCCTACGATATGGTTGAACTACCGGTTTCACTGTCTCATTAATAGGAATTTTTAGGAATTCAGAATGGACATTGATTTGCGAAATATTTATGCCTATCCGAAGAACATTTAAAGATTGTGCTGTATCCTTTCCTAACAAATTCTTCGTACCGTTCTTCACCACATAAAATGTTGCTTTACTTGTAATTTCGTTAACACTTATCTGAGCTGTAAAACTACCTAAAAGTTCAAGAGGCTTATTACTAGCATACGCTACAATAGTATATTCTATATTAAGAGCGGAAAGTAGATATTTGCCGCTTGCACATGAAAATTGCAGCTTGAGGCGAAGCCGAACGTTGCAATCATGTAAAAGCGGCAAAAGTACTTTCGGCTCGAAATATAGACGATATTTTTTCGACGACTGCTGTGGGGTGGAGTAGAAGGACAATTCACATCATTTTCGTAGCTCGAACTCATTGTCACCGATAAATCACTTTGACGGAATGGCTTTATTTCAAACAGGTATGTCAAGCGTTGTCATGAAAACGCCGAAAAAGTTGGTGGGTAGATTGTTAGTACAAAGCGAAAACGCTTTAGGACAGAAAATGATTCACTTTCTGTGCACGTGCGGCAAATAACCACTTTCTGCTTTGAAATGGAAGCGTACATAGGTCGTTTGTCTAATCAGTGATCTGTAACCATTACTTTAGAATGTTTTAAAATCGAAATCGTCCAACAATATTACATTTGCTACCTCAATTTTCTATAGAAACACATAGTTTATAAAATAGAATTTTTTTAAAAGTTTTATTCGATTATGATTTATACTTAAAATAAGAAAGTTATGTCAATTATTGATAAAATGGAAGGCAGTAGAAATAAACTAAGCACGCCACTGGAATCACATCAAACAAGTGCCTTAAAAATGTTATTATTTTACTTAGATATTGTTACGATTTTCCCGTGGGTTCACACAAAGTCAGTTTAACTTAACAATTAATAAATTTATTAACACTTCAAAACACTCCGTACAATAATTAACACAGCTACTAAAAACACTATTACAACTCCACAATTATTCCACTATTTAAACTTAACCGCGTTCCCAAATTCACTACTACTACACTCTCAACTACCTCCATGCCGTCGACGACGCCGCTTCTTTTATATTCGCAAACCACGTTCTAGAATGACCGCGAAACGCTTCGCGGGTTGCCTTGACCATTCAAGAATCTTCCAGGCGGCGCCTCCTAACTGTGGCCTACTTTAATACGCGCCCGGCCAGATATTGCGGCGCATCGGTTTCATCCCGAAGCGAGCGCGCGTTAAGAAGTATCGAGCATAGTAGGCCCAGACCGTAACAATATACATAATGATACCAAAAAGTTGTGAAGAGTTTTCAAAATGTGCAAAATTCGAAAAACGCCCTCTAGTGCCGCAAAATCCTGTCAAAACACACTAAATCCAGACACCCTGTATATTTAGCATTCATGCAGTTGATGTAAGCTGTAAGATTTAGGAGTAGGAACATAATACACCAAAAGAACGAAATTTTAATGGTTTTTTATTTTCACTAATAATATACAGGGGTTCGGGTTCCATTTAGAAAAACACAACCTTCAATGTTTTTAGGACAGACGACAAAAACATTAATTTTCAGCCGCCCTCTATAATTATTTCAGAATCCTGAAGGTGACCATTATTTAGTTTTAAACTGATGTTTTTCAAAGTCACACGTGACTCTTTTTACAGTGCTATATAATTATTTTGTGCTATTCTATATAACTTTTACAGTAATATATAAAATAGTCGCGTTACGATTTTTAATAATCAAATTTATTTATAAAAGTCACGTGATTGTAAATGGCAAAATATTATTTAGAGGGTTTCGTAACCGTTTTTCAACTGATATTTTGAAAATCATGTGACTCCTTTTAAGGTGCAAACGGTCACGTAACTATTTTCAATCATCAAGTTTTATTTTAAAAATCACGTGACTCTTTTTTAACGTCACGTAACTTTTTTCACAGTGAAAATGGTCACTTGACGATTTTAATGGTTTAATTCCTGTTTGCCCAACACTTCCAAAGTCAATTTTAAGTACAACTTAAGCTAAGTTGAGATTTGAATGTGACAGATCAGGTGATAAAAATATCACAGTCTAAACTAAACTTATCTAAGCTGTTCTTAAACTCAACTTAGCCAATGTTGGGGAAACGGACATAAGTTATTTTTAAAATGTCTAGTGACTCTTTTTTTAAATCTAAACTTAACGTCTCCTAATTGTTTTTACGTTTAGTAAGGATATTTTTAAAAACACGAATTCATTATGTATTACCTAAGTTAAGTATAAAATTTAGCAACCGGCGGTGAATGAGTAAAAATTTAGGCACTGTATAGAACTCGTGATTTAAGAACCGTTTGCGCCATTTTTTGAACTAGCTGGGTTGACCTAATATCCGTACGACATTTGATTAAAGAATAGATAAGGAAAGAGTTCTTTAATAAAAGTTCTTCACACTGTTAACTGCTACTTAACTGTGAACAGATATTGATATGATGCTGATAAAAAATTCATTGGGACGTCATTTCCGTCATTTTGATTCTAACTTTTCTTTTGACTGAATATAGTATCCACCTTCTAATTGGACTCTATCAGGTATTTTAGTTAATAATGGAACTTGTTATTTCAAAGTCAAGTAGCTGGGTGGATAGAATTGATTACAGGAATTTTCCAATAAGATAAAAATTGATAAAATTGTAACCGATCGTCCGATTAAAAAATTCCATCAGATTTCAAAGTTTACTTTTTAGTTCATACTAATCATCATAGATTAACAGTGTTAATTATTATAAGTATTATTAGAATACAGGTCACATATCTATATTCTCCCATTAACGTCTTAATAATTAGTAATGACTTCCTTTAGCGACAAACTACGACTTACATTGGAATGCACATTATCATCATATCGCAATGATTTTTGTGTTGTATCAATGACATTAACTAATGTGTAACGTATTCTATTCCATCCTATTTTTGTAAAATATATGAAAATATCAAACAGTTAATATCACATAAAGAAGTTATTGTTAATAAATTTCATTTATCTACTTTGCATATGCGGGAGAAGCGCCAACCTTTAAAGGCAAGTATCGGCGTTTATCGAATGAAANGCGNCCGNACNTTNGCACCTTGTTCNNGANGGGGAACATNCTCATCGGACCTTTGNTGCNTTAATGNAAGANTNNCTTGGTNNNGCTCACCTCATTTCANCGTTGAGNNNAANNAGTCCACGGCGCNGGACCCCCTTGNTAATAACCGGACGGTTNTCACAGNTNGAAGCGGNCGTANTTCACCGNGGNNTGGAGCCAATCCTCTCNGNGNTGNCCGNCNGNTCTNTAGCNNGNTGGNGGCNCCCNAGNGAGNATGTACGGNTTGGAGGTNGGCNNCAACACNTCACGCCTNGGATAGTNCTTCAGNGNGNCANNCTNTTTANNCCCNNCCTTATGGGTTTAAACNNNATNGAGCTCGACNTAGTNAANGCGGGATNNCGTCTNTGCGTNGCANGCATCGCACATNCANTTNGGTATNNGTCAGTNGCTNNANTAATCGGGCTAGNTGTNNGCATGTACGCTNNTNGANTANGTGCAACGTGCTATTAAANGATTATAGTAATAATTAGATTTTGTTTTTTTTAACACAAAATAAAGTTTAAGCTGTTTCACCAAAACTCAATCTCGAATTCAAACATGTGAGTATCTGAAAAATAAATAATTAACCAAGAACATATTTTTATTTAATAAATGAAAAGGACTATAAGAAACTCTCTTGTTTTTCGAAGAAGCAATGAACCTAATTATTAAATTATATTAAACTAAATTATCTACTCATTATGACAACATAACAATTTCAATTGCTTAATTTATTTAAAAAACTTAAAGTACCAAGTACGTAATCCACTAGGTATATTTTATTGACAAGTGTGACACTTTATTGGTTTCGGAAGGTCTGTAGCTACTAAAAAACGAAATAAAAAGTTTAGATCCGTATTTGAAAAATTGAAGTTGATGATGGTATCTAAAAAGCTGTTTTCTTGAAGAGCATAAAAAAGTGCCTACAGAAGGTGCCATTGATTTTCCAAAATAATCACTAATAAAGTGGTAAAAAAAGGTGGTAAAGTAGAAATTTGATTTTTTTGGTTTTGGTCAGATTTCTCTGAAAGTAATGAAAATTAAAAAAAAAATCCCGAATTATTTAGCTATAAAATGCGCAACTTTGCCTCCATTTAACAAAGTTCTATCAACTATAGTTTCTGAGATAGCAATGCTAATGCATCGAATTTGTAACACCCTGTATGTTATACCCTGTAAGTTTATCCAAATAAAGCCTAAATAAATATTCAGGTAACAACCATCGAATATTCTGAATATTACATAAATATCTAATAAAAATCTTCTATAAATCATCAAAAACTGTCCCGTTTAATTATTCATAGAATATGCTAAAGAGATTATTTTATGGATATTGAATATTATTCCTGGAGTAAATTTTGTTATTTGAGATTACGGCTCATCAGAGAGGATATAAGGCTTGATAACCAAAGAACAAAACCTACGTTGTACCTACATCGACATATTATTAATAACTATGTTGAAGAGTGAAATTCATAAAAAACGTTGGAACTTTGCAGATTTAAAAAATTTAGGGTAAAATATAGCTGATCACCCCCTGTTTATTGTACGAAATTCACATTCACAACAACTAGCTTGGACTACCAAAATCCAAAATGTGCTGCCACACATGCACAAATCTATAATAAAACCGAGTTTACATTTTTTGTGGCGTGAGTTCACGAACAAAATTAAGCTGCAACCAGATTAAGCGCGCAACATACACGTCTCGATCCTTTTCCAAAAACGAGACAAAATCGCGTAGCAGCTTTGAATGAGGGGAAAATTGCGCATGCTTTACGTCGTCCCATTATAATTTTCAAGTTTTTCAGGCTTCAAGGTGGATTAGAATGTAACCGGCGGGAGAGTAGAGTAGGGTTTTGTCGAAGTCGACTTTGCAGTGGCGTCCCGCGCGATTTTACGTGTCTTTGTGTCCATGCTGCGCTCGTAATCGTCAACAAAAAGTGCGAACTTTTTGGGTTCTATGCGTAAGCGTTAATTGCTTACTTTTTTGGTGAGTTTTGTTGTAATATTTATTGACCGTTTAACTGACGATAATTGCGTAACGCAAAACTTCAACGCTTTTCCTACGCTCTATGGAAACTTAAATATTGTGCGTAGTGTACATAACATTATAGCGTCATTAATTCAAATTTTTATTTACGCCCATTTTTTTAGTTATTGTGCGATTTAATAAAGTAACAGTTACGACTAATTTTTACAGATTTTTGACAATATACAACAAAAATGTAACATATTTATAGTTGATTGTGTTCCAAATAAATAAGGAAGTGATATATTTAGGATGAATTTGATAAAGTATTATTTATCTACAGAAAGCCTAAAATATTTGTACAGGGTCTTTCACTGGGGACTGACCAACCCCTCTTTTTGGGTTTCCCTGTATGTAATTAAAGAAACTGAGATAGCCATTTGATGTAGTTTAAAAAGTTGCATCAAAAAATGAGTACCAAAATATTCCTAACCTTCAAATAGAAGAGCTACAGCCAATAATGGTGTTTTTTCTAATGGATCACCCGGTATATTTAACTATTTTCGGAATGCGTTCAAAATTCTGCAAATATTTTTACAAAAAAAAAATTAAATTTTAATAATCTTTCGAAATTTGTTTTTTGACTAACCTTGTATATAAAAAAAATTATAGAGAGGACCATTCATTAATTATAACTCTGGAATCATAGCCATAAACAAATGAGGGTAGAATATAAGACATGTTTTACAATTTTACAACAAACTAAAATAAAATATTAAGAAATCAAAAAAGAAAAAAAAAAAATATTTTTTATTTTGTTGTTATTTTTGGATTCAACTTTTTAAACTACATCAAATGGCTATCTCAGTATTTTTAATTACATACTGGGAAGTCAGAAGAAGGGGGTTGGTCAGTCCCCAGTGAAAGACCCTGTACCATTATGTCTGTCTGTGTACAGATGAAAACTGTAAATAAATACACGATCGACGACATTTTAATAATTTGTTTACCGCATTGCCAAATTTCTTCGTTTCTCAGATTTCGACTGCATTTTTTTCAATTTTTTTTGTCATCTATACCACAATCTACATTTAGGAGCCTCACAATGGAGATCACGGTAATTTGAAGAGATACAAGGAAGTTTAAGTTGGGGCAAATTTGAGGAATTAGGAGTGAATTAAAATGCCGCTATAAAAATTTAAAAATTCTTAGTACTTCCGAAGATATCCAAAAAAAAAAATTTTAGACAAATTTTAGGTTTTTATTTTTTACTAATTTATTTGTTATGATAACTGAAAACAAAACTTTTCCTCTTCTACTACGGGGCATTATAATTTTTTCATTTTTCATATTCGACGTTTTGTTTTTTAGTTACCATCATCAACTTTCATTTTTCTTATTGGCGTCATATGGAATTTTTGCATATTTGAATAAAGCCTATCTTTATGATTATAATGACGTACCATATGTTATGGTTCAGTCGAATTTCGTAAAAGTCACGACAATTATGTTTTTGCAAGGAGCACCTTGAAAATGACATCTCAAAAATCCGTCGATCGGTCAAATGACACTACTCCACGTGATATTATTGCCATTTGCAAAAGAATGATCATGTGACAAACTGTCAGATGATGACACGAAACTCGCTCTAATCTAATAAATTGTTGACTGATATTATGTACAGGGTGTTTCAAATTCGAGCCACATCATTGGCATCTCAGCAAAAGTAGGTCGGTTAGATTATGGCAAAGTTGCGCAATTTAGGCCCTGTTGTACAACAGTGGTTCAACCTTAGAATCTGGTTCGTCAGAAACGTCACTTTGACAGTAATGCATTTCATATGGCAAAGTTCCAGTAAAAAAGTACCAGTCGCAGTTTAACTGAACTAGTCTTTGAACTGTGATTGTACAACTGGACCTTAAGGCTGGAGTACAATAATAAGTCGTTTAAACATATTTGAAAAATTCCGATTATTTCCGGAGATATCCAAAAAATACGAAATTTTCGAAAATCTTTTTTATTTTTTTTTGAGCTTATGTGAAGAGATAATTCAAAGTGATTGACACTTTGTCATTGCAACTTTTTCTGCCCTATAAAATGGCATATTTTGTTGTTTCTGCGACGTTTCATTTTTTTGTAACCATTATCAACTTTACCTTTTTAAATACGGACCTAGATTTTTTATTTTAATTGCTCTCTTTAATCCAAACAGTACGGTATGCATCATTTTCAACTATGTATGTAATAGCATTATTTCTTACGTGTAAACCAAGTGGAAAGCTGAAAATTACTTGCTTTTTCTTTCCACCGAAAGGTTTCTTTCCGGAAAGTGAGTACTTTCCACCCGGTTGTATGTCAATATGCTTTTTGTCATATCTGGGCTTACTTTTTACAGTTCTTCCGCGACCTCTGCAACAGCTTGCAGCGCTCAGGTGGTGCATGACAAGTAATATCTGCGTCTTCAGAAATCTCCATATTAACAGCACTTTAAGAAACGTTTCAGCTCAAAATATTGAAAACACAATAGTATGTAAACCACGGTGGAAACTTTAATTTCTGTCTCGAGATAAAGTTACTACTTAACTACCTAATATCTCGACAGAAATCAAACACTTTCCACCTGAGTATGTACTATTGCAATTACATTTTCGTTAAAAATTGTTTTTCTTCACTTGTTAGAAAAATAACTATATTAGAATGTTTAAATTTTTGGAAAAAAAGAAAATATAATAGAACAAGGGCTATACGCGACCTGGAACAATTCAACGGGCAATAACCAGCAACTTGCTTAGAAGAACACAAAAAAGTATTGAGGTGCAGGGAGGGTGGATCGAGTATTTACTGTAATGTTATATTTTTGTTTAGTGCTTTGTTTGGTAGTTAAACGTCTTACTAACAAATAGCTAGTAATAGAGATAATAGATAAATTTAATAGAAAAACAATTTTTATCTCGTTTGTAATTGCAAAATATGTCATATAATGCATACCGTAATGTATGGATTAAAGAGAGCGATTAAAATAAAAAAATCCAGGTCCGTATTTAAAAAAGTAAAGTTGATGATGGTTACCAAAAAACGAAACATCTGAGGAATAAACTAGATATACCATTTTACATAGCTGAAAAAGTTGCAATGACGAAGTGTCAATCATTTTGAATTATCTCTTCAAATAAGCTTAAAACAAAATAAATTCAATTCAAAATTTCATTATTTTTCGGCTATCTCTGGAAGTAATAGGAATTTTTCAAATGTTAAAACGGCATATTGTTGAAGTCTAAATTGCGCAACTTTGCCCAAATTTAACCGATCTCGTATCTCTTACCGTTGCTGAGATCCCAATGATGTGGCTCGAATTTGAAACACCCTTGTACAAGGTGTCCGGATTTAGTGTGTTTTGATGTTTTTTTTTGGTTTTTGTGTTTTTTAATGTACTCTTTGTGAAGATACAATTTGTGATATTTTAGCTAAACTGTAACAAAATACATTTTAATTAAGTAAAATCCTATCTAATATAGCGTTCCTAAAACAAAAACTTAAAAACAGATGGTGGTTGTCAAAAACTGTTACTTTTTATATCATTAATGATAATGCTACGTTGTAAAAGAAGGAAAAATGACACGGTAAAATTTTTTATTTAATCATTTATTTTTAAATACCTCATCAAATAAATCAGAAAGATCCAGAAAAGTGTGATAAAACTGGATAAAATCACATCAATCAACAGTTAATTAGAATGTCACAGGGGTTTCCGTGACGTTTAACATTTAACAGTGTCACATGCTCATCGGTTTGAAAATGTCAATGATGTCACGTGAAGAATTGTTGAGACCCTTTATTAAAACATAATTTCGTTATTTTCATTAAACTGCCAATTTGAACAATATCATATGACATATCATCGTAATCAGAATCAATCGCCCATTTCAAAAATGTAAAAATCCATTGTTGCGTCTATAAGAAAAATCAAAGTTGATGATGGTAACTAAAAACCCAAACGTCAGAACTGAAATTTGATTTTGTCACGTTATAGAGGAGGAAAAGTGGCAATTGGAAAGTAGTCTTTTGTTTCCAGTTATCTTATCAAATAAATTAGTAAAAGAAAAGATTTTCAAAATTTCGGTTTTTTTTGGACAACTCCGGAAGTAGGTACCTACTCAGAAATGTTTTAAATTTTTAAAGCGGCATTTTAATCGACTCCTAATTATTGCTCAAATTTGCCCCATTTTAAACTTGAATGAAAAGTTGAAAAGCTTAAAAATTCTTTATAAATATGAAATTAGGTGGGTTATGGTGCGAAAACCTTAACCATAAAATAATTTACGTCAAAAATAGTTTGCCCGTTCGACACCAGATGGCACTGAAATAGTTTTTGTGTTTCACTTTTTAACATGGAACCCGCATTTCTTAACCTTGTGTGTTTTGTGACGGGCACCCTGTATAATAGTCGTTATGGAAGTATTTACTTATGTGTGATTTATGCTATGAATGCTGAAGGAATCCTGAATTGAGAGGGAGGGGATATGGAGGATATACAGGGTGTAACTAATACGAGTAGTCATAAACTAATAAGTACGAGTATAGGTATAATCGGTAGTAATTGCACGAGTGCATAAAAATTACCGATAATTTTGCATGAAATCTCATAACTGCATGAGTTTATTTTCTTATTTTTTTGGCGAAAGAGCACGACACCGAAGGTGGAAAAAAATGACGGAATGCGGTTTGCAAAGATAACAACTTTGAACGCAGAATTATCAGGGAATTTTTAAGCACAAATGTAATTTTGGGGAATATTTCCCGGATAAAGAAAATCATTAAAAACAGAAAGAACCCAACAATATTAAATAAATAAAAAAAAACATAAGGAAACCAGTTGAACCATGTTTTTAATTGTCGTTACCGTCGTGGTATTTTCGATTTGTGTTATCGCTGTAATTTTCGATAACACCCCTCCTCATATGGGAGATTTTACATATGAGGGAAATATTCATTATTATATTTACCTACATCAATACATAACCCAGATATAAACACGTTTGTTTATAGGTTTAGACCAATGGTAATAATTAATTAACTAGAAACAATATACAACTAACAACAAAAATTTCGATAAATATCAGTTTTCATTGATTTCAGAATTATCTATTACTTTCCATTCTCCTTCAACTTTTTTGAGATGGACCACATTTCTTCGGGATTCTTGTTTGGTTTCGTCATTCTGGATATTTACGTCACACTCCTGTTTTTCTCTTACGGTATGAAAAGTGGAATGAAAATTTGGTGTTAGCTTATTTTCTTTGACTAAATTTTTTACATATACTTTGTCGCCTATTTCTATATAGTGTCGTCTTTGGCTCTTCTTTTCTTATCGCTATAGTTTTTTCCGTCAAGCTTTTTTAATGTATCGTGATTTCTAACCTCTTCGTCCACAATAGTTTAGTAATAATAGTTTTTAGTAGTATTTTATCTTTGAACTGTCTGCGAAAAAACAGTTCTGCTGGTGGCTTTCCAGTGGTAGAAAGGGGGGTTGCGTTGTACATCATAAGGTAATTTTATAATTCTTGTCTCCGGTCAGTTTTTAACTACTGACTAATTTTGAGACGCTTTAGTATATTCCGGTTTTGCCTTTCAACCTCTCCATTTTGTTGCGACCAGTAGGAATTGTATTAAACAATCGAATTCCAGATATTCTGCAAAACTCCTTCATTTCATTGCACTGGAATTGTTTTCCGTTGTCCGCTGTTAAAGAACGGGGAAATCCTAATCTAGAGAATATTTCCTGGAGAACTTTGATTGTGTTTGTTGTCGTGATTGTTGTCATGATTTTAATTTCTTGGTAGCGACTAAAGTAGTCAATTATATATAACAAACCAACACAACAAACAGATAATGGCCTGAAGGTAGTGATCCAAGGAAATCAACGGCAACATCTATCCATGCTTCGGCCGGTAATTCTCGCCTTTTCAATGGGTTAGGTCTTTCTGGAACTGACACCAAATGTACAACCTTTACAGCTCTTTACGACTGTTTCGGCATCACTGTCAATTTTAGGCCACCATACTTAGTATTAAGCTCAAATTTGATAGAAAACCGAATGGCGAAAACCGTTGGTTAATATCTGTCACCGTTTGACAGACTATTTACACTACAGGATTCTACGCGAAAAGTTGCTGTAGAAATGTATTTTTAGAAATAAAAAATAATGCGTCTGGAAGTTTTTGAGAAAAGTACGAATTCTGAGAAGCACTCTATGTCTGTCAAACGGTGACAGATATTAACCAACGGTTTTCGTCATTAAGTTTTGTATCAAATTTCAGCTTCAGACACCGACATCAGTTTTTGCCTATCTCTATTAATAAGAACACTTCACATTTAAATACATCCAATTTGGCCCACCCTGTACATTAAACTCTTCTACGTCAAATGATTTTCCGACCGTGGTACTGTTACATAAACGTGAAAATGGATCAGCTATATTAATTTTTCCCGGGCGGTATGTAACCTTAAACTTGTACGAATGTAACCGAAGAACCCATCTTTCGATACGTGCACACGGTTTAGACTTTTCCCCAAAAATCACTTCTAGAGGTTTATGGTCCCGTAACCAGCTCAAAGTCATCTTTACCGTAAAGGTACATGTAAAAATGTTCTACTGCCAACGCTTCCTTCTCTGGCAGTATCGCTTTTCACAGTCCGAAAGACTTTTATTTCCGAATGCAATTACTCGATGACCAGTGGAGTCAAATTGGATTAAAATGGCTCCTAATCTCTAACAGGGCTAGCATCTGCAATAACTTTTGAGTTGGGTTTTGTGGATCGTAATACCCTAAAGTTTTAATTTTTGATAGTGCTGACTTGAGCTCATTAAAACAGGTACGTTGGGCAGTTTTCCAATACTTGCTTATGTCAGCATTTTTCCCTAATTTTAACTTTAATATTTTTCTTAGAGGTTCTGTGAGAGATGCTAAATTAGGAATCCATTTACCTATGTAGTTGATTAACCCTAGAAAGCTTTGTAATTCTTGTATAGTGTTAGGAGAACGGAAAGATCTAACCACAGAAACATATTTGTCAAGAGGCCTAATTCCTTGTGGTGACAACTCGTGTCCCAGAAATTAAATGCATGTTACATTGTAAATATCTTTGTTTTTATTTAAAAGGACATTATTGTATATCAATATTTCTAAAGTTGATTTTAATCTAATATTATGCTCGTTTTCGGTTCTTCCAAATATTATTATATCGTCTATGAAATTTACAGTTCCCTCACATGGCAATAGAATGCGTTCCATAATTTTTTGCCAAAATTATGGAACAGACCATATTGGAAAAGACCTTTACTTGAGATGAAAGTGGTTATATACTTTGAATTTTCACGTATTTCAATATGGTGAAACGCATCTTTAATGTCTAATCGTGAGAAATTTGGTAATAGTTGCTCCATATTGTCGGTAAAGGTGGTTTTCTCTCATTATCGCTTTGTTAGCATTTCGCATGTCAATGCGCAGTCTCCAACAACAGGCTTTAATATGGATACCATGAGTGAGACCCACTTGGATGGTTCATTCACAGGTTCGATGATGTCTGATGCGAGCAACTCTCTTATTTTTTGTTTACTTTAATTTCTAGCGGAATCGGAGTCCTACGATATGGTTGAACTACCGGTTTCACTGTCTCATTAATAGGAATTTTTAGGAATTCAGAATGGACATTGATTTGCGAAATATTTATGCCTATTTAAAGATTGTGCTGTATCCTTTCCTAACAAATTCTTCGTACCGTTCTTCACCACATAAAATGTTGCTTTACTTGTAATTTCGTTAACACTTATCTGAGCTGTAAAACTACCTAAAAGTTCAAGAGGCTTATTACTAGCATACGCTACAATAATATACAGTGCGTTTTTTTAACGCGCAACATAGGATTTTACGTGTTAAATTTTTAAGCCCATGTGAGACCATGTTGTTTTGGAACTACAAGTGTAAAACTTGACGGGTGTGTGTTTAGTACCCTGAAGCAGGGGTGGTCAAAATGCGATTATTAACTTTATATCAAGAATTAAGTACAGAAGAAGTATTTTTTTAAATAAATTGTTCAAATAAGTGACCTCCGTTTGAAACCAAACAGTATCCCAAACGATCATAAAATGCCCTTTTGACGTTATAAATAAATATGTCACCTCTACCTGCTACCTGCCCTGCCAGTATCAAAAACAACAAGCACCTACCATGCATACAGGAGCATGGAAAGATAAAATCTTATCGAAAAAAGATGATTTTTCGTTAGTTTGTAAACACTTTTTAGACCGAATTGGTAAACTTACTTAAGCTTCAGGGTACTAAACACACACCCATCAAGTTTTACACTTGAAGTTCCAAAACAACATGGTCTAACATGGGCTTAAAAATTTAACACGTAAAATCCTATGTTGCGCGTTAAAAAAAAAACGCACTGTATTCTATATTAAGAGCGGAAAGTAGATATTTGCCGCTTGCACATGAAAATTGCAGCTTGAGGCGAAGCCGAACGCTGCAATCATGTAAAAGCGGCAAAAGTACTTTCGGCTCGAAATATAGACGATATTTTTTCGACGACTGCTGTGGGGTGGAGTAGAAGGACAATTCACATCATTTTCGTAGCTCGAACTCATTGTCACCGATAAATCACTTTGACGGACTGGCTTTATTTCAAACAGGTATGTCAAGCGTTGTTATGAAAACGCCGAAAAAGTTGGTGGGTAGATTGTTAGTACAAAGCGAAAACGCTTTAGGACAGAAAATGATTCACTTTCTGTGCACGTGCGGCAAATAACCACTTTCTGCTTTGAAATGGAAGCGTACATAGGTCGTTTGTCTAATCAGTGATCTGTAACCATTACTTTAGAATGTTTTAAAATCGAAATCGCTGTCAATATGAAACACATAGTTTATAAAATAGAATTTTTTTAAAAGTTTTATTCGATTATGATTTATACTTAAAATAAGAAAGTTATGTCAATTATTGATAAAATGGAAGGCAGTAGAAATAAACTAAGCACGCCACTGGAATCACATCAAACAAGTGCCTTAAAAATGTTTTTATTTTACTTCGATATTATACATAATGATACAAAAAAGTTGTGAAGAGTTTTCAAAATGTGCAAAATTCGAAAAACGCCCTCTAGCGCCGCAAAATCCTTTTCCTGTCAAAACACACTAAATCCGGACACCCTGTATATTTAGCATCCATGCAGTTGATGTAAGCTGTAAGATTTAGGAGTAGGAACATAATCCACCAAAAGAACGAAATTTTAATGGTTTTTTATTTTCACTAATAATATACAGGGGTTCGGGTTCCATTTAGAAAAACACAACTTTCAATGTTTTTAGGACAGACGACAAAAACATTAATTTTCAGCCGCCCTCTATAATTATTTCAGAATCCTGAAGGTCACATGACCATTATTTAGTTTTAAACTGATGTTTTTCAAAGTCACACGTGACTCTTTTTACAGTGCTATATAATTATTTTGTGCTATTCTATATAACTTTTACAGTAATATATAAAATAGTCGCGTTACGATTTTTAATAATCAAATTTATTTATAAAAGTCACGTGACTATTTTTTAATGCCAAAACGGAATCCTGAAGTCACGTGATTGTAAATGGCAAAATATTATTTAGAGGGTTTCGTAACCGTTTTTCAACTGATATTTTGAACTGATATTTTGAAAATCATGTGACTCCTTTTAAGGTGCAAACGGTCACGTAACTATTTTCAATCATCAAGTTTTATTTTAAAAATCACGTGACTCTTTTTTAACGTCACGTAACTTTTTTCACAGTGAAAATGGTCACTTGACGATTTTAATGGTTTAATTCCTGTTTGCCCAACACTTCCAAAGTCAATTTTAAGTACAACTTAAGCTAAGTTGAGATTTGAATGTGACAGATCAGGTGATGAAAATATCACAGTCTAAACTAAACTTATCTAAGCTGTTCTTAAACTCAACTTAGCCAATGTTGGGGAAACGGACATAAGTTATTTTTAAAAGGTCTAGTGACTCTTTTTTTAAATCTAAACTTAACGTCTCCTAATTGTTTTTACGTTTAGTAAGGATATTTTTAAAGTCACGAATTCATTATGTATTACCTAAGTTAAGTATAAAATTTAGCAACCGGCGGTGAATGAGTAAAAATTTAGGCACTGGATAGAACTCGTGATTTAAGAACCGTTTGCGCCATTTTTTGAACTAGCTGGGTTGACCTAATATCCGTACGACATTTGATTAAAGAATAGATAAGGAAAGAGTTCTTTAATAAAAGTTCTTCACACTGTTAACTGCTACTTAACTGTGAACAGATATTGATATGATGCTGATAAAAAATTCATTGGGACGTCATTTCCGTCATTTTGATTCTAACTTTTCTTTTGACTGAATATAGTATCCACCTTCTAATTGGACTCTATCAAGTATTTTAGTTAATAATGGAACTTGTTATTTCAAAGTCAAGTAGCTGGGTGGATAGAATTGATTACAGGAGTTTTCCAATAAGATAAAAATTGATAAAATTGTAACCGATCCTCCGATTAAAAAATTCCATCAGATTTCAAAGTTTACTTTTTGGTTCATACTAATCATCATAGATTAACAGTGTTAATTATTATAAGTATTATTAGAATACAGGTCACATATCTATATTCTCCCATTAACGTCTTAATAATTAGTAATGACTTCCTTTAGCGACAAACTACGACTTACATTGGAATGCACATTATCATCATATCGCAATGATTTTTGTGTTGTATCAATGACATTAACTAATGTGTAACGTATTCTATTCCATCCTATTTTTGTAAAATATATGAAAATATCAAACAGTTAATATCACATAAAGAAGTTATTGTTAATAAATTTCATTTATCTACTTTGCATATGCGGGAGAAGCGCCAACCTTTAATGGCAAGTATCGGCGTTTATCTGGAATGACCGATAAATCATATCAAGTTAGGAAATATTAATTATATTTAAACAATATGCATGTCTAATCAGAACTATTTAAAAACTTAATTGTTTTCATTTAAATCAAACTCGTTAAAAGTACTTATACTACCGATTTTTTAAAATAAAGGTTCAACTTTTGATAAGATATTCATTATGACGGTGACGTAATTAAATAAGTGGCGTTTAGATAATTTAGGTTTCACCATCATTATGAACAAATAATACCTTGGAAACGGTGTAAGTAATAGTATTCATAACCCTGAAACCTTTTTTAATATTAGCAATGGCATTTTTATCCTTTCATGCCATAAAAACTATGTATTCCCTACCTTAGGATGCTCTTGAGTTTTTAGGTAATAAACTGTCGTTAGATTTGCTGCATTTCCTTTTATATTTTTCTAAAATTTCGTCTAGCTTTTGCAACTTTCACTGACTGAGGACTATCAAAGTCACAAAATTCAGGTAAAATAAACAGTAAACAACATACCGGTAAAGGTAAACCTTACTTTTCCATGTCAGAAACAGTAAAATAATTGCTGAATTAGGTGAAACATAAAACATTGTATGCACCACAGGCGTTAGAGAGAGTATAATGTCCATGAGGTCGAAACAGCCCGAGGGCCTATGGCCCGAGGGATAGGTCTTCAGGACATTATGTTCTCTCTAACGCCCTTAGTACATAAATAGCTATAATTACATGACAATAACTGTGTGTACCTACTTATAATAGTTATTTACATTACTAGTGTGGTATGAGTATTTTTGTAGACACGAGTGAGAAATATTGTGACATTGTGTGATGAGCACATGTGCCTAATATTTTATTAAATTTCGTTCTAGTATGAGTTAATTATTCTACGCTTATCGCTATCTTACTCACTGGTGAACTAATAGTTACAACAAGTGACGAGTGAATAAATACGTTTGTCCACGCCTAGCCAATGATGCACTAATTTTAATTTTCAGCGTGTTGACAGAAGCTAAATGAAGCTCACATAACGTCGGAGTGATTAATGAGGGGAAATAATGATTATTATTCCCTCTCGACCTAAAGGCGATCGCCCACCAAGAATGCATCAAGCATGAAACATGCGATATGTGGTATTTCTGGAATATAGACAAGACATCCACTTATGTCTTTGGAATTACTGCTAATTTACAATACCATCTTCTTCACAAATCCATCCTAGTAACACAGTACAGGAGTTTGCCAAATTATTAAGTATACTCCATGATTTATACTTGCAACATTCTTGGTGTAAGACCGTCATTAGTTCTGTGGTTTGCCAAGTTGACATTGACAACGTCAGTGCCCTCGTTGTCCTAGGCGGCGTTTGCTGCCAGAAAAATCAAAGCATGGGATAGAAACAGTATCCACATAAAAGAACATCAACTTTTCCTTTCACTTGGCGTTAGTGGTAATAATGGACAGTGGTCGTGAACAAAGTATCGTATTACCCTCGTTTTTTATGGCCATTAATCCCACGGGAGATTAATGGCTATCATAAAAAGCAGAATAATATACTTTTAAATCACTGGTTTTATAAAATGTTTTATTACATTTTTACGTCTTATAAAAAATAAACAACAAATATTTCATTTTTATTAAATTAGCACCGCGTCCCGCAGACGTGACAATAATGTTTGTTTGTTATTTACATCTGTAAATAAGCGAATGTCATTTAGATTTTAATTCGCAAGTGAATAAAACATTATTCCAATCGTTGCTAAGCGTTGATTAGTTGATCCATAATAGGACAATAGTTATTTATACAACAAGTGACTTAAACCATTTTGCATTGTATTCGAGTGAGTAAACAGTTCTATTATGTTTGCACCGCGCTTTGTAGATGTTTGTTTGTTTACATCTGTAAATAAGCGAGTGTAATTTAGAGTTAAAGCTAGCTTAAGAGAGATATTTAATTTTTTTTAAACCTCTAGTGAATAAAATATTATTTTTCTAATTTTGGCATATAAAGTGACACTTTTCAAAACTGATTAGAGTGACAAAACGTTTTACTTTATGTAACTAGTTACATAAAGTATCACTTTATGTAACTAGTTATGAAAAGTTAATTTCATCACTCCCTGTTTTTATGCATTTCCGTAGAAACATATGGGCGACATCCATCATAACATGTCGTTGTCACTGTTTATACAAGGTGCTATGAAAGTGAATATTTGTGTTAAATCACTTTAAAAGATGGTTTTTACCGCTTTTTGGTCAAAATTAGAAAAAATTATGTATGCAACATGTTTCGAAAATGTCTTATTGTGTAACTCATTCAAATTGTAGGACCTCGCTGCGCTCGCCCTACAAACATTCATTCGTTACACAAAATCGATCTTTTCGTAACTGGTTACATAAATAGCTATTAAATCGTTACTACGAGTTGAACAGGACGAAACTGAATAATAGCCATTTATGTGTTAAAAGTGCGTTTTTAAGGCACGCCTGTGAAAGTTGACGAGCAAAGCGAGTTCTGAAATTCCCATGAATTCCTTCAATGATTCTTTATATTCGAGAAATTATTTTTCTGCAAACAGAAACCAGTTCCGTTTGTCAATAATTCCACAACGATCATTGTTGCCTTCAAAAATAAATTTGTTTGAAGGCTGTCATCCAATTTAAAAACATTTTGGGAATACAGTTTTTAATACGTTAATATCAACTTCGCCGCATAAGTGAATGAAGAAAGTGCCATGGAACAGATTGATAAGGCTGCAAGAAAGGCCACGTTGGGCCTACTACCTTAGAAGAAGAAGTCCAGACAATAGTACAAAATAGCATATAATTTTATAATGGTTTACTTTTAACAGTGCTTTAAAACGCGTTTTTAAAGCACTAAGCCCTTTAACTGCTTGTCCGAACGACGCAAAGCGGAGCAAGTGCAGTCTCGTGCGGGAAAGTACCACTTTCCGCACTAGTTAGGTAAATAACTATTAAATCATTCTGAATGACATTCGCCTATTTACAGATGTGAACAACCAAACATCAATGCTACATCTACGGGGCGCGGTGCAAATTTAGTAGAACTGTAATTTTACTTACTCTCTTGCTTATCAGAAAACCTAAAAAATGTCAGGAAGCGATTTGTAATAACAAGACTCGAGGACTTGTTAATTTACATATCTCAAAACTGGTTTATCATTCTTTATTTGTTTCGCACTGCACGATATAAGCTGTTAATAAATAATTGGGGTCATTGTTCGGCAAGCAACATTTTTGGATTGCAGCGCCCAATATTTTTTGCTAGTACTGAAATACAGAAGGCTTTTGCCGCTTTCAATGTTTATAGAGTAGATGTTTTTTGAGGTTTATTGAAAAACTCTCAAAAAGCAGAAGAGTTTTAAATTTTGTTAAATGGAGAATTTCAGTCATTTGTGTATCATGATTTCATTAATCACAGTATCATTAATTGTAAATCAGACTAAAATCAATTGTAGCTCAGATTAAAGCATTTGTACTTTTTTTCGACTTAAAGCATCATTCACATAAACTTTATGGCTATTGCAACGGTAAGGTATGTGTACTACTAAAGGTTAGGTACATTATAAACTAATGAAATGTTCACACTTGTATACTGCAAAATTAATAACTTGATAGTAGTGCAAAACCTATCTAGCTTTTAGCTTTTACTCTTAAGTTTTACCACCTTAATACAAGCAACCAATAAAGAGAGCCATTTCAGACGTTTGACACATCCGTATTTTTGTTGTCAATTAACTGTTCAAAATTCGAAAGTTTGAAAGAATGCTTTTTTGTATTTGTTTATGAATGTCTGTTCAGTTTGTACCTAATTATCTTTTTTGAAACAAATAGTCAAAGTCTAGACGATGGTTACTATTATTAGTATGTCGTTTATGTCTTGTGTTTCTGAAATCCTAACCTGATTCCTTTTTTATAATTTTAATTTTGAGTTTGTTGTGACTGATGTCATTTGTCTACTTCTTGCAGTGCACTTGCCATTATCAGTACAAATGCACTGCATGTTATGCAAATGTTACTTAATTTTTATTCGGGCAAACGTTTCAAAAAGTATCGATAATTTTCGATACACTTCTTGTATCTATGAGGAAAATTTCGCGATTTTTTTATGGAAAATTTACCGGCTAGATTGTTAAATACATCCAAAATTACTGGAATAAAAAAAAAACGGTTTTTAACTTATTCTATGTTCTTCTTAGTAGACAAGTTTCTCTGTAAAGAATCCGAAAAGAAAAAAGTTGCTTACAAGAAAACACCTGTTTTGTTTTCTTTTACATATTTTGGAGTTAAGTTGGTTTAATAGTTCCAATCCTTAAGCTATAATGTAGAATAAAATAATCTTTAAAAATTTTATTTCATTTTTTGCATATACTTTGATTGACACTTGATGTTTCAATGCAAGAGATTAAATACTTTACTAAAGCTTGGTTTATAAAACAAAAATTAATTTTAGTATTAATATTAGTATTAACTGTAAAAATGGAAGGTCTTTATAAATGATAAATTTATGGATGGTATTACATGACATATAGTCTGACAAGTGCCAGTACATAAATAGTAAATATTAAATAACAAATTGTAGCTTGTAGCCCTAATTCCTTTACTTTAAGCCGGAACCCAAAACAAAAACGAAAAAGTTAATAAAGTCATGTAGAAGCTATAATTTTTGTGATAATATTCATCTGTCAATGCTGGGGTAGTCAACAGCGCAGGTGCAAAAAATGCAAAAAAATTTTGGATGAGTAAGTTCAATTATTACTAATACTAAAATTAAATTAATTTTTTTTCATAAACTCCTTCGGTCATAAGCATTGATTCTATTCTTAATACTAATATTAATACTGTTAACTAAAATAAAATTTTGTTTTATAGAACTAGGCTTAACAATACTTTAAATTCTCAGTTGTCAATGGCGACGGACTTTTTGTAACTTTACGCCCCGTTGTCGTGGGAGACGATCGAAAACGCTCTTATTGTTTAACCCAACGATTCTCATCTTATAATATATTTTTCAACCGGCTGACCCTCTTACGCTTGATGTTTTTCAACATCATTAGATGCAAGCGGTTTGTTTTTCAGCTACCTACTTGTTCACGCTTTGCAAAACAAAATTATATACAAGAAGAGGTTAAGGTTTTTCCCACTCGTGGTATAATAGCCGCGCGGCGTTCTGTTGATCTCGTTCTTGATTTCACAATCAAGAACGAGAACCAGATACACAATTTAATATTTAGCTTTAAGAATTTTCCGTTGACGTATTTTGTCGGAATTTAGTGCAAAAAACGTCGCTTTAAAGCAGTCTTGTTTTAACGGTTACACAGGGCTGACGTTCGGTCATTTGTAGATTTGTGAAAAACAATAATGTAATAATATACAGGGTGTCTCTAAAAGGTCTGTACAAAATCCTATGACATATTCCTGACATCAAAATAAGCCGATTTGAAGCAACTTACCTTAGTCCGAAAATGCTCCGTCTTCGAGATACAGGGTGGTAAAGTTAAAAAATAAAAATCGATTTTTTTAAATATAACGTACATTTTGTAACGTATTACTTTCAAATCTGGTACTCAGGGTTTTTTGAGATGCGAAACCCGAATTTGGACACATTTTTACTGCGGCCGGTAGAGGGCGCTTTACAGTGTACTTCTGATGGTTTTAAGTGACCGTAACTTTTTTCTCGGTCCAATTTTCTTATTTATTTTTTAAGGACATGATGTTTTAAATATTTTAAAGCAAAAAAGGTACTCCTGCTAAAAACCGCTAATGTAAACCGTTGTCGAGATATTTCGGTTTTTAGTGTTCGATACTGTACCGAAATACTGTCACCTATAATTTGTTCAAATTGTAAGTGTCTAAATTCGGGTTTCGCATCTCAAAAAACCTCTGGCTACTAGATTTGAAAGTAATATGCTACAAAATGTACAATGAATTTAAAAAAAATTATTTTATTTTTTAACTTTACCACGCTGTATCTCGAAAATGGAGTAATTTCGTACTAAGGTAAGTTGCTTTAAATCGGCTTATTTTGATGTCAGGAATATGTCATAGTATTTGACCCAGTACACTGGGTGTCTCTAAAAGGTCTGTACAAAATCCTATGACCTATTCCTAATGTTAAGAAATAAAAATCGATTTTTTTAAATTTAATGGACATTTTGTAACGTATTACTTTCAAATCAACAGCAACAGTTATTATACAGGGTGTCCCAAATCTGAGTAACGAACCAAACTTATGTTTTTTTAAATACAATGACTAACTTTTTATCCGATATTTGAATTCTACCTCAAATTCTAGGCCTAATTGATGAGCAACCGTACCAGCAACAATGACCTGTTTACCCGTTGCCCGACAACCGCCTATAGAGTGCAGGCCAAAAGTTTAAATTTTTCACATTTTTGTTCGTGTTTAACGACAAAAGGGCTCAAGTTAGAGATCTGAAAAATATACAGAAAACTAGTCCGTGATAGGTACTACAACTTTCATTAATACGATTTTTCAATCAAATCAACCGTACAGGCGCAAAAAAATTAAAACCGTTTTCCCATGTTAATCTCCTATGTCCAGGGTGCTCTTGGACACCTGGTATGTATTTTTCCACTAGTTCAATTGTCGATCCGTCCACTTCTATTTGTTCACTTGATCCTAAGTTTGTCATCTTGTCATTTTTTAGAACGTCCTTTGCCTGTCTCAGTCAAACTTTTGGTATAAACACAGCTCTGGCCTCTTTCCAAAAAAAAGAAAATCATACCACACTTTCATACGTTGCCACTGTTAAAAATAAAAACCGTTTTCCCATGTTAATCTCCTATGTCCAGGGTGCTCTTGGACACTTGGTATATCTGACACGCGGTAAGAATCAGCAGAGAGAATCAAACGTGCGAACTGGCAAGGAGAGTAACTCTGGGATGGGCAGCATATTGCAAACTAAGCAACATATTCAAGTCCAACGTACCAACTAGACTAAAAAAGAAAGCTCTTAATTAATGCGTGTTGTCAGTTTTGGCATACGGGGCAGAAACCCTAACTCTTAACAGATCATCAATAAAGAAACTACAAATAACACAACAAAAAATGGAAAGATTGATGCTTGTACTGACATTGAGGGATAGGGTGAAAAACGAAGATCTGCGAAGAAGAACCGGAATGGAGAATATTATTGAGCACATTTCTAGGGTGAAATGGCGATGGGCGGGACACATTGCAAGGTTGAAAGACGGAAGATGGACAAAGAGGACGGTGTGTGGTGACCTAGAGCCAACAAAAGAAGCATAGAAAAACCACCGACACGCTGGACAGATGTTATGAAAAAATAGCATCCAACTGGATCGGTGCAGCTCAAGATCGGAAGACATGAAAACGCTAGGTGAAGACTTATGTTCAACAATGGGCAAATATGCTGAATGATGATGATAGTGCTCTAAAGAAACAAAGCTTTTGCTAAACCTTAACAGAAGCAAACTACGAATAGTGGAAAATTTGTCATTCTTATTTTCGCTGTAGAACTACCTCGTTAATTATTGATCGCACTATTTCTGGACATTGTTGGGGGATACATTATATAGATTATGGAAGTTTGGTTTTTGTTATGATTTGAGTTTTCTTATATATAATTTGGAAATTTGATGCCTGTAAGTTCCATCTGCTTTTAAAATCCTTAGAACAGAATGTCATGTCATGAAAAAATGACGCGTAGCACAAAGACTCGTGCTAAAACGATTCAATTTTGAATGTTTAAATGAAGTGTGTTTTTGTGCTTTAAAGGGATTGAAGCACATCAAGCAAGCCGATTATGTTCCTTGCACGTCTATTTATGTCAGCACTATTATCTACCAATGCAAGTTAAAACATGAATTAAGTCGATAACAATACCCTAATTATGTCAAATAAGTCGGTATTGCATATGAAAAGCGGTTAATTTACGTACCCATAAACATCGTCGTTTTGCAAATGTAATATAATAAAAATTGTCACTATCCTCCTAAGTCCTCGACAAAGGCGGCTTAACGAGTATAGAGTAATATAGATACATGAAATAAATGAATATGACTTGAAAAAGTCGTTGTTCGTGCAATTAACCTAGTAGAATTTCTCTCTTATAACGGACGTTAATCTGTTTGCTAATCTTGTTCATAAATATGAGATAACGTAATCTTAACGTATTCCTAATTTATTGTTTAAAAAAATCTTTTTCTTTTTCCCTTTTTTATTATCATTGTGGACTAGAAGTAAGAATGGTATTTTTTATTAATTTACTATATCATTTAAGCAGTGTGCAGTAATTTGCATTAGTCGGCGATTTGCAAATATTAGACAGGATGTCCCGAACGGAAAACATCGATCGATATAAGAAAAACTAGAAACAAGCAAATTTTTAAAATTCGGCAGAATCAGAATTGTGCAAAAAAGTCAGCAAGCTCAATTCTACTAAAATATTTTAATTTTTTTCCGTGAGAACGCACGAGTGCTCGTTTTTATGTACCAAGGGCGTTAGAGAGAACATAATGTCCTGAAGTCCTAACCTAACCTATCCCTCGGGCTGTTTCGGCCTGATGGGCATTATACTCTCCCTAACGCCTGTGGTGCATACAATGTTTTATGTTTCACCTAATTCAGCAATTATTTACTGTTTCTAGCATTCAAAAGTAAGGTATGTCTTTACCGGTATGTGGTTTAGTGTTTATTTTACCTGAATGATGTGACTTTGACAGTGCTGTCAGTCAGTGAAAATGGCAAAAGCTGGACGAAATTTTAAAAAAATATAAAAGGAATTGCAGCAAAAGCTAACGAAAGTTTATTACCTAAAAAGTCAAGAGCATCCAAGAATAGGGAATAGGAAGTTTTTATGGCATGGAAGAAAAAAAATACCATTGCTAATATTAAAAAAGGTTTCAGGGCGTTATGATAACGCCCGCCTATATAATGCCCTCAGGTTGTTATGAACACTATAACCTATACCGTTTCCAAGGTATTATTTATTAATAATGAATAGGTGAAACATAAACATATTTAAATGATGTAAATGTTTTTCAGAGTCTGATAATAAAAAGTATCGTTCATTACACGTCCGAAATGGTTTTTCTCGTTCTCGCATCGGAGCTTATTTTCCCAACAAGTGCGGAAAGCGATACTATTCCGCACGCGATTGCAGTTGGCCGAACGACGCGTATCCAAGACAACTTGCAATAATTCAAATTAATAATAGTAAATATAGACACAAATAAACGTCATTTCATATTAATTAAACCCAAATCCAATCACAAAAATAATGTCTAACATTATACAATTAGGTAATATTTTATTATCCAGTCATGCACCAGTACCCAAAAACCCGTGTTTAATGACGCTATTACACGTTACACACAATTAACTCCACGAGTTAAACGTATAATCAAGTATTCAAAGGTTAACTAGAGAATCATTTTCTTTTATTTGGAAGCATGAAGGTATGTGTATCCGCTTTGACGCCTGCTAGTTGTTTAAAACATGTTATTTTTTGTAGCTTCCCAGTAATAATTATTATTTATTCAAGCATTTTGTTTATGTCGGATTAGTGTTAGAAATAATACATTTTAATAAAGGATTTTCCGCCAATTACGACTCGATGATTTTTTTCATCAGTTTAGATCATAGTTGTATAAAATGTGTGGCAAATGGGGCCAAAGTCCTCCTCATATTGCTTTATACATAATTATTGAATGCAAACATGTTTGAATCACATTATCATACTGTTTTTAACTTTGTAAACAAACATATTTATGATAATAAGGTAACAATCAAGTACTACGCTGCATATTGCATAAACGATAAAGAACGTTGATAATTAAGTCTTTAACTTGATCAATTCACTGTTAGGTGAAAGGTTGAATATAATACTACATTTTTAATCGATCAGTAATGAATATTAATGTAATTTATAAATTATTTACAGTAATTAAAGAAATGTGTCAATAACCGATAGAAAATAGGTCGTAGCTTTCAAGAAGACACAACATGGATAGGTATAATCTGTTCTTTATGAATGATACTGACGATTAGTTTTATAAGTTTAAATTAATAAAATTTAATTATAATTTTTTATTTAAGTTCAGTTTTACTTCCATCTGGAGACATTTTACGGTAAATTAGCTTATAAAACATTCCGTTAGGACTATTGTGAAAATTCATGGAAACAAAACTTAAGCAGCGAGCATAGGAAGTATACACAGTTATATACTCAAAAAGGTATTGTGATATGGCTGCAATAGGGGGAAAAGTCGATAAGCCTTTAGGGCTGATTCAAATAAATCATCGTCATATTAGACTTTCATTAAAACTCTCCTCGTCCTTAATTCACCCCTGGCACAAGGTAACCAAACTGAACACGACTGGTTAGTAATACGCTTGGCAATGCACCCTTTAACGGTGTGAACATTTCTGTACACACAACGGTAGGTACTTATTTTACACAAAAAGAAGTACCTACCGTTAGTGCCCCTGAGTGGCTTAAATGTATTGGTTACTCGATAGTAAATCTGCTGTGCTTTTATATGCAATGATGTCTTCAGTTTGCCGGCCTTGATTATAACTAACCATACTGGTTTTAAACTGAAAGAACAGGAGGAGCAACTAAAGGTTGTGTTCACAGATTTGTCGAGAAGACAAATAGGCCTATTTTCGACCAGGTCACCAAATAAATAATCGTCAGCACAACGGAGAGAAAATAAAGCTAAAAACAGCACCACTTTAAATACGTTTAAGTCATAAAATTTAATTGAACAAGTGCGGAAAGCGATACTTTTCCGCACGCGATTGCAGTTGGCCGCAAGACGCGTAGCGGAGTTCGGCCAAGCAGTCGAGTGTGGAAAAGATGCTTTCCACTAGTGTTAGGAACAAATTTTTTTCTACGAGCGGTTGAAAATTATACCTATCTCAAAGAAAACAATAATTCTTTATTAAAAGAAATAGTTAGCTTGTAATAGCTGGCTAAATCTAAATTTTTTCTAGCTTCGTAGTACTCTTCAACACTAGGAGCAGTTCCTCCTTCAGGCTCTTCACCTGGTTTTGATTACAACAATTTGAAAATAATTCATATTTCTTGTTGTAGCGTCCCGTTGATTTTGACAGCAATAAATCCAAACTTTTAGCGATTAACCCAGTTGATACGACGAATTCAGGAAGTTCTTTATCTGATGAGTCTAATGACTGCATTTTGCAATATATTTTTGGGAGCAAATAATACTCAAACTGATGTACTTCACGTTTTGTAATTGATATGTTATTTTGATTGACATAACATAAAAGCACGTGACAGAATCAGTTTGTTGTTACACATAAAATACAATATTACTCAGAAGTTTCCAAGAATAAATGTTCAATAGAATTCTTTTAAAATTTTCCAGCATGAATGAATTTCACGGGCGTTAATTAACTATGATAAATTCATAACATCAAAAAAGTATTTTCCGCACTCATTTTTTAATTCAAGTTCAATGCAACATACTACCAAATAGGCGTCCTGTGACTTACCTACGCCGTCAGTGATGTTATGAATTTATCATAGTTAATTAACTTTTCCGTGAAACTCATTCATGCTGGCAAATTTTAAAAGAATTCTACTAAACATTCATTCTTCGAAACTTCTGAGAAACATTGTATATTACGTGGAACAAACTGGTTATGTCATGTGCTTTTATGTTATGTCAATCAAAGTAAACATATTAATTACAAAACGTGAAGTACATCAGTTTGAGTATTATTTGCTCCCAAAATATATTGCAAAATGCAGTCATTGGACTCATCAGATGAAGAACTTCCTGAATTCGTCGGATCAACCGGGTCAATTGCTAAAAGTTTAAATTTATTACTGTCAAAATCAACAGGGCACTACAACAAGGAATATGTATTATTTTCAAATTGGTGTAATGAAAACCAGGTAAAGAGCTTAAGACATATTAGAGGCTGCGCTTCGCTCAGCCTCCAAACTTTGTCATCGATCAGTAAAGCTTACTTACTGTTCTTAATATACTAATATTTTTACTGTTCTGACTTGCGACATGCCCTACACAGCTCTACTTTAACTCGTAGATATTACGTCTGTAACTCTAATCCTTCTTCTAATTTCTTAATTCTCACCGGCAGAATGAATTATCATAGACCTCTCATTTCAGGTTCGTTGGGATGTCGGGCATTTACCGTTCTTCAACATATGCAGAGCTGTTCTTATTTCCTTTAGGAATATTTCTGGAAGCCCACTCTTCTGAGCCCACATTTGTTACAGTTACCCGATGACATTCAGCTTTCGCGCACAAGGTATCCCAGACAAATACAACTCCGTGTAGAATCCTTCAATGCCTTTTGTGTAATTAGCTGAGGGTCTAATACAACTATACCGTGTTTGTTTTTTATATTTGTAATGGGGTCGTCTACCATAGTGGAATTAAAGGTTCCAAATTTGAAAATTTTATAATACATGCATTAAAACGAGCTATTACGTCTTATATTTCAATATTACATCCCTAGTAATTTTATAAAAACGTCGATTCCTAAAAATCTTTGGGGGGAATTATCTTGTGCGGTGCACTTCCAAGATGCGGAAAGGGTGAAAACCTAGGAGGAGACCACGTGGAAGTGACAGTGACGGTTATAGTTTCCACGAGGAATGACTATATCTTTTACTCGGATTGTGCCCTTGATCGACTTTTTTTTACTTTTTTGTGTGTGTAAAGTAACTTTTGTGAAAAAAGAAAGTTTGGCTGGATGCTGTTAAGCAAAAGGCCATTGAAACTCTCGAACAGAACAGATAACTCATCAACAGGAGGGGGTAGGGTAACAACCCCACGCGCTAGGGGCTCCTGGTGCGCTCTCCCTTAGAGCGTAGAAGTACTCATATGAAGAGTTGGCTGGATGCTAACAAGCAAGAGGCCATTGAAACTCACGAAACAAACAACAACAAACATTAAACATGACCTACAATTTCAGCTCCGTCTTCCTCGACGCTTGACGATTAGTTAACATTGATATTAGACATACGTCCATGCATTCCGTCTCACTCAACTTATTATAAATAGAAGAGAGATAGGGCACATGGACCTTTCCTACGTCTCAGATATATGGTGTACCAAATAAGTATGGTATTTCACTGACATTTTTTTCACTGTAAAATGGTGCGTTGTTAAAAAAGAAAAAATACGTGTCAAATATTTTTTTGAGTACTGCTGAGAGCAAAAAAAATTTTTTGATAGGCGACTCCATTATTTGCGTTCTACTGGACAGTCTTCTGTCAGTCCTGTAAACTTTCATGATTTTATTTTTTTCTAGGGTGTTTCGTATTGCTCTGGTACTATGTGATCTCATATCTCTACTAATAACTTTCTTTAGAGATTGGTTAAGTTGTGCTGTTCCGTTACTTTTTCCAACTCTCCTCTTGTGCTAAGTTTGGAACTTCCTGTATTTTTAGTTTTTGAACAGATCTTCTTAGCTGCTCTTTTTATAGATATTATAAATTTTTCATTCAGTTGATTTATATCTATATTATTTTCCAGAGCTTCATCAGATGGTAAATGTATTGTTACTTTCTTTTTTCCTCTTGTCCCGCTTCCAGTTCTTCACTTGTTGGAAATCTAGTTTGCTTGATTAACTTATTTCCTTCGATTTTGGTATCATTGTTAAAACATGCCCGTACCATTTTTTGTTCGCTTTCTGTTTCCACTCTATTTAAAACTGAGACATCTTTGCAGCATTTACGATTATTTGAGGGTTCAGGTGGCTTCTTGAAAAATGCAAGCAGTAGAGGTTTTAAATCTACTTAGGTAGGTAATTAAATTTGCATATTTATTACTACAAGCAGATTGTTTTCGTATCTTTATGTCTTCAGAATAGAAAGTTGGTTTAGATACAGAAACATTTGTAAATTGAAAATTGTGTGTAATATAACAGAAAGTCTCAAAATTGTTTATTTTTAACAGCAATATGTTAAGTGCATGTAAAATTGCCGAAAATCATTTATATGCACGAAACGTATTTTGTGGACTCTATCCCGATTAAAAATATACTGTCAATTCTATAATATAAGCTTTTTTTAGTTTTAATTGCCAGATTTGATTAAATGTGCCGCCAATTTTTTATACATAGCCAAAAGAATAGTTATTTAACAAGAAGAGACAGTTGAAAAGAGAAAGTGAATTAGAGAAAAATTGACTCTTCCTACCTAAGAGACAATCGACTGATATCGGCTTTGATCGTTGAATATCAGGAGTTTCATTGGTTGGTCATTCAGGTTATTGAAGAACGTTGCCACATCAAATATTTGTTTTAAAACACCAGTTTAAATAATAGTTAATAAGGATTGATATCTTCCTATGATTAAGAGGCGAACTTAAAAAACTTTGACTCAAAAGAAGTAAACAATGATTATAAGAAATTAGTTTATTTTTGACTCTGAAAATTTCATGCAATTTTTATTTCAAAATGAAATAAGATAAGATACAACCGGCAACATGTTTCCTACCAAAGGCGAATTATGTCTCTCCCTTCTTGTCAAATAGCTATTTTTTGTAGTAACTATGATTTGAACAATATGGTAACCAGAAGGATGTAATTTTCACTTAGGAGTGCAATTGTCGGGGGTAATATCCCTAGTGCATTTAATTTTTCCGGAAAAATTCGGAAAAACGAGTTTCTAAGTAATTTGTTTTAACAAATAGCATGAGCGAGAGTGGTTTTAAAAATCATCCACTCTCGCTCATGCTATTTGTTAAAACAAATTACTTAGAAACGAGTATTCCAATTTTTCCACAGGAAAAATTAGATGCACGAGGGATATTTGGTAAGATTATTTCCTGAGTTAAATAAACAGTTTATTTTAATTAAAACAATAAGAACAATAACTTTCAAGCTAGAAAGGGTAACACTATTCTTTATGTTGTTGTGAGGAGTGTGCAATTTTTTCGATTTTTTTTTTCCGGAAAAACTGCTGACAGCTAAGTTGACACAAGTGATTTTTCCACTTAAAATTGCATTCTTGTAGTGTTAATGATGAGGAAGGTCGCTGTAATCCATTGTAGTGTAATTAGTTTCGTGTTTTGGCATCATCAGACACGTTTAGTTCATAACACGTCTCATAAAGTAGATATTACTAATAAAATAAATATGTATTATTGAAAACCAGTCTGCGGTCTTAATTCTTTTAAAACGGTATTTTAAACTACATATTTGTTGTTTATTAAATTCGACTACGGCATTTCAGCCTTGTGCAACAGAGCTGGAATCAACATCATCACATCCCGACGAATGGAAGGAAGGTGTTATCATCCCACTCCACAAAAAAGGGACCAAATGCAGTGTAAAAATTACCGAGGTATGGCTCTGCTGAGTCATGTCTACAAAGTATTCTCAAACATTCTGCTTCAACGTCTTTCTCCATATACCGAGGAAATTATCGGAGACTATCAATGCGGCTTTCGAAGCGGAAGATCAACAACTGACCAGCTCTTCACTATCCGTCAGATTCTGGAGAAATGTTGGGAGTTTAACAGCAGCCTGCATACCCTTTTTATATACTTTGAACAAGCATAACAAGCATATGACAGTGTTATTAGAGTGAGATTGTGGGAGGCTATGGGGGAACTTGGTGTTCCGCACAAACTGAGTCGACTGTGTAGAGCGTACCTCGAGGGGGCAAAGAGCCCCGTCAAAATCGATGGTGAGTACAGCCAAGCATTCCATATTAACAGAGGTCTAAAACACGGGGATGCTTTGTCGCCAGTACTATTTAACCTTGCACTAGAAAAAGCAATAAGAACAGCATCAGTGAAAGCAGAGATTTTTGGCCCAGGAGGTCCCAAACTTATTTTGACCTACGCAGATGACATAGGCGCAGTAGGAAAAAGCACTGTTATTGTGAAGGAAAATTTCATAAAGATCGAAGAAGAAGCTCAGAGAAAAGGTCTACGAGTAAATGAAGGAAATACCAAATACATGCATGTCTCCCGCAACTCCGCGCGAGGCAGAGTCAGGCAGAACGTCACCATGGACGTCTATAATTTTGAGCATGTGCAAACCTTCAAGTATCTGGGCGCAGTGATAACGACAGACAATAATATGCAGGAAGAGAATAAACAGCGAATCACACAGGCAAACCCTGCTAATATCAAAATTTATCAAGCCAAAACCGAAATCTATCAAACCAGTAGCAACATACGCCAGTGAAACATGGACACTGACAGTTCGCGACACAGAGCTCCTAAGAAGGTTTGAGAGAAATATCCTGCGCATGATATAATAATATGGTCCCGTTCGAGACCCTGAAACCGGCCATTATTAGATGAGAAGCAATGCTGAGCTTGCCTAAATATATCAAAGCCCCGACATCATTCAGGAGACAAAAGTCCGGCAGACTAAGATGGGCAGAGCATCTGCAAAGAAGCCAAAACGATCGCATAAAACAACGGGTATGGGAGGAGCCACCAATAGAAAAAATACCACTGGGAAGACCCAGGCTCAGATGGAGAGATAACATCATTAAGGATCTGGTTATCGCTGGGCTAGACCAGCAAGAATGGAGGGAGATGACCCACGACCGTTCCAGGTCGAGGCAGATAGTCAAGGCAACCAAGACCCACCCTGGGTTGTAGTGCTACAGAGTAGTAGTAGTAGTAATAGTACGGCATTTCAGAAAAGACCACAATAGTTATTTGAATCTTTTTTATTTTACATATTTTCCGGTTAGAATTGTAGTTTAGAATGTTCGGTCTGTGATATATCAGTTCAGCCGTCAGCTGCAATGGCCTAAATTGTTAAAGAATATCTAACTTTCATTATACTTTGCTCAGGATAAAAAGAAGTATCATCAAGTTTACAAAGAAATGTTTGCTTTAAAATGATTTTCGTTGATCTCCGGTTTTTCCCACTTCTTTACACGATTAATTCAAGGTTGCTAATGCAATAATAACATTTACTGTGTGAATGAAGGTGCTAACTTGAATGGTAATCTTTCTTGAGGTAGACATAACCGTACCAATGACCTCATATAAATCGCAGTTGTTAAGCGCGTTTGTTCAAGGGGGTCACCAACTCTCTGGTCAATTTAGTTTACAGTTTTATAATCACTTCAATTTCCATTTGCTAAGTGAATTACGTACACACGTACATTAAGTTGAAGAACAATTAATAAAATTTCAAATCAAATTTTTCATTTTTTTCTGTAATAACATTTTTGTGTAGTTTGGTTAATAATTTTCAGAAATATGACATGAATAAAGGATCCGCCACATAACTATGCGTGCACGTCATAGACGATTATGACATCATAAATGAGCAATGTAGCCAAATCTCTCAACACTTGGGAGGTTAAAGACATTTTGGTAAAATAGGTTATTTGTCAACTGACAGTATTTGAGCTCGCTTGACATGTTATTTTATCAGCGATTCCATCTATTCGCTAGTTAACGACTATCTTACTTTTCTCTTATAACTTGCAAAAAATTTGCCCTTTTGTACCTACTTGTTTCATTTATTTATAGATTATATTCCAAATTGCAGTAAGTATCGAGTTGATCAGCATTAGTTATTGCCTTGGCTTCTATAAGTGTGTTTGCTCGGCTCTCATCCGTAGAATTGTTCTGAAAGTAGGTAAACAGATCTTGGACAACCAAAAACTGGAACCATTTATGGTTTTGTCACGCTACTTTTAAGGCCAATGTATATAAATTCAAACTTTAAGACGAGATTTTCTGAAATGACAGAATAACACAAACTGTCAGTTTTGAATTTTTATCAATATATGGCACCTGCTATGAAAACAATCCCAATTTTTATTGACAACGTTGTAAACATGAGTTGGTTCGTTTACACCCATCAAGCTAATATGAAATTAATACTATTCAATAAAATGGTAAATAAAGTAAGTTGTAATTTATTTGAATATTAGATTCAGGAAACTCTCAGTTGTTTCGGATATTTTTTATGCTTAAAATTATTTAAATTTGTTGTAATAAAATGCGGTAGAAACGTAGTCAATTTGGTTTCAAAATTTATTTTTTCTAATTTTGGCATATAAAGTGTCACTTTTCAAAACTGATTAGAGTGACAAAACGTTTTACTTTTCGTAACTAGTTACGAAAAGTATCACTTTATGTAACTAGTTATGAAAAGTTCATTTCATCACTCCCTGTTTTTATGCATTTCCGTAGAAACATCCATCATAACATGTCGTTGTCACAGTTTATACAAGGTGCTATGAAAGTGTGTGTATTTGTGTTAAATCACTTTAAAAGATGGTTTTCACAGCCTTTTGGTCAAAATTAGAAAAAATTATGTATGCAACACGTTTCGAAAATGTCTTATTGTGTAACTCATTTAAATTGTGGGGCGAGCGCAGCGAGGTTACATTCATTCGTTACACAAAATCGATCTTTTCGTAACTGGTTACATAAATAGCTATTAAATTATGTTTATTTTTCTTTATTAGTAAATTATGTTGCAGAAGCTGTTTAAAATGTCTGCCCTAAACTTTTAAACACTTTATTGCTCAATTTCTATATGTATTTAATAAAAATTAGAACATCAGTAATTTGACATATTTAACAATACAAATTTTGACACACATTGTTTTGTAGGTAGATAAAATTCAACAAAAAATAAATATAAACATTTATCATTCTATCTAAAATTTTAAAGTTGCCCCGTAAAATAGCAATTATTCTTTTACTTAAAAGTACTATGTTACTAAGAATAGAAAAAGGCGATTATTGATATTATTACAATTATCTCATTCTACTCCAGTGTAACATATACTATTTTCTTCAAATGTTCTTCAGTGCAAATGGCAAAATCTCGACTGATTTACAATAATAACTTCTGTATACACCGGCATTATAACTTCTAGCCTAAAAATCAACAAACTTATGTCAATTTCTCGAAAATCGCCGCACGGCATTCATCCATTACATAGCTTCCTTTGAGTTACGTAATGATTGATTTTACTACACTAGTACAAGAGTATAATAATAGTTACAAATAAAAATAAAAAATAAATAATAATTATACAGGGTGATTCCAAAGTTGGTGCTTTCCTTTCACCTGCGAATAGGGCTTCAAAAAATTAGGTTTTTTTTCTTTGACGCTTTTTAAAAATATGAACAATAACGAAGATACAGGGTGTCAAAGTTTTACTGAAAAAATAAAAATTTAATGATTTTGGCCAAACCACTTGAAGTAGTTAAACAAAATTTTGTAGGTGTCAGTAGCTACGTGGAAAGGAAATTTACCAAGAAACAACAATTTTCTTGCGTTTACCAGGGGCGTGCGTATAATTTTTTTAAAACATTTTCGAAAAAAAAATATTACCCTACTGGTTTTTTTTCAACATAAAATTTATTATTGAATTCCTTGTTCAATTCTAAAAATAAAATCCATTTTATTATTTTTTGCTACGACTCACCGTTTTCCAGTAAAAAAAATAAAAACCGTCTTAATGCGTGCCTAAAATTAAATTCTGTTTTAATTTAAATTGTCAAATTATTAAAACTTAGTTGAAAGGCGGCTGAAATCTTTTGTTTTTGTTTATGTCTGTTGATAAGGAACAACCTGTCAGTTTCTTGAAATTAAATTAAAGTTATCTTTTATTTTGTTTTTCCAGTAAAACTTTGACACCCTGTATCTTCGTTACTGTTAATATTTCGAAAAAACATCAAACGAGAAAAAAACTTATTTTTTGAAGCCCTATTCGTAGGTGAAAGGAAAGCCCCAACTTTGGAATCACCCTGTATATGGTCACCAATCTTTATTCTCATCAATATATCAACAATCTTATTCTCAAATAATAGGCTATCGACCAATTGGTCTTTCTGCCCGTGTTACATTACATAGAGAACAAAAATTACCAGTAATATTTAAAAAAAAAAAATTTCTTTTTCAGTTAAAATCTAAGTTGTTCCAATAGGGTGCAGGAGGGAAAGGAAACCCTTGACCCTCTTTGTCTTCTCAAAGAGGGTCAAGTATAGTCCAGTTGTTAGGATTGTTTTTCCATTTAGTTTGAATTTGTAGCAGTCTTTCTGAAATTTTTGTTTTGTTTCATTGTGTGCGTTCATAAAGGAGTTTGTTGGACGGATTATGTAAACTGTTATTGGGATGTCTAATTTTTGTAATTAGTCTGTGCAATTTGTTCAGTGGTCTGTGTGATGTTTGGTTTTCTCAGTAGCATTTATCCTCAATACATTTCCATAATCTAACAGAGGCTTACAGACGGATTTATAAATTGTCGTGGCTGTTTTAGTACTTATTCCTTTGTCTTTGTACGTTAGTGATCTAAAGTGTTTTGTCCTTCTGATAATTTCAGTTCTAATGTTTCGTAAATTTTAATTTTTTCTGCCAATAGTCACTCCCAGATATTTTATGTCGTTTTTGGGTTTAATTAAGTTTATATTAATTTTATGATTACAAAAAATAAGTGGATTTTTGTTTAGTCGCCACTTATAAAACCATGTCATTGTATTGTTTGTCAAATTCTGAAGTCTTTCTGCAGCTTTTGAAGTAGTTTTGTCATGTACGAGAAGTGCAGTATCGTCCGCGTATTGTAATATGTAAGATGTTTTGTCAATGTAATTTTTGTCTTAAAAATGATGATTGTAAATGTGGTGCAGTATATGTTATAAAGAAGTGGGGAAAGTGGGGAGCCTTGAGGAAGCCCTTGCTCGGGAGAGAAAGAATAGGAATAGTCAGTATTGATGCGTACTTGTAGTTGTCTATTTTGTAGTAGGTTTTTAATATTGTAAAGGTATTTTGGTATTTGAAGTTGATGCAGTTTATACAGTGTGACCCATTTAGAATGGAAACACCCCTATAAAATTTTAGGTTATTAACCGATTTCAATGATTTTTTTTTTGAAATAATTAGGAATGAAATGTCTATTACGGGAGAAAATTTTAAATATTTATTTCAGTTTTCAGGTCATATTACGATACTTTTTCTTGATAGAAAAAGGAGAATTTTTATTAGCGATTTTTTTATTGAAAAAATTACTACGCCACTGGATCTATAGTGCTTTCAAATAGCTGTGACCAAAATTAAAAAATTATTTTTTTTTTTATTTTTTTTTTTTTTTTTTTTTATTATTTCTTTTTTTTTTTTTAAATTAAATTAATCAATTAATAATTAATAATAAATAAGTAAATAATAACACCATTTCTATGGCAACAGTTGATGCAGGGTGTTCTTTTGTGACCGTTAGCTTAGAGGATTTTTGAATTTTAATTTGTCATAACTTTGTTATTAAAGAATGGATTTTTATGAAATTTTGGTCACAGCTATTTGAAAGCACTATAGATCCAGTGGCGTAGTAATTTTTTCAATAAAAAAATCGCTTATAAAAATTCTCCATTTTCTATCAAGAAAAAGTATCGTAATATGACCTGAAAACTGAAATAAATATTTAAAATTTTCTCCCGTAATAGACATTTCATTCCTAATTATTTCAAAAAAAAAATCATTGAAATCGGTTAATAACCTAAAATTTTATAGGGGTGTTTCCATTCTAAATGGGTCACACTGTATAATAAACCTGCATGCCAAACACTGTCAAAGGCCTTGTTTATGTCCATAAACAAACAGGCTGTCCTTTTATCAATAATAGTTATTTACCTAACAAATGCGGAAAATGGTACTTTCCCGCAGATAGAGGGCGGGAAAACCGCTTCCCGCATGTGTTAGGTACACAATGTTTCCTACGAGAGATCATTTTTCATTCAATTGAACGAAAATGTATAGTAAAATTACTAAAATGAAAGCCTCTGTATGCAAAGATGATTGAAAGTGTATTCTTAATTGAGAAATCAAATATACAGTTATGGTTTTTTGAATTAAATGTATTTTTTTGAATTAAATGTATTTTTTTGAATAAAAGAAGTGCGGAAGAGAAAAGTTACTTTTCTGCGCTAATTTTTTCTTTGCTTGAAAATCTCATAAAAAGGTTGGTAAAAATGGGTTTTTTTTTGCTTTACACATATAAACTTCAAAATTGCAGGTTTATGATTCATTTATTGTAAATTAATCTTGCAATGCGGAAAAGTAACTTTACCGCACTAGTGTGGAAAAGTACTTCTTTTCCACACTAATTAGTTGTAGAATAGGATAAAAAAATATTATTGGCTGTAAAATCTGGCATTACGTAACTCAAAGTTAAAGTTAAAAAATTGTTAATTTCTGTGTTAATCGTAGATAAAATATTGTACAATACTCGTGTGGTATGGCAAATTAATGGACGTCTCGTCTATAAAAATGCTCATACCACACTACTACTATTATCAATTATTATCTTTTTTTAATTTTTATCAATTATTAACTATTATCAAAATGACTCTCTCTCTCAGTCCTTTCACCCTCGAGAGGGTATGGTGGCACCATGATGAAAAAAATGACATTACGGACATTATTTCCTTTTTATAAAATTGTGCAAAAAAGTACACTTTTTTGAATGAGTTTTAGTTCAAAAGTTTTTCTTTTTTGCACTATGTTTTCATTTTTTAATGATCTTTTGTGCAAAAAGTTGTTATTTTTACCCGTCACAAAATAAAACTTTTCTACGCTGGAAATACAGACTAAAAATAAACTATACCTCTTGAAACAAATAAGTTTTTATAGGTACGTTACATTTATAACTTGAATTAAATTGTAAAACAAAAATTTGGATTGTCCCTATTCAGAGAATTGTATAGTCTGTTAAGAATGATAACCTATTAACTTGCAAAAATAAAATTGTATGGCAACAAGTAGTAACTATAATAGTTTTGTTGTGTGTATGGCCACAATGCGGCAAGGCTNCAATTACNGCGNGNNNATNCCCGTAGCGCATNCATNNNTTGAGNCGAGAAGNNGTCTNNCGTANACGAGNTCAGCNANGGNCATTNNNTCGGAGNNGTCGNAATCCNNTACTCNGGAGAACGACAAGGGCACNAGNACTTANGTNNGATNNGCNNCCTTGTGGCANTTNTAGGGNATAGTAACGGCGGNTNCATGCTTATGNCAGGNAATGTCCGGCCCTTNNNNGACCAATCCAAGAGATCNNTNGNNCACGNNTGAGGATTANGCGACATTGGNCCCATNCNNAAGNCNCAANGCNNGNNANAGGCTNGATGTGTTCGATGNCCTTGATCTNGNTNCATNNNAANNTAACCTCANCGAGTNCCCGNACTTGNGCAATCNGAGAGGGNCAAAGACTAAGATNGATAAGTNAGTGCGNGCNGNACGCTCTCACTCTACTTCATAGANGANNNTATCNGCATACTGATGCACCGANTCTAAAATCATCCACTCTCGCTCATGCTATTTGTTAAAACAAATTACTTAGAAACGAGTATTCCAATTTTTCCACAGGAAAAATTAGATGCACGAGGGATATTTGGTAAGATTATTTCCTGAGTTAAATAAACAGTTTATTTTAATTAAAACAATAAGAACAATAACTTTCAAGCTAGAAAGGGTAACACTATTCTTCATGTTGTTGTGAGGAGTGTGCAATTTTTTCGATTTTTTTTTTCCGGAAAAACTGCTGACAGCTAAGTTGACACAAGTGATTTTTCCACTTAAAATTTACATTTGTTATACTAATTCTTGATAGCGATTGGTCAAAATTGATAGGAAGGAAATAGTCGCTGTAATCAAGTGACAATTGCATTGTAGTGTTAATGGATGAGGGGTATAGTCCGTGTAATTAGTTTCATGTTTTGGCATCATCAGACACATTTAGTTCATAACACGTCTCATAAATGATAGTTGTGTGCAACATCTGGTGACATCTGTACTCAACTCTATGAGTTAGAAAGTACAGATGGCGTTCCAAAATCTAGGAACAGCACCATTAATGCCGCATCATTCGGTAAACACCGATCTGATTGGTTGAAAATGGTGAGGTTTTGTTTTTTGCTTATCAATCCCAATCCTCTGACCGGTTTCGCCGTATTACGGCTCATCAGAGAGGCTATAGGGCACACAACTATCATTTCTGGCATCCAGTTGACTATACTGGAACGAAGGTTTTGTTCTTTGGTTATCAAGCCCTATAGCCTCTCTGATGAGCCGTAATACGGCGAAACCGGTCAGAGGATTGGGATTGATAAGCAAAAAACAAAACCTCACCATTTTCAACGTCTCATAAAGTTATAAGAAGATATTACTAATAAAATAAATATGTATTATTGAAAACCAGTCTGCGGTCTTAATTCTTTTAAAACGGTATTTTAAACTACATATTTGTTGTTTATTAAATTCGACTACGGCATCTCAGCCTCGTGCAACAGAGCTGCAATCAACATCATCACATCCCGACGAATGGAAGGAAGGTGTTATCATCCCACTCCACAAAAAAGGGGACCAAATGCAGTGTAAAAATTACCGAGGTATGGCTCTGCTGAGTCATGTCTACAAAGTATTCTCAAACATTCTGCTTCAACGTCTTTCTCCATATACCGAGGAAATTATCGGAGACTATCAATGCGGCTTTCGAAGCGGAAGATCAACAACTGACCAGCTCTTCACTATCCGTCAGATTCTGGAGAAATGTTGGGAGTTTAACAGCAGCCTGCATACCCTTTTTATATACTTTGAACAAGCATAACAAGCATATGACAGTGTTATTAGAGTGAGATTGTGGGAGGCTATGGGGGAACTTGGTGTTCCGCACAAACTGAGTCGACTGTGTAGAGCGTACCTCGAGGGGGCAAAGAGCCCCGTCAAAATCGATAGTGAGTACAGCCAAGCATTCCATATTAACAGAGGTCTAAAACACGGGGATGCTTTGTCGCCAGTACTATTTAACCTTGCACTAGAAAAAGCAATAAGAACAGCATCAGTGAAAGCAGAGATTTTTGGCCCAGGAGGTCCCAAACTTATTTTGACCTACGCAGATGACATAGGCGCAGTAGGAAAAAGCACTATTATTGTGAAGGAAAATTTCATAACGATCGAAGAAGAAGCTCAGAGAAAAGGTCTACGAGTAAATGAAGGAAAGACCAAATACATGCATGTCTCCCGCAACTCCGCGCGAGGCTAAGTCAGGCAGGGAGCAGCCATCTGGGCGCAGTGATAACGACAGACAATAATATTCAGGAAGAGAATAAACAGCGAATCACACAGGCAAACCCTGCTAATATCAAAATTTATCAAGCCAAAACCGAAATCTATCAAACAATGATACGACCAGTACCAACATACGCCAGTGAAACATGGACACTGACAGTTCGCGACACAGAGCTCCTAAGAAGGTTTGAGAGAAATATCCTGCGCATGATATAATAATATGGTCCCGTTCGAGACCCTGAAACCGGCCATTATAAGATGAGAAGCAATGCTGAGCTTGCCTAAATATATCAAAGCCCCGACATCATTCAGGAGACAAAAGTCCGGCAGACTAAGATGGGCAGAGCATCTGCAAAGAAGCCAAAACGATCGCATAAAACAACGGGTATGGGAGGAGCCACCAATAGAAAAAATACCACTGGGAAGACCCAGGCTCAGATGGAGAGATAACATCATTAAGGATCTGGTTATCGCTGGGCTAGACCAGCAAGAATAGAGGGAGATGACCCACGACCGTTCCAGGTCGAGGCAGATAGTCAAGGCAACCAAGACCCACCCTGGGTTGTAGTGCTACAGAGTAGTAGTAGTAGTAATAGTACGGCATTTCAGAAAAGACCACAATAGTTATTTGAATCTTTTTTATTTTACATATTTTCCGGTTAGAATTGTAGTTTAGAATGTTCGGTCTGTGATATATCAGTTCAGCCGTCAGCTGCAATGGCCTAAATTGTTAAAGAATATCTAACTTTCATTATACTTTGCTCAGGATAAAAAGAAGTATCATCAAGTTTACAAAGAAATGTTTGCTTTAAAATGATTTTGCTTGATCTCAGGTTTTTCCCACTTCTTTACACGATTAATTCAAGGTTGCTAATGCAATAATAACATTTACTGTGTGAATGAAGGTGCTAACTTGAATGGTAATCTTTCTTGAGGTAGACATAACCGTACCAATGACCTCATATAAATCGCAGTTGTTAAGCGCGTTTGTTCAAGGGGGTCACCAACTCTCTGGTCAATTTAGTTTACAGTTTTATAATCACTTCAATTTCCATTTGCTAAGTGAATTACGTACACACGTACATTAAGTTGAAGAACAATTAATAAAATTTCAAATCAAATTTTTCATTTTTTTCTGTAATAAAATTTTTGTGTAGTTTGGCTAATAATTTTCAGAAATCTGACATGAATAAAGAATCCGCCACATAACTATGCGTGCACGTCATAGACGATTATGACATCATAAATGAGCAATGTAGCCAAATCTCTCAACACTTGGGAGGTTAAAGACATTTTGGTAAAATAGGTTATTTGTCAACTGACAGTATTTGAGCTCGCTTGACATGTTATTTTTCCATCTATTCCATCTAATCGCTAGTTAACGACTATCTTACTTTTCTCTTATAACTTGCAAAAAATTTGCCCTTTTGTACCTACCTTGTTTTATTTATTTATAGATTATATTCCAAATTGCAGTAAGTATCGAGTTGATCAGCATTAGTTATTGCCTTGGCTTCTATAAGTGTGTTTGCTCGGCTCTCATCCGTAGAATTGTTCTGAAAGTAGGTAAACAGATCTTGGACAACCAAAAACTGGAACCATTTATGGTTTTGTCACGCTACTTTTAAGGCCAATGTATATAAATTCAAACTTTAAGACGAGATTTTCTGAAATGACAGAATAACACAAACTGTCAGTTTTGAATTTTTATCAATATATGGCACCTGCTATAAAAACAATCCCAATTTTTATTGACAACGTTGTAAACATGAGTTGGTTCGTTTACACCCATCAAGCTAATATGAAATTAATACTATTCAATAAAATGGTAAATAAAGTAAGTTGTAATTTATTTGAATATTAGATTCAGGAAACTCTCAGTTGTTTCGGACATTTTTTATGCTTAAAATTATTTAAATTTGTTGTAATAAAATGCGGTAGAAACGTAGTCAATTTGGTTTCAAAATTTATTTTTTCTAATTTTGGCATATAAAGTGTCACTTTTCAAAACTGATTAGAGTGACAAAACGTTTTACTTTTCGTAACTACGAAAAGTATCACTTTATGTAACTAGTTATGAAAAGTTCATTTCATCACTCCCTGTTTTTATGCATTTCCGTAGAAACATCCATCATAACATGTCGTTGTCACAGTTTATACAAGGTGCTATGAAAGTGTGTGTATTTGTGTTAAATCACTTTAAAAGATGGTTTTCACAGCCTTTTGGTCAAAATTTGAAAAAATTATGTATGCAACACGTTTCGAAAATGTCTTATTGTGTAACTCATTTAAATTGTAGGACCTCGCTGCGCTCGCCCTACAAACATTCATTCGTTACACAAAATCGATCTTTTCGTAACTGGTTACATAAATAGCTATTAAATTATGTTTATTTTTCTTTATTAGTAAATTATGTTGCAGAAGCTGTTTAAAATGTCTGCCCTAAACTTTTAAACACTTTATTGCTCAATTTCTATATGTATTTAATAAAAATTAGAACATCAGTAATTTGACATATTTAACAATACAAATTTTTACACACAAAAAATAAATGTAAACATTTATTATTCTATCTAAAATTTTAAAGTTGCCCCTATCCCGTAAAATAGCAATTATTCTTTTACTTAAAAGTACTATGTTACTAAGAATAGAAAAAGGCGATTATTGATATTATTACAATTATCTCAGTCTACTCCAGTGTAACATATACTATTTTCTTCAAATGTTCTTCAGTGCAAATGGCAAAATCTCGACTGATTTACAATAATAACTTCTGTATACACCGGCATTATAACTTCTAGCCTAAAAATCAACAAACTTATGTCAATTTCTCGAAAATCGCCGCACGGCATTCATCCATTACATAGCTTCCTTTGAGTTACGTAATGATTGATTTTACTACACTAGTACAAGAGTATAATAATAGTTACAAATAAAAATAAAAAATAAATAATAATTATACAGGGTTATTCCAAAGTTGGTGCTTTCCTTTCACCTGCGAATAGGGCTTCAAAAAATTAGGTTTTTTTTCGTTTGACGCTTTTTAAAAATATGAACAATAACGAAGATACAGGGTGTCAAAGTTTTACTGAAAAAATAAAAATTTAATGATTTTGGCCAAACCACTTGAAGTAAGTAATTAAACAAAATTTTGTACGTGTCAGTAGCTACGTGGAAAGGAAATTTACCAAGAAACAACAATTTTCTTGCGTTTACCAGGGGCGTACGTATAATTTTTTTAAAACATTTTCGAAAAAAAAATATTACCCTACTGGTTTTTATTCAACATAAAATTTATTATTGAATTCCTTCTTCAATTCTAAAAATAAAATCCATTATATTATTTTTTGCTACGACTCACCGTTTTCCAGTAAAACAAAATAAAAACCGTCTTAATGCGTGCCTAAAATTAAATTCTGTTTTAATTTAAATTGTCAAATTATTAAAACTTAGTTGAAAGGCGGCTGAAATCTTTTGTTTTTGTTTATGTCTGTTGATAAGGAACAACCTGTCAGTTTCTTGAAATTGAATTAAAGTTATCTTTTATTTTGTTTTTTCAGTAAAACTTTGACACCCTGTATCTTCGTTACTGTTATATTTCAAAAAAACATCAAACGAGAAAAAAACTTATTTTTTGAAGCCCTATTCGTAGGTGAAAGAAAAGCCCCAACTTTGGAATCACCCTGTATATGGTCACCAATCTTTATTCTCATCAATACATAGAGAACAAAAATTAACAGTAATATTTAAAAAACAAAATTTTTCTTTTTCAGTTAAAATCTAAGTTGTTCCAATAGGGTGCAGGAGGGAAAGGAAAATCGGGAATGTCTCCTTTGTCTTCTCAAAGAGGGTCAAATATAGTCCATTTGTTAGGGTTGTTTTTCCATTTAGTTTGAATTTGTAGCAGTCTTTCTGAAATTTTTGTTTTGTTTCATTGTGTGCGTTCATAAAGGAGTTTGTTGGATGGATTATGTAAAGGGTTATTGGGATGTCTAATTTTTGTAATTAGTCTCTGCAATTTGTTCAGTGGTCTGTGTGATGTTTGGTTTTCTCAGTAGCATTTATCCTCAATACATTTCCATAATCTAACAGAGGCTTACAGACGGATTTATAAATTGTCGTGGCTGTTTTAGTACTTATTCCTTTGTCTTTGTACGTTAGTGATCTAAAGTGTTTTGTCCTTCTGATAATTTCAGTTCTAATGTTTCGTAAATTTTAATTTTTTTTGCCAATAGTCACTCCCAGATATTTTATGTCGTTTTTGGGTACAGCAGTAGTTTATATTAATTTTATGATTACAAAAAATAAGTGGATTTTTGTTTAGTCGTCACTTATAAAACTATGTCATTGTATTGTTTGTCAAATTCTGAAGTCTTTCTGCAGCTTTTGAAGTAGTTTTGTCATGTACGAGAAGTGCAGAATCGTCCGCGTATTGTAATATGTAAGATGTTTTGTCAATGTAATTTTTGTCTTAAAAATGATGATTGTAAATGTCGTGGCAGTATATGTTATAAAGAAGTGGGGAAAGTGGGGAGCCTTGAGGAAGCCCTTGCTCGGGAGAGAAAGAATAGGAATAGTCAGTATTGATGCGTACTTGTAGTTGTCTATTTTGTAGTAGGTTTTTAATATTGTAAAGGTATTTTGGTATTTGAAGTTGATGCAGTTTATATAATAAACCTGCATGCCAAACACTGTCAAAGGCCTTGTTTATGTCCATAAACAAACAGGCTGTCCTTTTATCAATAATAGTTATTTACCTAACAAATGCGGAAAATGGTACTTTCCCGCAGGTAGAGGGCGGGAAAAACGCTTCCCGCATGTGTTAGGTACACAATGTTACCTACGAGAGATCATTTTTCATTCAATTGAACGAAAATGTATAGTAAAATTACTAAAATGAAAGCCTCTGTATGCAAAGATGATTGAAAGTGTATTCTTAATTGAGAAATCAAATATACAGTTATGGTTTTTTGAATTAAATGTATTTTTTTTAATAAAATGAGTGCGGAAGAGAAAAGTTACTTTTCTGCGCTAATTTTTTCTTTGCTTGAAAATCTCATAAAAAGGTTGGTAAAAATGGTTTTTTTTTGCTTTACACATATAAACTTCAAAATTGCAGGTTTATTATTCATTTATTGTAAATTAATCTTGCAATGCGGAAAAGTAACTTTACCGCACTAGTGTGGAAAAGTACTTCTTTTCCACACTAATTAATTGTAGAATAGGATAAAAAAATATTATTGGCTGTAAAATCTCGCATTACGTAACTCAAAGTTAAAGTTAAAAAATTGCTAATTTCTGTGTTAATCGTAGATAAAATATTGTACAATACTCGTGTGGTATGACAAATTAATGGACGTCTCGTCTATAAAAATGCTCATACCACACTAGTACTATTATCAATTATTATCTTTTTTTAATTTTTATCAATTATTAACTATTATCAAAATGACTCTCTCTCTCAGTCCTTTCACCCTCGAGAGGGTATGGTGGCACCATGATGAAAAAAATGACATTACGGACATTATTTCCTTTTTATAAAATTGTGCAAAAAAGTACACTTTTTTGAATGAGTTTTAGTGCAAAAGTTTTTCTTTTTTGCACTATGTTTTCATTTTTTAATGATCTTTTGTGCAAAAAGTTGTTATTTTTACCCGTCACAAAATAAAATTTTTCTACGCTGGAAATACAGACTAAAAATAAACTATACCTCTTGAAACAAATAAGTTTTTATAGGTACGTTACATTTATAACTTGAATTAAATTGTAAAACAAAAATTTGGATTGTCCCTATTCAGAGAATTGTATAGTCTGTTAAGAATGATAACCTATTAACTTGCAAAAATAAAATTGTATGGCAACAAGTAGTAACTATAATAGTTTTGTTGTGTGTATTAGCTCTTAAGCATAACATTTTTATCAGAACAGTTTTTATAATGATAAACTGCAGCCAGCTGTGAGGGTACAATTGATTTGGTCCAAAAATAGAAAGTTGACAAGTGACCTACTTAGTATAAGTAAAAATAAATTACTAGAAATTTTATATATTTTTCCTTACATTAATTGTTTTGGAGCAATGGAGGGAAAATGTCTATTTTTTATATAATGATCAAAAGAGATTACGGTGCTTATTTCAATCTTCATTCGCTCGCGATTTCATCACTCAAGAATTAATCTTAAAATATCAGTTTTTTACTACCGTGCCTAGTAAACACTTTTATCACGTTAACACCCTGTATATTATTATATTTTTAGATTCTGCTAACGACTTCAAGTATGTATGTATCTGCAACGGTTTTCAAGGTATTGACGTATGAAAAATGACATTTTCACATTTTGGAGTGTCATAGCTTCTATGCAGAAGGAGTTAGAGCAAAATGGCTTGCATGTTGCTATCTTAATATAATTAATCTATCTTTATCTGGTGTATGCCAAGGACATACTGCAAAGTTTGACAGGTGCCAATTTTTGCACTTTTTGACACCTTTCAAAATTGAAAAATGTTACCGGGTGATAGATCTCAAAAACTTAAAATAGGAACATGCAAACCGTTTTGCTCATCTCATTAAGAGCTATGACGGTTCAAAGTGCGAAAACGTCATTTCTCAAATGTCAATATCTCGAAAACAGTTGCATATAGAGATAGGTTATGACACATACAACATATTTTAAATCTTTAGGAGAATATACAGAGTGGGCCATTTAAAATAGTAAAGTTGACACTTCGGGTACCTACGGTGGTACCACAAAAGTGAAAATATTTTAGATGAACTGCCCCGCTGACTTTAGTATACCATCAAATTTTCAGAATTAGGCTCCTTACGGTTTTCCCATGATGAATAGCGGCGGTTCTTGGTGGATCACCCTGTATTATGATGTCATTTATACGTCCTTTGAACCATCAGCAGTCAGAATCATAATGATGTATCAGAAGTTTGTGATTAACTAACTATTATTAAGTTTGTGTGAAAAACTTATAAATGTAGATCGAACTGTCACTGTAGTGATTGATGGCCTGCTATCTGTCGGCTTAAATCGGAACTAAGCAAACTTAAAATTTGGCGGGACTACATTGTTTGATAATGTTTTCTTATATTTTAATAAGTTTGTTTTACTTCGTAATAAAATCGTTTTTAAACCGTGAATAGATTACAGTGTAATTACAGTAATTATTAAAATGTCCAAATTTTGCAGTATTTACACGGTTGCAAGAATAAGTTTGCTCTTAAATTTATAAAAGCATATCTTTCTTTACCGGTTTCGGCGGGCAGAAAAACAGTAGAAAAAAAAAGAAATTTTTGTAGTAGTAAGTACCGGTTTCGGCTCTTAAGCCATGAAAGTGGTCGGGATCACACAAATAAAACAAAGACGTCAAAATTAAATCCCCATGAGCAACGCGACGAGGGATTTAAGACATAAGGTCAATAAAAGCTGTCTAAACCGTGGATAATATAGCGTTTTTTTCCACTATCAACCACATTTTTGATGGTCTTTATAATGAAAATTTATTATAGAATGTAGGTAGTTTATTACCTTAAAAATATCTTCACTCACTTCAGTATTGAGCTACAACCGTAACAACATAACCTCGATCGATTTTTTTGCATATTAGAATGATGCTAGTAATTACAGAGATTAAAATACAAAAAAAAAGTAATTAAACTTTTCTAGCATATCACTTTTTACCCCTTGTGAGTTTAGGCTGTGCTATGGCATACGAGTCACTGCGAAATACATGAATGAAAGAACATTAAAAATCCTATATTACGCAAACTTTGAATCTGTGCTCAAGTATGGGATAATATTTTGGGGTTCTAATAGCTTAATGGAAAAAATTTTTGTTTTACAAAAACGAGCACTTAGAATAGTCAAGAAAATGGGATACAGGGAGAGCTGCAGGGGGGTTTTCAAAGCTAATTGCATTCTGACGGTGTGGGGACTATATATTTATGAATGTATAGTTTTCTTTTTCAAAAACAAAAGTATGTTTGATCTGGAGGTACATCATAGTTATAACACTCGAAGCGTAAATGTAAATTATCCGATACACAGATTAACTATAACCGAAAAAAATCCATATTATGCCTGTTTGAAGCTTTTTAATACATTACAAAATGATTTAAAATTAGAAAGAAATGAGAAACTTTTTAAAAGAAAGGTAAAACAGATGTTAATTAATTTAGAGCCATATTGTATCAGGGATTATGTAAGAGACTATTAGGTGTACACTCATTCTTAAAATGACGCTGTTTCTTTTTGTGTTTTTATGTATGTTTTTTGTAGTTACAGGAAATGTATTGTGACCATAATTAGAAATAAAGAAGACTAACTAACTAACTAGGCAATCTGTATAAATGTAGTTGTTGTCTCAATAAGTCGTGGATAAAAATTTGTCTATTAAATGTGGCCATGAGAAAATGCTGGAAAAAGTGTTCATCCTTCTAATTTACTGTTATTTAACGTTTTGATACCACTAAAATAAAAAAATGTCCGACAACTCTGAAAATTTGAAAGTCTTATTTTTCGGTTTTTTGCTTAAATCTCGGAAACAATGTGTCCTACCGATAAGACCTCTCTAAACAAAATGAAAGCTGCTACAAGTTTTATTCCGCCAAGTGTTTTGATATCTTGTAAAGTTTTTGAGATATCCGCTCTTGAAAGTGTGTAATTTTGAAAAATTATATTTTTTTCTTCACTTTATCGCTCTTTTTGACCGGATAACTCTTTAACCATACACCGAAAAGCTGAATGCTGACTGTAGGGTTTGTTGGTAAGCAATGGCTAAAATGGTAAATTCAACATTTTCTAACATCAAATTGACTCGAAAAGACCGAGCTCTTCCTCTTTCAACAGTGAACTCATCGGTTCAAATCAACGACGAAAAGATTCCTGTGGACCCATTCTTGCTATTCCGACGTATATCCATCAGCAATAAAACAGACGAAGATTTAAAGCTATACGTGAAATACGAATTAGCCCCGTTCTCATTAGCCTTATTCAGTGCAAGTGGGTTGAGGAAAGCGACTAAGTCAGCGCTGTACAAAATATTCAACACTACGACCAAGGATGTACACTCCTTCATAAAGTAATTTGGCAAAGAGGAGCAAAGATATCGACAATCTGCAAAAGCTACATCCACTTTATCACGATGAACTACCACGGAATAAGATGTACTATAGTCTTTGACGGTTAGTCGTCAAAGACTCAGGAAGTCTGCAGACATCTATTTCAGCGAAGACACCGAGATAAACGTCAAACAAGAAGATTTTCTGTTGAATCAGTTCAACAAAAGCAGACTCATCACACCAAGGTTTCAAGGACGTGCTGTTTTTGCATGCATTTACTGGATGCGATACAATATCCTTCGCATTTCGAAAAACCACGGTCGCATTTGCGAAGTTGTATCTGAAGTCGCCAGAGATCCAGAAAGCGTCAGTAGTTTTTTCAGATCCTTCCTCTACCACCGCACAAGTACAAAAGGCAGGTGAAACCTATATGTCAAAGTGGTATGCAGCTCCAGCGAGAGGTCTCCCTGAATGCCTACAGGTACAAGTCATTTTTGAAATCGGTGGCCACCATCAAACCTGATATCTCTTGTTTTTCTCCCACCCAAGGAGCAGTAAAACAGCTGTTCCCTCAGAACATTCCATCAAGTTCAGCTGTGGCTAGGAAATGAGGTGCCTCCTCAGATGTATGGGTGGAAGATTGAGAACAACTGCCTGGTCCCCGGACCCCCTGAGTTAGCTCCTGCACCGGACGATATTCTTAAAATGATTTTCTGCCGTTGCACGAAAGACTGTGCCAGCGCGAGGTGTGGCTGCACAAAAACAAACCTCAAAAGCAAGCCTCAAATGTTCCCAAGCATGCCAAAATTGCCAGGGGAACTGCCTGAATGAGGTCCCTCAAGTTGACTCCGAAGATGAAGAGGATCAGGAGGATCCTGTGACCGTTTCTTTACAGGGATCCGATGGAGAAGACGATAGCGAAGCGAAAGATGAAGACGTAGACGAAGATCAAAGTCCTTCCCCCCTCAAGAAAGCAAGAAATTAACCGAATTCTTCCTACTGTTGTAATGTTTTAAATTAATTTTCTATGAGAATAAACTTTTTTTTATTAGTCGACAGTTGACTCAAAGCTTCAGATTTTACGCTCAACACTGAAACTGCTTTAACATTTGAAGGAGACAATAGATGAAGTAGTAAAGAAATATACTAGTATAGAAATATATATTATTGAAAAGATTTTCATGCTTTACAACCCTATGGCCAGTATTTAGTTTTTCGGTGCATGGGTAAACATTTATCCGATTAGTAGTATTTGTATTTGCTGTCTCCCCTATTTAAAAAGACAGCCGGCGCCTTTTTTACATCATAAGCTCCTGAAGATGAGTACTTATGTATTTGAAACTAGTCGAGCGCACCTTCTTTGACTAGAGGTTTAATAAAGTTTGTTGTGGAGAAGGCTGAGAGTTCTTCACCCCCCTTTTGTATCTTAATAAAAGTTAATTAATTATATTTTTTATTTTTTATAGACCACCGATTTGAGAAGAATCGAAGTAACTGAAAGTGCTGAAAAAGATCTGTTTGCTTGAAGCCATTGCACGATAACTAAAAATATTAGTAAGTTAAAGAGACTTACTACGAGGCTCCGTGGAATGGCCGTTGAAAGTACTTCCAAGAGTTGGAAAGGTAAGAGCGGTTTTAAAACATTATATGTATTACTCTAAAATTAGTTCTTATTTTGTTTTAATTCTCACAAAATACGCACAGAGAACTATAATCTTAGAAATTTATGTTTAAAGTTATCATAAATCACTGAGGGAAAATATTTCTACATCAAAATCTTGTCGGTAATAAAAACTGATAAAATCGATAAGCAAAATATAAAAGTACGCTTTGTATCCTCATAACAATACATCGTATCGCAAGATACATATTGACTTACATTTCTAGTATAGGTGGAGGTGTGGCTTTTGCCTTGATACTGCTATCTATTACTACGCAAACAGCTTGTATTTTTACCAATAATGTTTTTTTATTGTTATTGTTTATGCAAAAACATTTTTTACTTCTAAAGTAGTACATATAATACATACGTAATATTAAACTGCATTATTACATTACGATAATATTTAAATTATACTTACATATGCACTTTAAATATTCATTTGATACTTAAAAAAATAATATATTTCTTAGCAAATGCGCAAAGTAAGTCACGGTGTCTGAATATGCCCAAAGGACATTGAAGTTCGGGCACAGACAAATGTCACACTCTGCAAAAGTTAGGAAGATATTTTAGATACCAGTTTGTCACATGCACCCTTTTGGTCTCACACTTAACTTTAACGACACATTAAAAAGCTTTATGTTTCATCTATACGTTATGAATACATAATACCTTGGAAACGGTGTAGGTTATAGTGTTCATAACAACCTGAAGGCATTATCGGCTGGCGTTATCATAACATTGTATGCACCTCAGGCGTTAGGGAGAGTATAATGTTCATCAGGCCAAAACCTGTCCTTCGGGCCATAAGCTCTCGGGCTCACTCAGGACGTTATGTTCTCTCTAACGCCCTTGGTACATAAATATAGCTATTACGACCGTTGTTTTGATTCACAAATACAAACAAATCAAAAGAACACAAGTATGCACAAAATTAAAATTTTATACTTGCATTCTTGAAAGTTCTTCTTCTTGGCTATTATTATATGGCGATTCGAACTTTATTAGCAGCTTGTCTAAACAAATGGTTAGTTGACAGGCCAAACCACTTCCTTAGTTTTTGCATCCAAGAGTTTCTTAAAAGTTCAGCCGGCTATAAATGTTATAGTGTCGTATATGGCTTTAACGCCTAATTGTAAAATGCAAGCAATGCGGTTGAACAATACTGTCCCAACCCAAGCTTATTATCCATGACTACGGATTTCATAAAGTTTCACATGTGACAATGTTGCTTTGATGCATCGTAGTAGAATCGTTAATATGAATGAATTATTTAATGAAGACATACCGAATTTCACTCTGTAGGGGCTAAAAGTTTGGCTTTACTTTCCACAAAATCGTAAGTCCCTTATCGAAACAAATACATAAATTAAGATGAGAACTTTATTAAATCTGGATGGAGAAAAAATATTGAACTCAAATATTTGAGCAAGAGTCGACGAGACCCGATTGCTGGAATAGTATATTGTACAACAAGGGTGAATAAGATGTCTCTATCGCACGAGGAGGAAAATTTGAGCACGACGCCGAAGGCCTCGGACGAGGGCGATATGGACAATTCGCCCGAGTTTTACAGGCTATTTTTTCTACGACTAATTGGAATTACTTACCAAATTTCCCACAAATAAACACTCAATGTTTGAAACGTTTCCGTGTTTACATTATCACTTTTGACGCAGCCAAAGTTTGACCGGTGTCCTGGATTGTTACCGGGTGACAGCTGATTAACTTCGTCTTTTAGGTTGACGTGTTGAATGGTTTTGATTCATTGTAAATTGTAAGTTTGTATCATTTGCTTTATCATATAATAAAGTAGATGTTTTTATTCTTTAATTGCACACTAACTGAAACTTGAACGGCTTTTTCATTGCCTCAAAACATAAGCCAAAATGCAATGTTTTGATACCAACTGTCAGTGAGGATGACAATCAGAAGAATTATTTTGTTTACCTTCAAGATTAGCTGTAATTGGTCTATTTCATATCGCACGCTGAAAATGGCCTGTGATTGGTCTATTTCATATCGCAGAGTTGCGGTAAGTCTAGGATTCTGTATTCGTTCAACCGCTGGCGATTGCCTACTTATCCGTTCTCTAAACTGTTAAGGAATGAACCAATATCCCTGTACGAGTAGAAAAAATACTTTACCCAACAGTTAGGAACAATATTTGTTCTACGAGGAACCCCAGACTTTTAAATTCCGTAACCTTCTTTTAATATTGTTACGGTCTGGGCCTACTATGCTCGATACTGGATGAAACCGACGCGCCGTAATATCTGGCCGGGCGCGTATTAAAGTAGGCCACAGAAGGAGGCGCCATACCTGGAATAATCGAGGCAAACCGCGAAGCGTTTCGCGGTCATTCTAGAACGTGGTTTGCGAATATAAAAGAAGCGGCGTCGTCGACAGAGTTAGTGTGTGTGAGTAGTAGTGAATTTGGGAACGCGGTAAAGTTTAAATAGTGGAATAATTGTGGAAGTGTTTTTAGTAGCTGTGTTAATTATTGTACGGAGTGTTTTGAAGTGTTAATAAATTTATTAATTGTTCAGTTAAACTGACTTTGTGTGAACCCACGGGAAAATCGTAACAATTGGTGTCAGAAGTGCGATCAGACTTTAGTGCGACGTGAATTGGAACTAAACTTCGGGTTAGAGACTTGTGTTCAGAACCGGACTAGAGATTTTCGGAACAGTGGTGTGTTAAATTTATTTTATGCCAATAACAAGACGTCAAAGTGCAAACATGGAGGCCCAATTTGCAGCTATTATGGCAATGCTTAAACAAGACAAAGAAGAACGAGAAAGGATTCGACAACGAGACAAAGAAGAACAAGAAAGGATTCGAAAACAAAACAAGGAAGAACAAGAAAAGATTCGACAACGAGACAAAGAAGAACAAGAAAGGATTCGAAAACAAAACAAGGAAGAACAAGAAAGGATTCGACAACAAGAAGAAAGGATTCGACAACAAGACAAGGAAGAACAAGAAAGGATTCGACAACAACAAGAAAGAATGCGACAACAAGATATAGAAATGCGTCAAGAAGATAGAGAGTGGCAAGAAAAGCGTAACGTAGAAATATTGAACGTTCTAGCGGGGACCAAGACAGACATCCAAGAGTATGTAACCCATAGTCTCAAAAAGATGGAGTATGACGTTCAGGTAAAATTAAATGATGCTCGGGAGGACATTAATAGAATTCGGAATGATGTCGAGATAAAGCTACGCGACTTAAAGCGAAAAATTGACAGCAGAGGAGCCAGCTCTACAGTGATCACCGGAAACGGGCTCAACAAGATCAAGCCTCCCACATACGACGGTCAAACTTCATGGGCAATGTACCAACTCCAATTTGAGGCCGCTGCAAATGCAAATGGATGGAGTACCAAGGAAATGGCTGTAGCACTAGTAGTGGCATTACGAGGACCTGCATTGGAGCTGTTACAGACGGTGCCTATCGCCCAACGAAGCAACTATGAAGCATTAGTAGCTGCCTTAGAACGTCGTTATGGGGATCAACATAAGAAAGGACTGGTATCGAACGCAATTAATGGCAAGACAGCAGAAAACTGGTGAAAATCTGGAAGAGTTTGAAACCGAAAATTCGTCGCTTGTGCATCTGGCTTACCCAGCCGTCCCGGATGAAATCCAAGAAGAACTTGTGGCACAGTATTTTGTAGATGGGATTCGAGATCCGGAGGTAAAGAAATGGCTGAAGATGTTCAAAGGGAGCAACAACAGCGAATTACTGATTCGAGCGCTGGAAATTGAAGCTGCGTGCAATGATTTAAAGCCAGAGCCTATTCAAGAGGAAAGAGAACCGCCAGCCGATCATGTTGCTACATCAATAAGTAAAATTGAATCAATGTTCGGCCAATTAGTGCAACAAATGGCAGCATTAGGAAATGGTCAGTCCAGACAGTTGGAACGATCACGTCCGATCACGAGAGTGGAGTGTTATCGATGCGGACGTACGGGACACATTAGAAGGAATTGCAGACAGCGGTCTTGTTCTCCAAACCCACAGTGCCGACGAAATCAGGACATTAGAACAAATCACCGGAACTCTTCTGCTAAAAGAAACATTACATGTTATATTTGTGGACGTAAAGGACATTACCAATGGAATTGCAGTCAGCAGTCTCGTTTACCGACCCCGCAGAACTGGCGTAACCAGGAGAAGGAAATGAAGAATCCGGACAGACATTTACCGCGATATGTAGAGGATCGTCAAGCTTTGGGATAGTGATTTAAGGTACCGGAAAGGACAATTCATAATGGTTGGAGGATTGGTCAAATCGCGATGGTGACAGATAAAGAGGCTACAAAAAGAATGAAGAGCAGCGTTTCTAAGGAAGACATATTGAAAGGACAGCGCTCAGACTCTGATTTGAAAGTAATCAGAAGATGGTTGGAGAAGGATTTGAAACCGGATTGGCAACAGATTTCCAGATATGGACCAACAGTAAGGGGTTACTGGTTACAGTGGAATTCGCTTCGACTGCGAGATGACTTAATTACTCGCAAATGGGAAAGTCCAGACGGAAAACGCTTTGTTTACCAAACAATAGTGCCCAATTCCTGCAAAGAGAATGTGCTGCGAGAACTACATGACAGTCGCAGAGGAGGACACTTTGGAGTAAACCAGACTTTGGCTAGAATAAGAGATCGGTTTTACTGGATTAACTTCAGAAAGGACGTTGAGGAATGGTGTAAACGGTGTGACCAGTGTTCGTTACAGAAGGGATCCATCACAATTCGGGAACTTGAGAGAGAGAAGATGAAACCAAACAACAACCGTATGAAGATGACACTGGACCACAGACCAACTGGTGGCAATTATAAGGAAGGTGATGCTGTGTGGATGTTTCAACCCAGGAGGAGCAAAGGATTAAGTCAAAGATGGCAACGACACTGGGAGGGACCTTACAATGTGGTAAAAAGGTTAAACGACGTCGCCTACAGAGTTCAACGCAGCCCCAAAGGCAAGATGAAAATTGTCCATCTGGACAGACTCAAGAAATACCAGGGATTAGATGAAGCGGATCGGGACGATCAGCTTTAAGAGGGGGGCAGTGTTACGGTCTGGGCCTACTATGCTCGATACTGGATGAAACCGACGCGCCGTAATATCTGGCCGGGCGCGTATTAAAGTAGGCCACAGAAGGAGGCGCCATACCTGGAATAATCGAGGCAAACCGCGAAGCGTTTCGCGGTCATTCTAGAACGTGGTTTGCGAATATAAAAGAAGCGGCATCGTCGGACAGAGTTAGTGTGTGTGAGTAGTAGTGAATTTGGGAACGCGGTAAAGTTTAAATAGTGGAATAATTGTGGAAGTGTTTTTAGTAGCTGTGTTAATTATTGTACGGAGTGTTTTGAAGTGTTAATAAATTTATTAATTGTTCAGTTAAACTGACTTTGTGTGAACCCCAGACTTTTAAATTCCGTAACCTTCTTTTAATATTGTTACTTTGGAGTATACCAGCTTGTCACATACACAGTTTTTGTGTCATATTTACCCTTAAAGTCACTGTAACAAGGGTTTTGGTTTTTGGCTACCATCATCAACTTTAATTTTTATTTTGTGCACCATATTGGATTTTGACATTTTCGAATAGAGCTTTATTTTCTTATTACGGTGACGTATTACTTAATATGCTCCAGTCTTGCAATTTTGTAAAAATAACAACAAGTATGTTATGTTTTGCTATTTATTGTTAATGAGGTAATTTAAAGTAATTGACACTTTAACATTGCATCCTATAAAACATGACAACGTTACATGAAGTCTAACGTTTTTGTTTTTATTAACTATTATCAACTCTATTATTTTTTTTAATACGACCTTGCTTTTTTAATGCAGTTTATGAAAATACGATATTATGTCCTGTTTTCACTGATGTGCAACAAATGTTTGTTTCAAGTTTCAATATTGATTTAGTTAGACTTTGCTGAATCAATTAATAATGATAATGGCTCCAAGGCGAAATATCTGTTATTAAGTTTAATACATTCGTATGTATTGTGTAGAATTACAACATTAGCAATAAAATAGTAAAATCTATTTTTAAATTTTATGGCTAATAAAAGTTTTTTTATCTCAAACAGATACCAAGGATATTTCCGTTTTTTGTTACAATATTTTAAGGAATGGTCACAGCCTAGTTCCGAATTCTAACCTAAAATTGAAACAAACAAGCAAAAGCTAAAAGCTGAACTTTATTTAATTAACCACAAATAGTACTTTCAAAAAATAAGGTTGAATGTTGAATTAATACAAAAGGTTGATGAAGGTTATCAAAAATTGAAACATTGGACTTCAAATGTGACGTTGTCGAGGGAAACAAGTTGCAATGACCAGGAGTCAATTTTATTACTCTAACTTATTTTACCAACAAAAAAAACATAACTTTTGTTATTTCGGCGAAGGCTGAACCATATAATATGATATATTTTAATCAGAAAAAATAGCCTATTTAAAAAATGTATAAAATTCAGAATGGCGCCCATAAGAAAAATGAAAGTTATTGGTGATGGTAACCAAATACCGAAATGTCGGACCTCGCAAGTCATTTATATTTAGTTATATCATCAAATAATAAATCAACAAAAAAAAACTAATTTCCAAAATTTCGGTTTATTTTGGATATCTCCGGAAGTAATTAGCATTTTTGAGATTTTAAGGGGGCATAATATTAAATAATTTAACCAACCGTACCTTTTACCGTTTTCGATGTCCCCATACTTACACACAAATTTGTGGCACCCTTTATAGCCCTGTGAAACGTTATTTGACGTTACGTGACGTTACATTTGCAACGTGTGGTTGTTATTGGAAACTTATTAACATTTTATTACGAACCAATTTACGTCACTATTGCTGTGAGATTCGGCGGCTAAATTAACATGTAGTAACTGTAAAGGTTACGTTAAATGCCATTTTGTTACATAATTTGAACGTCTTGAGACGTACATTTGCTAACTAGGTTGTCATTTTTAGTAGTGTTTTTATAGTATACGCAATAAGTGTGAAACCTTGCGGCTTTGAAAGAAATTAAAGAGTAAAGCTAATATACTTCCTATTTTAAAGCAAGATAACACCACAACTTATATTGAAAAAAAAACAACCAATATAATGTTTGAATGACAATGATATAATAAGAATAAGGTGCCAGAAATAAAGTGATATAAGAAATAAGGTGATAGCAATATTATGGTTGCTGAACAACCAATTACTTCGTCGTATAGATCTCGTTTGATGCGCTAGTTAAATTTACAAACTAAAAATAATGATTTTTAAAAAACACAAATTTATTTCGGACGAGTTACAAAGTGAGCTTAATAATATGGAACTGGTTGGACCTAGTTCTTGAGCATAAAGTTCTTGGAATGTGTACTTAGTTTTAGGCCTATTAGATATCATGGTATTTTTAAAAATTGTGTCCCATGTCCAGTGGCGGCTCGTGGTAAATTTGAAAGGTAGTGCACAAAACGAGGGACAATCAGCGCCGCAGGCGAAAAATTTTTTGAGACCACTCCCAAAATTCCTACAATTTTAAAATATGTAATTATTTTCAAATATTGCACACTAACGTTAGGAAATACTGGAGGCATTTTAAAAAGTCGCGAAGAAAAATAACACGTGACTGATAAGAAAAACCCCGAGTGCACGATCTAATGGTGCACACGGGCCAGCTTAAAACATCGACTGACTCTTGACAGTCGCGGGGTACAGAGGGGGCGGACGGCGGAAGTTCGACCAATCAGATTTACTATACCCATGAGCTGTGCACTTGATTTTACCACGGCACACGCTGCACGGTGGCGGCGATGATCCGTAATTCGTCCAGATTTCGTTTATTTATTAATAAAAGCTTATTTATTTCCAAGATTAATACTTGGTATTAATAGAAAATTATTTCAATCATTATAAGATTTATAATGAAAACATGCATTTTTGGACTCAAAATTTGGGAGTGCACGTGCACATGTGCACTTATTGAGGAGCCGCCACTGCCCATGTCCCAATCCATGCGAATGGGGTGATTTGAATTATTAGGTCTTTGATTTTGGTAATGAGTTGTGTTGTGCTTGCGTGATTATACGTTTCAATCAATCAATCAATATTTCCACCATTCCATGACGGAACATAGGGCCTCAACAAAGTTTCTCCATCGGACTCTATTCCTGGCAAACATTTTGAGTTCTTGCCATGATTTATTCATTTTACGTGTTTCACTTAATATCGTTCTTCTCCAAGTTGTCTTTGAGCACCTAGCGCGGCTGCCCTGCCTTGGGGATTCCACTCCAGGGCCATTCGGGTTATATTATTTTCAGGTTTTCTAAGGGTACCCATCCCCATTTACGCTTCCGTATCTCTGCATCGTTCGGAGTCTGGTTTGTTCTTCTCCAGAGCTCTTCATTTGAAATGCGGGCCGGCCAAACAATGCGTAATATTCTGCGTAGACATTTGTACACAAAAACTTGCAGAGCCCTGGATGTTTCGCATCCATGAAGAAGAACAGATTTTACGTTTGTATTGAAGATACGTAGTTTTGTGTTTGTGGTGAATGCTCTCGAGCTCCAGACCCTGCTAAGCATTCCAAAAGCTCTCCTTGCTTTTTGTATTCTGGCCTTAATGTCAGTATCTGTGCCACCCTCCTTGTCAATTACACTTCCAAGATAAACGAAGTGTTCGACTAGTTCGATTGGTTGGTTCTAAATATGTAATGGATTAACGTTGTCAGTGTTAACTCTTAACTGTTTAGATTTATTGATATTAATCTTAAGACCAACTTTCATGGCTTCTTTACTGAGTCTGACGAGCTTCTGCATCATATCTTCAAAGGAGTAGGAGTAGGAGTAGGTCTTCTAGCCGGCCATTGAAGCCCCATCTTATTTCTTCTGTTCTGGTCATTAGCTTTGCGGAGAACGGAGTCCAGCACGATATTGAAGAGCATTGGAGAGAGGACACAGTCCTGCTTCACTCCGCTCGAGATTGTTATAGGTTCGCTTGGTATTCCTTTGTGAAGTACCTGACATGCAGAGTTTGAATAGAGCTGTTTTATAATTTGAATCACTTTGATTGGAATTCCAGTTTCCCTGAGAAGCTCCCACACTCCGTGATGCGAGAGTGTGTCCAAAGCCCGCTCAAAATCAATAAACACCAAATATAATGAAGTTCGGAACTCAACTGACTGTTCAATGATTATACGTAGGCTATTTATATGGTCGACGCAGGATTTATCCTTCCTAAATCCTGCCTGTTCCTGTCGCAAGTTTTCGTCTACGCTTGGGGAAATTCGGTCGCGAATTATCAAAGACATAACTTTGGTGATGGTATTTAGAAGGGTTATACCTCGCCAGTTCGTGCATTGGCTCAGGTCACCTTTTTTAGGAATTTTTATGATAAGCCCCGTTTTCCATTCTGCTGGAATGTGTTCGTTGTTCCATACTTGGGCAATAAGTGGTTGTATTAGATTCGCGATTGTGTTCAGGCATTCTTTAAAGATTTCTGGAGGTATATTGTCTCGTTCATCACATAAGACGAGTCCCTTTGGAAATTTTTGTTGGAGAACTTTTTCGTTATTTGATAGTTTTCTTTGCGTTGTTTTTTGTGGCAGCCTCCTCTGCTTCTCTTGCTAGATTGTTTATCTATTCCTTTTTGTCCCTTCTTGCACCATGTTTTACTTCTCTATTAGCTTTCTGTAAGCTTCCTTCGTGTTTCCTTGTCTCGTTCGTTGGCTATACTGTTTATTATGTTTTTAATTTCTTTCCTTCTAAGAATCTTGGTCCAAGTGTCATCTGACAGCCATTCGTTCCTCTCTATCCTCTTCACCCCCAGTACCTTTTCACTAGCTCTGACCAGTACTTCTTGGATGCAGTTCCAGGTATTATCCTGATTTCCATCTACGCTTGTAAGATCTTCTATCAGTTTTCTTTCAAAAGTGTCTCGTTTTTCTTCAGTTTTAAGTTTTTCTGTGTTAAATTTAATGCGTTTATATGTGTTGGCCTTTTTCTTTGCGGCCAGCCTAATCCTTATTTGGCCGATAACTAGGTGGTGATCTGAGGCCACGCCCGCTTCAGGTGTTACGTACATAAGATGCTTTGTACACCATTGTCGGATGGTAACTACAGGCTTGAACTCAACACTAACGGCTACGATCTGGACTGCATCGACAAACTAATCGATAAATTTCGCAGTTCTGTAGAGTTTTGCAGAGTCCAGACAGCTTTGTGTTTGTCTAGCCTGACTCGTTCCATCTCCACAGAAGAGTCAGGCAACATGTTCCTGATGCTAGGATTGTGCACAAAAGCAGTTCTTCCCTTAAGTCCTTCCTCGTCAACTCAAAGGACAAACTTATCCATGTGCACAAAAGCAGACTATATAAACTGGAGTGTAATGATTGTGACGTCACCTACATCGGGCGCACAATCAGAGCCTGGCAAACTAGAGTCGGTGAACATCTCAGTAGGACTAGCAGTTCTGCCTTCGGCGGGCATTTAACGAAAACTGGACACAGGTTCGACATTGGGACAAATGCTAAAATCCTGCACAACTTGTCAACCCGCAACTTCAACAGGTTAGACTTTCTGGAGGATGTGGTAATAACGAGGGAGATGGCGCTCAATTCAAGGTGTGTTAACACACAAGTTAATCTCAACAGAAGTTGTCACTAATCAATAAACAAACCCAAAACCATCATTTCCGTTTTATTAAGATTGATCGATAGTAACGACCTCTGTCGACCGAGCGGGCGGTACTGCTGGTACACCGGGAGGTTTTCTTTCTGCTCCTTTCTCCATTTAAGTCCGGGACTCGCCGGATTGGCGACAGATGTCTCCTCATCCTCTGTAAGATCATTACGACCTCTAACGACCGGTGGGACGGTTCAGGGCAAAAACTTCTAAAAATCAAAAACCAAAAAACTCCCGACCCCGGACAAATTTTTAAATTTTTTTAATTTTTAACTTTAATTTTACCACCCCCTTTTTTAACAATTTTAACATAGATCTGTAAGTTTTACATGTGAGGTGCAATTTTAGACTAAGTTCATGTGTTGAATGTTGCGCCCCTGAATTCTTGTAGACGTCTTAAGTCCTGTCCTTCAGCCCTAGACATGTGGTCTGTGGCTGATTGCGTGGTGGTCTCCGGTGGATCGGCCTCGATCTGACGAGTGAGTAACATTGGCTGATTAACTTCTTTCTCTAACTTTTCAACGACAAGCATGTATACCTTATTGTGCTGTTCTTTGGTTCTCTCTCGGCAGATTTGAGTGCTGATGATGGCCTAAAGGGCCGAAACTGATTCACAAAAGAATCTAATAAATAATTGCACGTAGTATACGCTTTTTACTGAACTACCCTGAGAAAGATACGTTAGACTGGTTCTCCTTTTATACTTACTGTTCGAAAATTTGGATAAGTGACGTACTTGTTGGGATAACGCTGATATTATTGTTTCAGTTGGTACATTATGGTAGAGATAACCGTTACAAATTAAAAAGAACCCGTATTGTTACATTATTCTCACTGAAAAATCTTTTATTTTACAAACTATATGTCCTTTCTTTTCCAGATATGCTATCATGTCGTCAAATACTCAACATAATGGTGATCTTTGGATTCATGTTCAATTATATGCTAAGAGTGAATCTGACCATAGCTATAGTAGACATGGTCGTAAGCAACAACAACAGCCATTTGAATTCCACCAACCACACCAACGCCAGTCAGTCTGTATCCCAAACGGATGAAACTCGATTTAACTGGAGTTCGGACCAATATAACGCCATCTTAGGTAAGATGTTTTAACTTATGTTTTAATTATTAATTTACGCTGAAAATACACACATTTTTTTAAACGTTGCAGGTAGTTTCTTTTGGGGTTATGTGTTAACCGAACTTCCAGGAGGACGGATGGCCGAGAAAATAGGTGCACGAAAAATATTCGGAGGAGGAATGTTGATGGCCTCTATTCTTACTGTACTCACGCCGGCTGCGGCTTATTTACATTATTACGTTATTTTAATTTTAAGGGCAGTCTTAGGATTCTTCTTGGGTGCCACGTGGCCCGCAATTCCGCCGATGGCGGCAAAATGGATTCCGCCTATGGAAAGGTTGGTAAAAAATACTTTGTTACATTATCTAATATTAGTCATATACAGTGTAAGTTAAGAGATTTTGAAAAACAGATATGTTCTATGAGGGTATATTTCAAATTGTAAATATAAGATTTTGCCTTGCACACAAAGAATGATAAAGTTGGCGGCTTTATGCTTATGACGATTACACATGTTGGTGTTAGATTCTGGTTTTGTCAAAAATTTGCCACAAATACAGGGTGAGCTAAGTTGATAAAGCGCATTTTACACATGAGCATGTAAACATTTGTTCATCTTTAGAGATACAGGGTCGGTTAAATAGAGAAAGCTTTAGAGAACATTATGACAAACGCAACTTCCAAATTGGATATTTCTCCTTATCTAAAAAAATGAGATAAGTTGCGTAGATAATAATGCAGTACATTTTAAATAAACATAACGCTTTAGTTTCTAAATTACTTCAAAGGTATAGTTTTGAAATGCAAACATTATTAAGACATTTTTTTCACGTAGAATTTAATAGAGTTTTCATAAAAGATGTATTGTTATTTATTTTTCGAAATATATTATACAGTGCGTTTCTTTAACGCGCAAGATAGGATTTTACGTGTTAATTTTTTAAGTCCATGTTAGACCAGGTTATTTTGAGAACTACAGGTGTAAAACTTGACGGGTGTGTAGTACCCTGAAGCTTAAATAAATTTACCAATTCTGTCTAAAAGGTATTTACAAAAAGAAAAATCATCAGGAGGTCGAACAATATTACCCCGTTTGTGCATTAAGCGACCAATGTACGCAAGTCGCTTATCTTTGTCCCCCACATTCGACTTATGGCTAGCAGGTAATTGAATTTGAAATTTCCATTTAGTCGTACAAACAGTTTTGATTTATATTATGGTAAGTGAAGTTAGCTAAATAGACCGCAATGATTTGTTGTTTTTTTATTGGTTTTGCTTTAATCGTTCCGTTAAAGCGTTCATTTTTGCTAACAAAACATTAGTTGTAATTAATATTCTTGACGAGTGGATTTGTGAATCTTGAGCAACAGCATTTGATTATCGCCATTGAGGTTTCTGACAAAAAACGGCCTTCCATACATGTAGGATTTTTGTCTCCCACTGTTAGGTTGCTAAATCAATATCCTTTTGAATTGTTTTTGATTGAGCGACGTATAATATTTGCCCCCAGAGAATAATATTATTCGCCGGCAGGAGAAAAAGTGAGTGTTATACTTCGCAAATCAGTTTCATACGGGATGTTACAAATTCGATGCATTAGCATTGCTATCTCAGAAACTATAGTTGAAAGAGCTTTAGTTAAATGGAGGCAAAGTGGCGCATTTTAATGCTAAATGCAGAACAAAAATCAAAAAATTGTCATTACATCCGGAGTTATCCGACACACTTTCTGGGGGCACTTTTTTGTTCTCTTCAAGAAAATAGTCTTAATTTTTAGATACCATCATCAAATTCAATTTTTCAAATACGGAACTTTTTATTTAAAATCCAATATGGCGCCTATATGATTAAAGAAACTTGATAATGACTGTCAAAAAACGAAACGTCGTGTGGCAAATTTGAATCCATCATCGAATAGCTGGGGGAAAGTGGCAATAAAAAGTTGATTTTAGTTTTGGGATATCTCTTCAAATAAAGTTAGAAATAAATAAACACAAAAAATCAAAAAAATCAAAATTTTTTTCGGATAATTTAGGAAGCACTCGGAAAATCGAAATTTTTAAAACAGCATTTGGTTGAGCTTTAAATTGCGCAACTTTGCCTCAATTTAAACTTTCTCGTATCTCTTATGGTTTCTGAGATCCCAATGGTGAGGGTCGAATTTGAATTACCCTGTATATATTTTTTGACAAGTGTGGCACATTATTAGTTTCGAAGGGTAGAGAGTTAGAGGTATGTAGCTTTTATAAAACGAAATAAAGTCCAAGACAAATTGAAGTTGATGATGGTATCTAAAAACGAAACGTCGGAGCTGAAAATTAACATTATTCTATTGAATAACCTAAAAAAGTGCCTCCAGAAGGTGTCATTGATTTTCCAAAATAATCAATAAGAAAGCGGTAAGGAAACAAAATAAAAATTTGACTCTTTGGTTTTTGTCGGATGTCTCCGGATGTAATGGAAATTTTTTGATTTTTTTTTCACAAATTATTAAGCAATAAAATGTGCAACTTTGCCTCCATTTAACTAAACCTCTATCAATTATAGTTTCTGAGATAGCAATGCTAATGCATCGAATTTGTAATACCCTCTGTATATACACACACTAAAGTTGAAGTTATAAGACGTTTGAAAATAAACATTATTATAAAATTATTGCACATATTGTTATTAATTTATCATAATACTTAACTGCTTACTACAAGATTAAATTAATTTGCTAAAAATTCTCTCAAAATACTGTCTAGTTCTGGCACCTCATCTGGAGTACGCCGTTATTTACTATCCCTACTTAATTGTATTTACCGTTTTAGTACTATCTATCTCACTTTTCCAACATTCTAGTTAAATTGTTTGGAGCAAAACTAAACTAAAATCGAAAACCCGCAATCAACAAAAATCACTCGAAACATTACTCAAAATGAGCCTGCCTGGTTATTTATTATTCCAGAATTGTTACAAAACACTGTTTGTAACTCGACGAAGAGTATTTCTGTTAATATTAGCATTGCATAATCAAATTATAGAAAGCCATTTCTTTGTTTTTAAATTATCCATCGTAGAAAACGCGGAATAACGTGTCGTAGAAAAAAGTTTGTCTTTTTAAGTAGCTGAAAAGGTTGCAGGTAGCGCCTCCTATCAGCTACTACAAAATAGATGAGAAAGCATCGTACTTACTGTCTGACAAAACCCCCTTATACTATACACATTTTCAGTAATTTATATGAAAAAACCTATATGATATGATAAAAATCAAGAACAAAATATCAACTTTCACACCCTGTATCTTTCTTAATATTAACTTTCGGTATAGGACGATTTGGCTAAATGGTATTATTTTAATGTCAGGAATATGTCGTAGCTCTATGTCCCATTACTTATGGTCCACCCTGTATTATGTTATAAAACAAAATTCAAAGCCGGACCTGTCCTTTTGATTTTTTAAAGTAGATTGGTTTCTGTAACTGTGGGCAGATGGAAGTATTGCAGTTTTACCAAAATAGTCGAGAATTTATCGCATAAGCAATATCTTACTATATTTGGTTGTGATATTTAGTTTTGGTTTTTGGCAATTTTTAACGGACTGTATTTGTTTTAGACTATAGACTACTTAAATGACACTTTTGAGTCTAATTATGTCCGTTGGGACTACATTGGATGCTGAATTCGGTTCGTTTGTGGTCAATTTGTGCCAAATTGTTTTCTCACGTTTGTAAACGAACCCCATAAAAATGACGTATTTTTCGATAACAAACCGTAATTCCTTTTGTGGAGCAAAAATTGAAAAGCTTCAAACATGTCCCGAGATATCAACCAAGCGCATGAATCGACATCAAAAAAGAAGGTTCTAAAATTACCCGAGTTATCAAATGCACTGGGTTAAAATTCAAGAAATTTGCATTTCTTTATGCAATTTTCTTGAATGAAAATGTGAATGAAATGCAATTTTGCAGTACATACTAATTTATCTTTACCGTGAGCAGTTTAATTTATTTAGGAAACTTTTAAAGCTAAAATTAGGTAGAAAGTTAGGAAACTTTTAAAACCAAATAGATAAGTCAGTTAAACGTAATGTACATACTAATTTCTCTGCATTTTTAAGCATTTAAATTTTACTTTTCTACTATTACGAATTGTGTAAAACAGTAATTTCCATACACCATTACACGCCATTTTCTGTAAAACCGTTCAAGATAACTATAGGGTATGTTACAAAATTCTAATAATTTTTTTCTTGTACATAAAAAAATTATTAGAATTTTGTAGAGAACCAAATAAAATTACAAAAAAGAGGGGTTACTATTTAAAAAAGTTGGCCTTGATATCATAAATTTTTTTGGGTCACCCTGAATAAATAAAAATTGTTTTCCAAAATAAGCAACTAAAAACAAAAATCGACAAGTCCGAGCAATTTTTAGAAAAATAAACACTTTAAAAAGTATATGCAATACATTTGCCGCTCACTGTATGCATATAGGAAAATTTATACAAAAATAGGATGACGCAACAATGCAATAGAGGCAGGTACACGGTTTTGAACATGACGTTTACTTCTTTGTTTGTCACATTCAAAACGAAGTAACTGTCTATTGCATTGTTGCGTCCAATTTTTGTGTGGTTTTTAAATATCTTTTATTTTGTCTTTGCACGTAACCTAGCAAACTACCGTAACTAAATATACAGGGTTGGCCAAATTTGCTTTGCTTGTATGGTAACTTTGTTTATCTCGATACAGTGTCGGTTAAAGGTCGATAAACTTTAGATTTTATAATAAACTCATACCTAATTTTCAAATTAGATTGTCTTTCTCGTCTCCTAAAAAAATGGAAAAATATGCAACACAGCATTTCAAATATTATCATTTAGTATCTACACCACGTCAAAAGCAGATTTTCTTAAAACAGGCCTTTAAAAGTTTCCTAAATAAAATAAACTGCTCACGGTAAAGATAAATTAGTATGTACTGCAAAATTGCATTTCATTCACATTTTCATTCAAGAAAATTGCATAAAGAAATGCAAATTTCTTGAATTTTAACCCAGTGCATTTGATAGCTCGGGTAATTTTAGAACCTTCTTTTTTGATGTCGATTCATGCGCTTGGTTGATATCTCGGGACATGTTTGAAGCTTTTCAATTTTTGCTCCACAAAAGGAATTACGGTTTGTTATCGAAAAATACGTCATTTTTATGGGGTTCGTTTACAAACGTGAGAAAACAATTTGGCACAAATTGACCACAAACGAACCGAATTCAGCATCCAATGTAGTCCCAACGGACATAGATAGGTGTAAAACAAATACAGTCCGTTAAAAATTGCCAAAAACCAAAACTAAATATCACAACCAAATATAGTAAGATATTGCTTATGCGATAAATTCTCGACTATTTTGGTAAAACTGCAATACTTCCATCTGCCCACAGTTACAGAAACCAATCTACTTTAAAAAATCAAAAGGACAGGTCCGGCTTTGAATTTTGTTTTATAACATAATACAGGGTGGACCCACTGGCGGTTCCTCAATAAGTGCACATGTGCACGTGCACTCCCAAATTTTGAGTCCAAAAATGCATGTTTTTATTATAAATCTTATAATGATTGAAATAATTTTCTATTAATACCAAGTATTAATCTTGGAAATAAATAAGCTTTTATTAATAAATAATAATTAATTTCTAAATAATAGTAATATATATATAATAGTTATTTTGAAATAATAATTAATTTCAAAATAATAATAAAATAAAATAATTTCTTCGCGACTTTTTAAAATGCCTCCAGTATTTCCTAACGTTAGTGTGCAATATTTGAAAACAATTACATATTTTAAAATTGTAGGAATTTTGGGCGTGGTCTTAAAAAATTTTTTGCCTGCGGCGCTAATTGGCCCTTCTTTTGTGCACTAGCTTTTAAATTTACTACGAGCCGCCACTGGGTGGACCATAAGTAATGGGACATAAAGCTACGACATATTCTGACATTAAAATAATACTATTTAGCCAAATCGTCCTATACCGAAAGTTAATATTAAGAAAGATACAGGGTGTGAAAGTTGATATTTTGTTCTTGATTTTTATCATATCATATAGGTTTTTTCATATAAATTACTGAAAATGTGTATAGTATAAGGGGGTTTTGTCAGACAGTAAGTACGATGCTTTCTCATCTATTTTGTAGTAGCTGATAGGAGGCGCTACCTGCAACCTTTTCAGCTGCTTAAAAAGAAAAACTTTATTCTACGACACGTTATTCCGCGCTTTTCTACGATGGATAATTTAAAAACAAAGAAATGGCTTTCTATAATTTGATTATGCAATGCTAATATTAACAGAAATACTCTTCGTCGAGTTACAAACAGTGTTTTGTAACAATTGTGGCATAATAAATAATCAGGCTCATTTTGAGTAATTTTTCGAGTGATTTTTGTTGATTGCGGGTTTTCGATTTTAGTTTAGTTTTGCTCCAAACAATTTAACTAGAATGTTGGAAAAGTGAGATAGATAGTACTAAAACGGTAAATACAATTAAGTAGGGATAGTAAATAACGGCGTACTCCAGATGAGGTGCCAGAACTAGAGAGTATTTTGAGAGAATTTTTAGCAAATTATTTTAATCTTGTAGCAAGCAGTTAAGTATTATGATAAATTAATAACAATATGTGCAATAATTTTATAATAATGTTTATTTTCAAACGTCTTATAACTTCAACTTTAGTGTGTGTATATACAGGGTATTACAAATTCGATGCATTAGCATTGCTATCTCAGAAACTATAATTGATAGAGGTTTAGTTAAATGGAGGCAAAGTTGCACATTTTATTGCTAAATAATTTGTGAAAAAAAAATCAAAAAATTTCCATTACATCCGGAGACATCCGACAAAAACCAAAGAGTCAAATTTTTATTTTGTTTCCTTACCGCTTTCTTATTGATTATTTTGGAAAATCAATGACACCTTCTGAAGGCACTTTTTTAGGTTATTCAATAGAATAATGTTAATTTTCAGCTCCGACGTTTCGTTTTTAGATACCATCATCAACTTCAATTTGTCTTGGACTTTATTTCGTTTTATAAAAGCTACATATCTCTAACTCTCTACCCTTCGAAACTAATGATGTGCCACACTTGTATTACAAAAATTAACATTAAAAAAGAAAATTATTTTATTTCACAAATTTGCTACATTACACTCAATACTTATTTCGCGGACATTTTGAACATCTCTTAAATTGAAATTAAAGTTTTTTGTTTTTTTTACATTATTTGTGAAATAAAATCATTTTCTTTTATTACGTCAAACAATCTGTCAAAACGCAACAAAAAACAACATCAAACAAGTCTCAACAATCAAAACAATATCAGTTTTTTTCTATTTACGTTTAGTTTGTGACATATGACAGTGAGTTACATTTTTTTAAATGGAACATCTTATATATTTTTAAATTTATTTTAAGACTGATCACGTCATTTAATTCTGTTGATTTTTACCTTTTCAACGGCGTATTACAACATATAAGTTTGTAGAGGGTAATCCTGTTATTTTAAAAAAAGGACCTTTGCTAAGCTAAAAAAAATGCCAATATCTAAAATACCAAACAAATTCGGAAATCATATAAACTAACACATCAGAAAATTTAATATTTTAATAAATCTTATTAAAAATCTAGGTTACAAGCAGTTCTACCGTCGCTTTAATAAGAAAAGTGGCCATTTCTATTTTCTACTATTTTTAAGGTTTAAGGAAGTTAAAATAGCTATTTATGTAACCAGTTAAGAAAAGTTCGATTTTGTGTAACGAATGAATGTTTGTAGGGCGAGCGCAGCGAGGTCTACAATTTGAATGAGTTACACAATAAGACATTTTCGAAACGTGTTGCATACATAATTTTTTCTAATTTTGACCAAAAAAGCGGTAAAAACCATCTTTTAAAAGTGATTTAACACAAATATTCACTTTTATAGCACCTTGTATAAACAGTGACAACGACATGTTATGATGATGTCGCCCATATGTTTCTACGAAATGCATAAAAACAGGGAGTGATGAAATGAACTTTTCTTAACCAGTTACATAAAGTGATCACTTTATGTAACTAGTTACATAAAGTAAAACGTTTTTGTCACTCTAATCAGTTTTGAAAAGTGTCACTTTATATGCCATAATTAGAAAAAAACTGTTTATAAATGACATGTAACATGTTAATATGAACATAGCCAAATTTTGTTTCGACTATGGGTATTTTTATACATATTATTAAGCACTTTTTTGTTAAGGAAACGCTTTTTTTCTAATTACCAAGATTAACGTTTACAAACTTATATGTTTTAATACACCGTTGAAAAAGTAAAAATCAACAGAATTAAATGAACTAAAAATATATAGGGTGTTCTATTTAAAAAAATATAACTTACTGTCATATGTCAGAAACTAAACGTAATAGAAAAAAACTGACTACGCCATTGGATTCTACGTCAAAACTTCTACCGGAAATCGTTTTTCCTTTTTTGATAACTTTAATAGCAAATGAAATACCGAGGAGGTTCCAAAATGACCAATTTTCAAAAGCCCCCCGTATCTTTGAAACAAAGAAGTTTGCGCAGCCCACTCTTCGCCAGTCATCTCAGCTCAGAAAAAGAGATCAGAACACGTATGCTACTTTTTTTCTATCTATTACCGTTTTCTCTGTACCCCGTAAAACCATCGAAAATGCAGCACCCTGTACTTAAAAACAGCTCATTTTAGAGAGTAAACCATATTAACATAGTTTCAAACGTTTTTTCTTATTCAAAACGAATATTTTTTTCAGATCAAAATTTATAGCTAACATGATGGCATCTAGTCTAGGAGCTGCTCTAACCATGCCTTTATGTGGATTTTTAATTAGCACACTAGGTTGGGAAAGTGTATTTTACGTGACTGGCGTGATCGGAATAGGTTGGTCAGTACTGTGGTTTCTACTGGTCTTTGACTCTCCTGCTCAACATCCTAGAATATCTGAAGAAGAAAGACTGGACCTTGAAAACAAAATTGCACTTGGAGAAGGTGAGGCAAACTGAAGCTTAAATTGTAATTATTACTAGACGCAATTTATTAATCCGGAGTTTGATTATCCAATTTTAGGTGGCAATAAAATGAAACCGTCCTCCGCCCCCTGGAAACAAATTTTTCTTAGTATGCCAGTGTGGGCGATTATAGTGACTCATGCATGCTCGGTGTTTGGATATTTCACCGTCGTTAATCAGTTGCCTACTTACATGAAAAAAGTATTGAACTTTAACATTAAAGCCAATGGACTTTTAAGCAGCTTGCCCTACTTAGGTAAGCTTCACTATTATAAGTTTAGAAATACAATAAAATACGATTAAGTTTATATTACATCAGCAAATCTCAAAGATTTTTAAAGATGCGACTTTGCCGGTTGTACCACAAAGTGTTATCAGGTTTGCTATTTGAAAATGACATCAAGAATGTTCAGGATGTATGTTCTCTTATTTTTCATAATCAAATTTGCAAGCCATATTTCAAGTTTCAAATGTCAAAACCTGAAAAATGCCTTGTTCAAGTTTACAAGTCAATTCTTCAGCTTCAAACAACGAAATCTGAAAATTTTTTACTTGTAAAATTATCAAATCAATTTTTCAAATTTCATATCTGAAAAGTAAAGTAATTTTTTCCTCCCTGACTGTACCAAATCTGGTAGTATTTTTTAAGATATTGGCTAGGAAATTTAATGGGGATTCTAAAAATGTGCTAAAAACAGTAATTTTCTCACTCCAGGTGGGTTTAACAGACAATTTTATCCCTGACTGTTCTTTCACACTGTGTTTCTGGCAGTTCAAAATTTGACACCGCTTTTCTCCCTGACTGTACCAAATCTTGTAGTGTTTTTTCAGGTTATTGAATCAAAAATGTGCTTAAAACAGTCATTTCTTCACTCCAAGTGAGTTTGACCACAATTTTGTCTCTGACTATTAAACTGTGCTAAAAAGTTGCAAAACAAGAAACAAAACGTGTTTCTGAGATTTATGACAGTTATTTTGAGAGTGGTTACGCGACTGCCTAGCTAAATTAACTGCCAAAAACCACGTGATAAATGTGTCTGTCAAAACTGTCAAAACTTGCCTAAAATTTGAAACAAACAGAAAAGAGTTTTATAATAGTTATTTTGACAATTGTCAGTAAATTAATCGTAAATTACAAATTGTATAATAATAATATTGTTACGGTTTTCCCGTGGTTTTACACAAAGCCAATTTAACTCAACAAGAAATAAATTTATTTACACTTCGAAACACTCTGTACAATAATTAATTCAGATACCAAAAACACTACTACAATTCCACAATTATTCTAATATTTAAACTTTACCGCGTTCCCAAATCCACTACTACACACCGTCTGAAACCGCCTCTATGATATTCGGTAAACCACGTTCTAGAACCACCGCAAAACGCTTCGTGATTTGCGTCGAACATCGAAGATGCTTCTCGGTGTATCGCTTTCTAACGGTGGCCTACTTTAACACGCGCCCGGCCAGATATTGCGGCGCATCGGTATCGAGCATAGTAGGCCCAAACCGTAACACTGCCCCCCTCTTAAAGCTGATCGTCCCGATCCGCTTCACCTAGTCCCTGGTATTTCTTGAGTCTGTCCAGATGGGCAATTTTCATCTTGCTTTTGGGGCTGCGTTGGACTCTATACACGACGTCGTTTAACCTTTTTACCACATTGTAAGGTCCCTCCCAAACCGGTGCTAATTTCGGGCTCAATCCTTTCTTTCTTCTGGGTTGATACAACCACACAGCATCACCTTCCTTGTAATTGCCACCAGCTGGTCTGTGGTCCAGTGTCATCTTCATACGGTCGTTGTTTGGTTTCATCTTTTCTCTCTCAAGTTCCTGAATTGTGCTTGATCCCTTCTGTAACGAACACTGGTCACACCGTTTACACCATTCCTCAACGTCCTTTCTGAAGTTAATCCAGTAAAATCGATCTCTTATTCTAGCCAAAGTCTGGTTTACTCCAAAGTGTCCTCCTCCGCGACTGTCATGTAGTTCTAGCAGCACATTATCTTTGCAGAAATTGGGCACTATTGTTTGGTAAACAAAGCGTTTTCCGTCTGGACTTTCCCATTTGCGAGTAATTAAGTCATCTCGCAGTCGAAGCGAATTCCACTGCAACCAGTAACCCGTTACTGTTGGTCCATATCTGGAAATCTGTTGCGAATCCGGTTTCAAATCCTTCTCCAACCATCTTCTGATTACTTTCAAATCAGAGTCTGAGCGCTGTTCTTTTTTATGTCTTCCTTAGAAACGCTGCTCTTCATTCTTTTTGTAGCCTCTTTATCTGTCACCTTCGCGATTTGACCAATCCTCCAACCATTATGAATTTGTCCTTTCCGGTACCTTAAGTCACTATCAAAAGCTTGACGATCCTCTACATATCGTCGTAATTGAACTTTGAACATCTTCAGCATTTTCTTTACCTTCGGATCTCGAATCCCTTCTACAAAATACTGTGCCACAAATTCTTCTTGGATTTCATCCGGGACGGCTGGGTAAGCCAGATGCACAAGGCGACGAATTTCGGCTTCAAACTCTTGTAAATTTTCACCAGTTTTCTGCTGTCTTGCCTTTAATTGTGTTTGATACACTCCTTTCCTATGCTGATCCCCATAACGACGTTCTAATGCAGCTACTAATGCTTCATAGTTGCTTTGTTGGGCGATAGGCAGAGTCTGTAACAGCTCCAATGCAGGTCCTCGTAATGCCACCACCAGTGCTACAGCCATTTTCTCGTTACTCTATCCATTTGCATTTGCAGCGGCCTCAAATTGGAGTTGGTACGTTGCCCATGAAGTTTGACCGTCGTATGTGGGAGGCTTGATCTTGTTGAGCCCATTTCCGGTGATCACTGTAGAGCTGGCTCCTCTGCTGTCAATTTTCCGCTCTAAGTTGCGTAGCTTTATCTCGACATCATTCCATTCATAATCACAATAATTCATCATACACACATCATAATAATTTTGTTAATGTCCTCCCGAACATCATTTAATTTTACCTGAACATCACACTCCATCTTTTTGAGACTATGGGTAACATACTCTTGGTTTTCTGTCTTGGTCTCCGCTAGAGCGTCCAATATTTCTACGTTACGCTTTTCTTGCCGCTCTCTGTCTTCTTGTCGAATTCTTTCTTCTTCTTCTTTGTCTTGTGGTCGAATTTCTTCTTGTTTTTCAAGCATTGCCATGATAGCTGCAAGTTGGGCCTCCATAATTGCACTTTGACGTCTTGTTATTGGCATAAAATAAATTTAACACACCACTGTTCTGAAAATCTCTAATCCGGTTAGGTCTAAAAGGCTACTTGTTCATACAAAAGTTCTAAAATTGGAACTCATTTGGTACTAGAATCTCTTTGTCAGAAAAAATTTATAATTTATCATACAATTTATTTTCTTACTGATAAATCACAATCTCTAAAATAATAAACAACAAATCAAAACTTCCTTTTATTCAGTGCTTATTTTTCAGGATTTTGTTCTGACAATAGTGACCGAAATAATGAAATTAATTAGAGCCATGACAGGAAAATGATATCCTTCAAGCAAATTTCAATTAGACTCATAATACTGGTCAAATTGGAATTTATTGGTAAAATTGGTAAATTTTCCTGTGACACTGAAGTTTACTTTTCTAATTTTTACTTTACCTTACCGGTGAATAACCGTTTACGGTATAGTTACGTCCATCATTACAAATTTCACATAAAATGGTAAATAACTCGGAATCGGATACAGCTAAGTATACGACATTATACATAAAATATGTCTAAAATTCGACGTAGAATCCAAAAATTCCAAAATATACCCGGAAGTGACAGAAAGATTCGATTTTAAAATTATCTTAATTCCAAGATTTAGTTTCTATAAATATTAGAGCCAATAAACTTTAAATTAACGATCAGATTCTGTACGAAATTCTCATTATATTTCATGTTTTTCAACACAAATTTAACAAAGTTGAAAAAAATATTCAAAAAAATTAAATATATTAATTTTTCGCCCAGTATATTAACTCGTGGGCATATAGAATTGTTTAACCAACGTAATCCTCTGACATCCAGTAAGTAAGTAAAGTTCATATTGTTTCTGTTTTGACTAAAATTTAACATTTTCAATTCTAAATAACCGCTTAACTTAACCAAAAAGTAATATATGAGACCTGAAATATCAAGAGCAAAACTATGATGAAATCAGAGTTTTGCGAATAATCCAAAAATGAAATAAAAAATGGGATTTTTATTACAAAAAAATAAATATTGTCATAACTTCATTTTGTGCAAAAAAGTCATACTTTTCAAAGCTTGATGACTTATGAAGCTGTTTCCACAAGTAGCTTATAACTAGATTCTTTTAACTGGTTAGAATTTGAAATATTGTTAATGATTTTAGTAAAGAATTGTGCAATATTATGCACGCATAAAGAGGAATATTGTAAACGTGTTAATTACTCATTTCGTTAAAATGGTAAAAATCATCTTGGTATGGTAACAATATACTATTTTCTACCTAGACCACTAAACAAAAATTCTGGAAACTTTTCTCTTCGTTTTAATATTTAAACACTGTTTATGGGTAAGTTTACTATCAAACTGTAAAAAGAACGCATCAGGTTATAAGTATTTCTTAATTTTGAGTCGGTCAAATCTACCATTAGAAGATAAATAACTATCAACCAGAACGAAACTAGAACTCTTGAATATCTGAAATATGATGACAATTTAATACATTCATTTTATTTCAGGTAAATACGCAATGGCAGTGTTGGCGTCTTACGTAGCAGATAAATTACGTAAATCTGGAAAATTTTCTACAACATTTATTCGAAAAGCTTTCACCACTTTCGCCACACTTACTCCCGGTCTCCTGATGATAATTCAAGCCATTTGGGGAATGAACGCTGTCTTATCGGTGTCAGTGTTTACAATCAGTCTATTTTTCAATGGTGCTGTGACAGCAGGATACTTGGCCAACGGCTTGGATATCGCGCCAAATTTCTCCGGCAGTATTTTTGGATTAGCCAATACTTTCTCCAGTTTTGGCGGTTGGTTGTCCACTAAAATTGTGGCCGTGCTAACTGCAGAGAAACACGATTTTGACTCTTGGAAGTACGTTTTCTGGATCTTGGTGGGAACATACACTTTCGGATCATTGTTTTACTTACTATTTGGTACTGGAAAGCTCCAGAAATGGAATAATCTAGAGGAGATCCCGACTAAAGATGATAAAGAACTGCAACCGTTAAAAAATAAGTCTGACTATATTTCAGCATAATACTTCGGTATATTTATAAATGACTGAGTTTATATTTTAACTGCTGTTAATGTACAATGTGAAAATAAACTCTTGATATATCTTGAAATTAAGTGTTTTTTTTATTTAAATTCGGAATATTCAATTAGCTAATTCAAAATATAATTTAAATTTTATTTCGGTAGTTACGCTTTTAGTGGAGATTTTAAGCAGAATATATAAACTAACTAAATATTCCTTTACTAGTGATTCGTTGTATGCACCTGGTCCTATTCGGAAATTATGCATAAATAATATTATTACATACAGATATCTGCAAACAACATAACATAGCTTTATAAAATGTTTGTTACTAATTTTAGGTATTTTAATTAAGTGAGCATTGGTGGCTCAAGAGATTGATTTTTTAGAAGACATCTCTACCATTCCTACTCCAAGGTGCGTGGCATTGTGTCATAAAGGATTGATAAAGGACATATTATTGCGTCCAACTTTGGATTTTTCAATGGAAACCTACTATTGTTGTCATTTTCCAATTCTGTCTGAATTTTGACGTAACTTGGAAATAACATGTCCTACCTATAACTATCATCGTCTTAAAAATAGTGAGGTTTTGTTTTTTGTTTATCAATCCCACTCCTCCGGGACCGGTTTCGCCGTATTACGGCTCATCAGAGGGGCTCTGGCTTGATAACAAAAGAACAAAACCTTCATTCCAGTATAGTCAACTGGATGCCAGAAATGATAGTTGTTGTGCAACATCTGGTGACATCTGTACTCAACTCTATGAGTTAGAAAGTACAGATGGCGTTCCCAAAACAAAACCTCACCATTTTTATCCAACCAGACTCATAGAGTTGAGTACAGATGTCACCAGATGTTGCACAACAGCTATCATTGTCTTGTTTCGGAAAATATTATAGAAATACTAGAAACTGCTCGAATTAGCAGCGCCATGAATATTGCCCATAAATAGGACACATAACTGTTCATAGAATTATAAAAAGAGAATGGTATTATACATATCACTATATTAAAGTAGAAACGTTGCTCCCAGAACTCCCAGAAGATTTTCAACGTTGTATTGATTTGTGTAATTGGCTTCTAGGAAGAGTGGCTGAAAACAATAGATATGTTTGTATCAAAAGTTTTGTGAACAGACGATGTCATTTTTTCCAGAGATGGAGTATTTAACCAACACAACCACCGTTACTACGGGCTAGAAAATCCGCACGTTTTTTTATCAACACCATCATCAGCAAAGGTTCAGTGTCAACTTATGGGCAGAGTTTTTAGAAAATCATGTTTTGGGGCCAGTCTTTATTCCTCGCTGCTTAAATAGACAACATTTTCTGGAGTGCAAAGTGAAAGAGGAACTTCTTGATAATTTATCTATTGCTGCAATACATGACATGTGGATACAAATGGATGGTTCCAGACCATTGGCAAACATGGCTGAATCACTGTATGCTGAATATCCGGATAAATGGATTGGACGGAATGGGGTAGTTAATTGGCTACCAAAGAGGGCAGATATCACACCGTTAGATTTCTTTCTTTGGGGATATCATTGGTCTACCAATATCTCCTGTTCAAAATGCTGAAGGTCTAATGAACCGAATTCGGAATGCTGCTACCACAGTCTACACCTCAAATCCTAAGTCGTGTAGGAGAAAGCGTCATTTTAGTAGATCACAAATCTGTATAGAACGGCAAGAACAACATTTTGAACATTTTCTCTAACTTGTTATTGTTATTTATAATATAACCTAATAAGTTGTATTGCCTAATAGTAAAAAGGTACCAACCTACTTATTCTTGTAATATGGCCCTGCCTTGCTTAACCTCAATTAACTCAAATTATCCTAACCTACCAATAGAACTAAGCACATACGTTCAATAATTGATTTTTTAATTTTTAATTTGTTTCCAAAACTGTTTTAACCCCTTAATTTTTTTTAAAGATTTTAACCAAATTTAACATACATACAGTGCTGTATTTGTGTTGTGTAATCTTAGACCAAGTATAACTGTATTGGGCGTTGCGCCCCTGCATTTTCGTGGACGTCTTGAGTCCTGTCCTTCGGCACTGGACTCTCTCGGCGTGGTGATTTCTAGCGGATCGGCCTTGATCTGACGAACTTGAGTACTGATGATGGCCTAAAGGGCCGAAACCGGTTCACAAGGGATCAATAAACTTTTGCACGTAGTATACGCTTTTTACTGAACCACCCTGTGTTCTTCACCGTGCATTCTTGGCATTATCCGCTAAAAAATGGTTTAAGTCACTTGCTGTATAAATCCTTGTTCTGCCGCCAAGGGAGTCAACTCCCTTGGTGGCAGAACAATACAAGGTGTCAAGAGACAGTTAAGGTGAGAGAACAACTTGTGCAAACAAAACAAATTCTATTTTCATCACTCTCTCTGGACACCCTGTAAGGGCTTATCAATCGTGAGGCTTCTCCTGAAAAGTATTCAGATTTTGTAACAGATAATGTTGGCTATATCCCTCATCCATTGAAACTACAGTACAACTTTCACTTGATTACAGCGACAATTGCACTCTGCAAATGAAAAATTGCATCCTTCTTGTGACTATTTCGTTCAAGTCTTAGTTACTATATAGGGTGAGTCAGGGTTAAACGGCCAAAACCTATACCATGCCTAAAGAATTAACAGATTTTAAACAGAAAGTTGTAATAAAGTTGTGTCCGAAAATGCGTTGTGTCCGAGATACAGGGTGATAAAAGTTTCAAATGTTTTAAAGGTTATGTAATAAAACCTCATTCACTATTGACATAGCAAGATACTCCTTAGGATCTCCACAATTACAGTGTACACATTGTAGGAAGCTGTTTCTAGGACAACAAACCTTCATGCATGATTTTCGGCAATTTTACATGTACACATGTACTTAATATATTACTATTGAAAATACAACGGCATTTCAATGATCCATATGAACTTACTGCTTAATTGAAGATTGAACACATTAAATCCAATTTTCGGTTAAATTGATTTTTCTTTACACACATGACACATATGAAGAAACGCCCAAAAATTTCCGAATTGTTAACCTAAATAACAAGTTAGATTTTTAATAAAATTATTCGTACAGGCGCAAAAAAGTCCAAAATGTTCATTATTTTGATTTTAATTTAATTAATAACCAAAAAAAAAAAAAAAAATTATTTCGTAGTAAAAAGACTGTTTATTTCACTAAAATAATTGAACATAAATAAATAAAAATGCCAAAATGTTCTATAATTCTATAATAAACTGAATAACCNNTCCATGATNANCATATGAGNAATGCCGANGCGCNCNTTAGTGNGGTNNTTCATTGCNNAGAGCANGTTAGCTCGTCNTCGNNTGCNGAANCTAGTNNNGCTCGTTCAGTCGTCCAGTAANTGCTNCCGANNNGGNACTNTAGAGTTGGAGATTGTCNCTCCANCNTNATTGTGATGNATNANTTTCNAANNGNTCGTGGTTTAAGCAGAAAGGGTANNATNCNGNCGTATTTNGTNCAAAGANTTGANAAANANTTCCCGNGGCCANGGCGGNNGAGCACTTTAGNCGATCTGACCNCTGCCCNNCGGGTTNCNGGCGGCAGCATCNNGNTGATNCATGGACCNAAAANNANCTNGTTAGNGNGATNATNNCATCCTNAACGATNTCNTCTTCGTNACTCACNCAAACAATNCCCAGATAATNGTANCTTNANTTNNGCAACATNCCGNGGNGNNNCTNCCCCNTCTNAGNAAGNTCAACCNNTNCCNNCGTAGCTCTCGGGACATCCACAAAAGGAATTACGGTTTTGTTATCGAAAAATACGTCATTTTTATGGGGTTCGTTTACAAACGTGAGAAAACAATTTTGGCACAAATTGACCACAAACGAACCGAATTCAGCATCCAATGTAGTCCCAACGGACATAGATAGGTGTAAAAACAAATACAGTCCGTTAAAAATTGCCAAAAACCAAAACTAAATATCACAACCAAATATAGTAAGATATTGCTTATGCGATAAATTCTCGACTATTTTGGTAAAACTGCAATACTTCCATCTGCCCACAGTTACAGAAACCAATCTACTTTAAAAAATCAAAAGGACAGGTCCGGCTTTGAATTTTGTTTTATAACATAATACAGGGTGGACCATAAGTAATGGGACATAAAGCTACGACATATTCCTGACATTAAAATAATACCATTTAGCCAAATCGTCATATATCGGAAGTTAATATTAAGAAAGATACAGGGTGTGAAAGTTGATATTTTGTTCTTGATTTTTATCATATCATATAGGTTTTTTCATATAAATTACTGAAAATGTGTATAGTATAAGGGGGTTTTGTCAGACAGTAAGTACGATGCTTTCTCATCTATTTTGTAGTAGCTGATAGGAGGCGCTACCTGCAGCCTTTTCAGCTGCTTAAAAGAAAAACTTTATTCTACGACACGTTATTCGCGCTTTTTCTACGATGGATAATTTAAAAAACAAAGAAATGGCTTTCTATAAATTTGATTATGCAATGCTAATATTAACAGAGAAATAACTCTTCGTCGAGTTACAAACAGTGTTTTGTAACAATTGTGGCATAATAAATAATCAGGCTCATTTTGAATGTTTCGAGTGATTTTTGTTGATTGCGGGTTTTTCGATTTTAGTTTAGTTTTGCTCCAAACAATTTAACTAGAATGTTGGAAAAGTGAGATAGATAGTACTTAAAAACGGTAAATACAATTAAGTAGGGATAGTAAATAACGGCGTACTCCAGATGAGGTGCCAGAACTAGAGAGTATTTTGAGAGAATTTTTAGCAAATTATTTTAATCTTGTAGTAAGCAGTTAAGTATTATGATAAATTAATAACAATATGTGCAATAATTTTATAATAATGTTTATTTTCAAACGTCTTATAACTTCAACTTTAGTGTGTGTATATACAGGGTATTACAAATTCGATGCATTAGCATTGCTATCTCAGAAACTATAATTGATAGAGGTTTAGTTAAATGAAGGCAAAGTTGCACATTTTATTGCTAAATAATTTGTGAAAAAAAAATCAAAAAATTTCCATTACATCCGGAGACATCCGACAAAAACCAAAGAGTCAAATTTTTATTTTGTTTCCTTACCGCTTTCTTATTGATTATTTTGGAAAATCAATGACACCTTCTGGAGGCACTTTTTTAGGTTATTCAATAGAATAATGTTAATTTTCAGCTCCGACGTTTCGTTTTTAGATACCATCATCAACTTCAATTTGTCTTGGACTTTATTTCGTTTTATAAAAGCTACATACCTCTAACTCTCTACCCTTCGAAACTAATGATGTGCCACACTTGTCAAAAAATATACGTGTGGAACAGCCAAATGGAATAAATTCGATAACGAATAAATGAGAGCGTGTTGGGAAAAAACGCTTGGACACGTCGATCAGTATTTTTAGATGTGAAAAATATATAGGGTGTGTCATGTGACAGTGGCCGATACCAACTTTTTTATTTTAAATACCACCCCCTGTATATTATTAGTTTTTTGGATTCTTCAGAAAATTCTAGACATAAATCATGTACAATGTCCCATACCTATCTTTCAACTTCCTATCTTTTATTACGTCAAACAATCTGTCAAAACGCAACAAAAAACAACATCAAACAAGTCTCAACAATCAAAACAATATCAGTTTTTTTCTATTACGTTTAGTTTCTGACATATGACAGTAAGTTACATTTTTTTAAATGGAACATCTTATATATTTTTACGTCATTTAATTCTGTTGATTTTTACCTTTTCAACGGCGTATTACAACATATAAGTTTGTAGAGGGTAATCCTGTTATTTTAAAAAAAGGACCTTTGCTAAGCTAAAAAAAATGCCAATATCTAAAATACCAAACAAATTCGGAAATCATATAAACTAACACATCAGAAAATTAAATATTTTTAATAAATCTTATTAAAAATCTAAGTTACAAGCAGTTCTACCGTCGCTTTAATAAGAAAAGTGGCCATTTCTATTTTCTACTATTTTTAAGGTTTAAGGAAGTTAAAAAAACTGTTTATAAATGACATGTAACATGTTAATATGAACATAGCCAAATTTTGTTTCGACTATGGGTATTTTTATACATATTATTAAGCCCTTTTTTGTTAAGAAAACGCTTTTTTTTAATTACCAAGATTAACGTTTACAAACTTATATGTTTTAATACACCGTTGAAAAAGTAAAAATCAACAGAATTAAATGAACTAAAAATATATAGGGTGTTCTATTTAAAAAAATATAACTTACTGTCATATGTCAGAAACTAAACGTAATAGAAAAAAACTGACTACGCCATTGGATTCTACGTCAAAACTTCTACCGGAAATCGTTTTTCCTTTTTTGATAACTTTAATAGCAAATGAAATACCGAGGAGGTTCCAAAATGACCAATTTTCAAAAGCCCCCCTATCTTTGAAACAAAGAAGTTTGCGCAGCCCACTCTTCGCCAGTCATCTCAGCTCAGAAAAAAGAGATCAGAACACGTATGCTACTTTTTTTCTATCTATTACCGTTTTCTCTGTACCCCGTAAAACCATCGAAAATGCAGCACCCTGTACTTAAAAACAGCTCATTTTAGAGAGTAAACCATATTAACATAGTTTCAAACGTTTTTTCTTATTCAAAACGATTTTTTTTTCAGATCAAAATTTATAGCTAACATGATGGCATCTAGTCTAGGGAGCTGCTCTAACCATGCCTTTATGTGGATTTTTAATTAGCACACTAGGTTGGGAAAGTGTATTTTACGTGACTGGCGTGATCGGAATAGGTTGGTCAGTACTGTGGTTTCTACTGGTCTTTGACTCTCCTGCTCAACATCCTAGAATATCTGAAGAAGAAAGACTGGACCTTGAAAACAAAATTGCACTTGGAGAAGGTGAGGCAAACTGAAGCTTAAATTGTAATTATTACTAGACGCAATTTATTATTCTGGAGTTTGATTATTCCAATTTTAGTGGCAATAAAATGAAACCGTCCTCCGCCCCCTGGAAACAAATTTTTCTTAGTATGCCAGTGTGGGCGATTATAGTGACTCATGCATGCTCGGTGTTTTGGATATTTCACCGTCGTTAATCAGTTGCCTACTTACATGAAAAAAGTATTGAACTTTAACATTAAAGCCAATGGACTTTTAAGCAGCTTGCCCTACTTAGGTAAGCTTCACTATTATAAGTTTTAGAAATACAATAAAATACGATTAAGTTTATATTACATCAGCAAATCTCAAAGATTTTTAAAGATGCGACTTTGTCGGTTGTACCAGAAAGTGTTATCAGGTTTGCTATTAAAAATGGCATCAAGAAAAAATACAAGAATGTTTAGGATGTAAGTGCTCTTATTTTTCGCACCGCTATTTCAATATGTAACTAGTTATGAAAAGTTCATTTCATCACTCCCTGTTTTTATGCATTTCCGTAGAAACATATGGGCGACATCCATCATAACATGTCGTTGTCACTGTTTATACAAGGTGCTATGAAAGTGAATATTTGTGTTAAATCACTTTAAAAGATGGTTTTTTACCGCTTTTTGGTCAAAATTAGAAAAAATTATGTATGCAACACGTTTCGAAAATGTCTATTGTGTAACTTCATTCAAAATTGTAGGACCTCGCTGCGCTCGCCCTACAAACATTCATTCGTTACACAAAATCGAACTTTTCGTAACGGGTTACATAAATAGCTATTATGTTTCTGTCACTTCCGGTTTAAACGTCAAGTGTCAATTTGCTTATTTTAAATGGGACAGCCTGCATATTTTTGCGTTATTGGATTCTGCTTGTTGTTTTGGACACATTTGGTGTATAATGTCCTATACTTAGATATAATCGTTTTAAAAATATTCTACCTTAAAAGAAATATGTCTCTTGTTCGACAAATTATTTTAAAATAGCGTATCGACATATTTATGAAAGATATAATCATTCTTCATATTTTACAAAATGTTAACATACTTTATGCTTCTTTCGTTTTTCGTGATTACAATTATACCAGGCTGTCTAAAATTGAGAGCCAAAATTTTGCCATAATCAAATTTGCAATCATATTTCAAGTTTCAAATGTCAAAACCATGCCTTGTTCAAGTTTACAAGTCAATTCTTCAGCTTCAAACAACGAAATCTGAAATTTTTTTTACTACTTTCAAACTGTGTTTCTGGTAAATTCCAACTTTTGAGCGCTTTTCTCCCTGGCTGGTACCAAATTTTCTAGTGTTTTTTCAGGTTATTGGATTGAAAATTCAATAACGATTCCAAAAATGTGCTAAAAACAGTAATTTTGTCACTCCAGGTGGGTTTTACAGACGATTTTATCACAGACTGTTCTTTCAAACTGTGTTTCTGGCAGTTCAACATTTTACACCGCTTTTCTCCCTGACTGTACCAAATCTTTTAGTGTTTCTTCAGGTTATTGAATCAAAAATGTGCTTAAAACTGTCATTTTCTCACTCCAAGTGAGTTTGATCACAATTTTGTCTTTGACGTTAAACTGTGCTAAAAAGTTGCAAAACGTAAAGTGTTTCTGAGATTTAGAACAGTTATTTTGAGAGTGGATACGTGACTGCCTAGCTAAATTATCCGCCAAAAACTACGTAATAAATGTGACTGTCAAAACTGTCAAAACTTGCCTAAAATTTGCAAGTTTCAGTTTAACACATTTTTCAAAAAGACGTTTGTCTGAGATTTATGAGAGTTATTTTGGCAATTTTCACTATTGTCAGTAAATTACTCGTAAATTACAAATTGTATAATAATAATATCTTCAGATTTGCGTCATTTGTCTTATCTCAAAAACATATTTATTTGTCATAATTTAAACATGTTAATAAAGAATAGTGCCAAAAAGCTGAAATAGCTATTTTTTTTAGAAAGGCTACTTGTTCATACAAAAGTTCTAAAATTGGAACTCATTTGGTACTAGAATCTCTTTGTCAGAAAAATTTATAATTTATCATACAATTTATTTTCTTACTGATAAATCACAATCTCTAAAATAATAAACAACAAATCAAAACTTCCTTTTATTCAGTGCTTATTTTTCAGGATTTTGTTCTGACAATAGTGACCGAAATAATGAAATTAATTAGAGCCATGACAGGAAAATGATATCCTTCAAGCAAATTTCAATTAGACTCATAATACTGGTCAAATTGGAATTTATTGGTAAAATTGGTAAATTTTCCTGTGACACTGAAGTTTACTTTTCTAATTTTTACTTTACCTTACCGGTGAATAACCGTTTACGGTATAGTTACGTCCATCATTACAAATTTCACATAAAATGGTAAATAACTCGGAATCGGATACAGCTAAGTATACGACATTATACATAAAATATGTCTAAAATTCGACGTAGAATCCAAAAATTCCAAAATATGTCCTATAACTATGTTAAACCGGAAGTGACAGAAAGATTCGATTTTAAAATTATCTTAATTCCAAGATTTAGTTTCTATAAATATTAGAGCCAAGAAACTTTAAATTAACGATCAGATTCTGTACGAAATTCTCATTATATTTCATGTTTTTCAACACAAATTTAACAAAGTTGAAAAAAATATTCAAAAAAATTAAATATATTAATTTTTCGCCCAGTATATTAACTCGTGGGCATATAGAATTGTTTAACCAACGTAATCTTCTGACATCCAGTAAGTAAGTAAAGTTCATATTGTTTCTGTTTTGACTAAAATTTAACATTTTCAATTCTAAATAACCGCTTAACTTAACCAAAAAGTAATATGAGACCTGAAATATCAAGAGCATAACTATGATGAAATCAGAGTTTTATTATACAAGAGGAATATTGTAAACATGTTAAGTACTCATTTCGTTAAAATGGTAAAAATCATCTTGGTATGGTAACAATATACTATTTTCTATCTAGACCACTAAACAGAAATTCTGGAAACTTTTCTCTTCGTTTTAATATTTAAACACTGTTTATGGGTAAGTTTACTATCAAACTGTAAAAAGAACGCATCAGGTTATAAGTATTTCTTAATTTTGAGTCGGTCAAATCTACCATTAGAAGATAAATAACTATCAACCAGAACGAAACTAGAACTCTTGAATATCTGAAATATGATGACAATTTAATACATTCATTTTATTTCAGGTAAATACGCAATGGCAGTGTTGGCGTCTTACGTAGCAGATAAATTACGTAAATCTGGAAAATTTTCTACAACATTTATTCGAAAAGCTTTCACCACTTTCGCCACACTTACTCCCGGTCTCCTGATGATAATTCAAGCCATTTGGGGAATGAACGCTGTCTTATCGGTGTCAGTGTTTACAATCAGTCTATTTTTCAATGGTGCTGTGACAGCAGGATACTTGGCCAACGGCTTGGATATCGCGCCAAATTTCTCCGGCAGTATTTTTGGATTAGCCAATACTTTCTCCAGTTTTGGCGGTTGGTTGTCCACTAAAATTGTGGCCGTGCTAACTGCAGAGAAACACGATTTTGACTCTTGGAAGTACGTTTTCTGGATCTTGGTGGGAACATACACTTTCGGATCATTGTTTTACTTACTATTTGGTACTGGAAAGCTCCAGAAATGGAATAATCTAGAGGAGATCCCGACTAAAGATGATAAAGAACTGCAACCGTTAAAAAATAAGTCTGACTATATTTCAGCATAATACTTCGGTATATTTATAAATGACTGAGTTTATATTTTAACTGCTGTTAATGTACAATGTGAAAATAAACTCTTGATATATCTTGAAATTAAGTGTTTTTTTTAATTTAAATTCGGAATATTCAATTAGCTAATTCATAATATAAGTTAAATTTTATTTCGGTAGTTACGCTTTTAGTGGAGATTTTAAGCAGAATATATAAACTAACTAAATATTCCTTTACTAGTGATTCGTTGTATGCACCTGGTCCTATTCGGAAATTATGCATAAATAATATTATTACATACAGATATCTGCAAACAACATAACATAGCTTTATAAAATGTTTGTTACTAATTTTAGGTATTTTAATTAAGTGAGAATTGGTGGCTCAAGAGATTGATTTTTTAGAAGACATCTCTACCATTCCTACTCCAAGGTGCGTGGCATTGTGTCATAAAGGATTGATAAAGGACATATTATTGCGTCCAACTTTGGATTTTTAAATGGAAACCTACTATTGTTGTCATTTTCCAATTCTGTCTGAATTTTGACGTAACTTGGAAATAACATGTCCTACCTATAACTATCATCGTCTTAAAAATAGTGAGGTTTTGTTTTTTGTTTATCAATCCCACTCCTCCGGGACCGGTTTCGCCGTTTTACGGCTCATCAGAGGGGCTCTGGCTTGATAACAAAAGAACAAAACCTTCATTCCAGTATAGTCAACTGGATGCCAGAAATGATAGTTGTTGTGCAACATCTGGTGACATCTGTACTCAACTCTATGAGTTAGAAAGTACAGATGGCGTTCCCAAAACAAAACCTCACCATTTTTATCCAACCAGACTCATAGAGTTGAGTACAGATGTCACCAGATGTTGCACAACAGCTATCATCGTCTTGTTTCGGAAAATATTATAGAAATACTAGAAACTGCTCGAATTAGCAGCGCCATGAATATTGCCCATAAATAGGAGTATCTCACATAACTGTTCATAGAATTATAAAAAGAGAATGGTATTATCCATATCACTATATTAAAGTACAAACGTTGCTCCCAGAAGATTTTCAACGTTGTATTGATTTCTGTAATTGGCTTCTAGGAAGAGTGGCTGTTTGTATCAAAAGTTTTGTGAACAGACGATGTCATTTTTTCCAGAGATGGAGTATTTAACCAACCCAACCACCGTTACTACCGGCTAGAAAATCCGCACGTTTTTTTATCAACACCATCATCAGCAAAGGTTCAGTGTCAACTTATGGGCAGAGTTTTTAGAAAATCATGTTTTGGGGCCAGTTTTTATTCCTCGCTGCTTAAATAGACAACATTTTCTGGAGTGCAAAGTGAAAGAGGAACTTCTTGATAATTTATCTATTGCTGCAATACATGACATGTGGATACAAATGGATGGTTCCAGACCATTGGCAAACATGGCTGAATCACTGTATGCTGAATATCCGGATAAATGGATTGGACGGAATGGGGTAGTTAATTGGCTACCAAAGAGGGCAGATATCACACCGTTAGATTTCTTTCTTTGGGGATATCATTGGTCTACCAATATCTCCTGTTCAAAATGCTGAAGGTCTAATGAACAGAATTCGGAATGCTGCTACCACAGTCTACACCTCAAATCCTAAGTCGTGTAGGAGAAAGCGTCATTTTAGTAGATCACAAATCTGTATAGAACGGCAAGAACAACATTTTGAACATTTTCTCTAACTTGTTATTGTTATTTATATTATAACCTAATAAGTTGTATTGCCTAATAGTAAAAAGGTACCAACCTACTTATTCTTGTAATATGGCCCTGCCCTTGCTTAACCTCAATTAACTCAAATTATCCTAACCTACCTATAGAACTAAGCACATACGTTCAATAATTGATTTTTTAATTTTTAATTTGTTTCCAAAACTGTTTTAACCCCTTTTTAAATTTTTTTAAAGATTTTAACCAAATTTTAACATACATACAGTGCTGTATTTGTGTTGTGTAATCTTAGACTAAGTATAACTGTGTTGGGCGTTGCGCCCCTGCATTTTCGTGGACGTCTTGAGTCCTGTCCTTCGGCACTGGACTCTCTCGGCGTGGTGATTTCTAGCGGATCGGCCTTGATCTGACGAACTTGAGTGCTGATGATGGCCTAAAGGGCCGAAACCGGTTCACAAGGGATCAATAAACTTTTGCACGTAGTATACGCTTTTTACTGAACCACCCTGTGTTCTTCACCGTGCATTCTTGGCATTATCCGCTAAAAAATGGTTTAAGTCACTTGCTGTATAAATAATTATAAGTCAACTCCCTTGGCGGCAGAACAATACAAGGTGTCTAGAGACAGTTAAGGTGAGAGAACAACTTGTGCAAACAAAACAAATTCTATTTTCACTCACTCTCTCTGGACACCCTGTAAGGGCTTATCAATCGTGAGGCTTCTCCTGAAAAGTATTCAGATTTTGTAACAGATAATGTTGGCTATATCCCTCATCCATTGAAACTACAGTACAACTTTCACTTGATTACAGCGACAATTGCACTCTGCAAATGAAAATTGCATCCTTCTTGTGACTATTTCGTTCAAGTCTTAGTTACTATATAGGGTGAGTCAGGGTTAAACGGCCAAACCTATACCATGCCTAGAGAATTAACAGATTTTAAACAGAAAGTTGTAATAAAGTTGTGTCCGAAAATGCGTTGTTACCGAGATACAGGGTGATAAAGTTTCAAATGTTTTAAAGGTTATGTAATAAAACCTCATTCACTATTGACATAGCAAGATACTCCTTAGGATCTCCACAATTACAGTGTACACATTGTAGGAAGCTGTTTCTAGGACAACAACCTTCATGCATGATTTTCGGCAATTTTACATGTACACATGTACTTAATATATTACTATTGAAAATACAACGGCATTTCAATGATCCATATGAACTTACTGCTTAATTGAAGATTGAACACATTAAATCCAATTTTCGGTTAAATTGATTTTTCTTTACACACATGACACATATTAAGAAACGCCCAAAAATTTCCCGAATTGTTAACCTAAATAACAAGTTAGATTTTTAATAAAATTATTCGTACAGGCGCAAAAAAGTCCAAAATGTTCATTATTTTGATTTTAATTTAATGAATAACCAAAAAAAAAAAAAAAAAATTATTTCGTAGTAAAAAAGGCTGTTTATTTCACTAAAATAATTGAACATAAATAAATAAAAATGCCAAAATGTCCTATAATTCTATAATAAACTGAATAAATTTTGCGCAACTTTTGTTTACTTTAACAGACGACGTCTTTTATACGACCATTTACATTACCATATTTCATTAAAATACTGTTAAACAATTTTTTTAACAAATAACTATCGTTTGTAATATTTTTCTTTGATTTAGCCTGAAAAACTTGTATGGTAATCCTAAAACATATATTAATAAATTACCTACGTCCATTACGTTTGTTAACACTTTATTAGAATAAGAACTGTAAATAGAGTTGTCAGTAAAATGTTTTTGATCGAGACATTATTCCGTAAAGCATTGTTGCACACTTCCGAAAAACATGAACAATACTTCTTTTTAATAAAATCGCCATTATCAGTTTTACATTTGTCTATCCGTTCGTCTTTTTCCCAGATGTATCCACAACTTCTAATCACTCTTGTATGCTGGTTTGACAAGACTGAAAACAAACTGAATATAAGTTTAAGTCATGTACATGGGTAATTATCCAACCTGTATAAACAGTTTTTCTGCAAAATGGCTGTCCCTTATGAGTCAAACTGGAGCACTCTTGTAAAAACTTGCTTGACGTGTCATTTGGACTAATACCTTCGCATTCTGGATTTTCAGCAGAATTGCATTCAAAACATTTAATGCAAAGTGCTGGAGGTAAATTCAAACATATCATTGAACATCTAAATTGTCATTCACGTCTTACCTGTTGGTAGTAAAGCACACGCAATAACAGTAATGATAAAACCACAATTTGATATAACCATTTTGTGGACAATATGAAAATTTGTATGGATGATATGTTAAATGTCTGCTGTTTTCACAAAATGCGAAGTTGATGATGATTGTATTGTACGAGAAAATTAGCGCGAGGTCCAACTGGTTTTCAGTGTAGTCAAAACAACGATAATTATTATTGCTGGTTACTGTTTACTCAACTGACATTATAATAAGTTCAGGGATTATCGGTATCTTTATATGATACGATGGTAATATACAGGGTGTCCCACGACGTAAGACAACTATCGATATATTTAAAAAAATCTACTTATTTAGAGTCTTAAAAATGTATTTTTCTAATTTTGGCATATAAAGTGACACTTTCCAAAACTGACTAGAGTGACAAAACGTTTTACTTTTCGTAACTAGTTACGAAAAGTATCACTTTATGTAACTAGTTATGAAAAGTTCATTTCATCACTCCCTGTTTTTATGCATTTCCGTAGAAACATATGAGCGACATCCATCATAACATGTCGTTGTCACAGTTTATACAAGGTGCTATGAAAGTGAATATTTGTGTTAAATCACTTTAAAAGATAACCGCTTTTTGGTCAAAATTAGAAAAAATTATGTATGCAACACGTTTCTAAAATGTCTTATTGTGTAACTCATTCAAATTGTAGGACCTCGCTGCGCTCGCCCTACAAACATTCATTCGTTACACAAAATCGATCTTTTCGTAACTGGTTACATAAATAGCTATTTTCTAATTTTGACATATAAAGTGGCACTTTTTAAAACTGACAACAGTGACGTAACGTTTTACTTTTCGTAACTAGTTACGAAAAGTAACACTTTTTGTAACTAGTGATGAAATGGCCATTTCTTAACTAGTTAATAAATTAATACGACATTTTATTAGCTTTTCTAACTTCTTTTTTACTCATTTAAACTGTGAAAATCAAAAATAAGTACAATTTATATCAAAAGGAACATAACAATTTAAAAAATCATTTATTGTAAATATTAATTACACAATTTGTACAGTTCGACAAGTTGATGCCCGAATTTGTCTTACTGTTGCTTGAATTTGTTGTTAGAGCAAGTGATTTGGCACTGCTTGTTTTATAAAGAATGCTAGCAGAAATGCTTTTTTTGGTTTTCAATCGACTTTTCCATGTCCGATCCCTTGGCAACAGAGTTCGATTTCCATCCCCCATGTTGTTTTATTTTCAACAAATTGGCTCCAGAGTCTGTAAGAAAGGTAGCAGACGAACTTCGAAAGCAGTGTCCTATGAATAATCCTGGATTTTTTAAGCCAAGTAATTCAGCAATTTTCTTTGGTAACTGGCCAATACTATTAATACCTACTGGTTGTATACTGTATTTACCATGTAGGTAGTTAATAAAAAATCTGTTGTGCTTCAAATTTTTTGGTCGCATATTAATGTATCTTCTTAGTATATCTACAAAACTGATTCCCTCAATATTATTATTATTTCTCTTTCCGTTATGACAAATTCACGTGATGTTTTTGTTTTTGTGATTGGAATGTTAACTCTAAAATGCGAGTGTTCATCTATTCATTCCGAAGAAACGTTAATTCCACCTTTCGACAGGCGCCTGCTACACCTACAATAAGGACCACCTGAAATATGAAAATAATAATCTAAGTGATTATATCGAAATTTTGTGTAATAGTTTAGGCCTACCTTAACTAACAGCCACTTGAAATCATCTGCTTCTTTTAAAAACTCCGATATGTTTTCTCTAGTAAACTAAATATGTCCGATATGTTTTCTCTAGTAAATTAGATTTCTTCGCCTTATACCCATCGCTGCATCTTTTTAAATACGCAATCCAACTGCAATAACCTTTAATGTCTATGTCTTTCTTCAGAGACAGCTCCGCTCTCAACATTGAATAACGTGACCATAATGTTGAAGATTTAAGATACCTCTTTTCCTCGAAGTAAGCAAGCATAACTTTTTCATTTATGTGTTTTACCTTTTTTGATTTAAGCCATATTTCAAATCTTTCGTAAGCTGTATCGTACAGCGACTTAGATCTTTCGGGAATGAGAGTCAGCACAGCTTTTCTTGCAGCCTCTTCGATATCACTCAGTAATGGGCCTGTCCCACAATTTTTTTTTATTTCATAACTACAAAGACGGATTGAAAATATTATACCCGTATTTTTTTGTTTTCAAAAATATTAAGTCTAAATAGAAAAAAAATGATGATAAAAACTACATTAATCTCATGTTTTAAACGCCCACCGCCGGTGACGTACTACACTATCAACCAATCAGCGACAAGAAGTGAAACAGTTGGCGTGCAACAGCCAATAAAATCGCCCAGAATTACGTACGTCACATGCACGCCAAAACAGATCTTTTAAATTTAATGGACACATTCAAACTAATGTAGGAACATTTACGACCATAATTTTTTCTTCAAGAATATGAAAAATTAGTTTTTTGATCCTATTCTTTCGATTCCAGTCATTAAAACAAAAACTTATGATATGTGGGATAGGCCCATTATGAATCTGTTGTTCATTTTTCAGTTAAATTATCGCATCATTAAATTATCTGTCGCAATGTTTACAACATAAACAATATTTGACGTGGCAAAATTTTGATATATTAACAATACACGCACAAGTAACCATGGATATTTCATTTGGAACAAACTGGTGGGGGATTGGGAGGTAGGCATAGATGTTGGATGTGAAACTATAATTTACTTAGTTTGTACCACTTTAATTATTCACACCATCCAAAATTAGAAAAAATCACGTATAAAACACGTTTCGAAAATGTCTAATTGTGTAACTCATTGAAATTGCAGGAACTCACTTTGCTCGTCCTGCAAACATTTATTCGTTACACCAAATCGCACTTTTCGTAACTGGTTATATAAATAGCTATTTTAAAGCTTTAATGTCTCATTTAATAATTCGACTAATTTTCTATATCAGTATACATATTTGAAATACTAAAGTGCAGGGTGTTTCAAATTCGAGGTCGGTCAGTAAAATTGGGGATTTTTTCATTAAATTTACCTACTGTCTCTATTACTACTTATGATTAGTAGGATGTCTAACTACTAAACAAAACATTAAACAAAAAGGTATAACATTACAGTAATTACTCGAACAACCCTCTCTTCACAACACATTTTGGTGTTTTTCTAAGCAAGTTGCCGGATATATGACCATATTTTAAATTGCATACCGTATAATTTGGATTGAAAAGATCGATGAGTCTACTCAACAAATAAATTAACAAAATAATAAAAACCATATTTAAAAATTTCGCTTTTTCGGATTTTTCCGGCAGCTCAGCATTTCTATAATAGCCAAGGACCACGTCTTGTTTGTTTTGAAACTGCGAAAGAACGGTTCCTATACTATACTTAGGGGCAACAGTGTCCAAAACAAAACCTCCCTAAAATGGATAAACAATAAATAGATGCAGTTATGAGACGCTTCTTCAATTCTAAAGCTTGTTGACAATCCGATGGCCAGAAAAATTGGTTCTTTTTCTCCGTCAGTCGATGAAGAGGTTTAGCACAAATCGGCGGTCAACAGTAAGCCATCCAAGATTCTGACATCTCCTTTAGTCTTGTGTATGGGCCAATTCGTAAGCGGGTTAAACCATCTTTCCTCGTTACAAGTACGACCGCAAATGATCAAAAACTGCCTATATTCTTCAATGATTCCATTATCGATCATGTCTTAAATCATGGAGTGCATCGTGCATCTCTTCCTGTCTTATAAAGGGAAACCTTTCTAGGTCGTTATCGAATGGGCTGCTCTAGTCCGGTATTAATGCGATGTTTCACATCACTTGTCCGTTTGCCATTTCTTTCATATGCAAACACGTCTGCTTTTGAGGTAATAAATTCAACAGTCTTTGCCATTTGTTGATTTAGATGCGTCCAGGTCCTTTTGAAGGTTGACAGCACTTCTGTCGAATGACGATATTATGTTGTCTTCCAAACGTCCTCGATGCAGCGTGTTACACAATTCTCAATGACTATTCTTTCCTTTAAACTAAGTGATCCGATTGTCCTTGAGGTTAGCTTTTCATTCTGGAACAGTTTGTTCAACCTCACCAATATTCACTAAGCATCTTGCTGTAATGAGTCTTTTTATTTCATGGGCGAAGTGTTCCATAATGGCCAAAAGGTCTTTCCCTCCTTTGAAGTGGGCTTTCACAATATTTTCTGGATCCTGGTTAAATAGCAATCTCTGCAGATAAGAAAACTATTTGTTCATTTCCAATTCTTAGAAGGTTATTCTTAAAGTCAATTTTCACGTGTAGTTTATTTATTCAATTTTAGTATTTTGTCTAATCCCAGAATAAATGTGTCGACAATATTGGCAACAAGAACTTTGGTTTCATGTTTGAAACTTCCAATAGAAATCTGGACAACTGTTTCTCCGTGAACAACAATTTGTTCACCGTTTGCTGTCTCCAAAATGAGGGTTTGACGAAGCCCTTCTATTGGCGGATCTGAGATTAGGTCAAACCTCACACTAAGCATGCCGTCATGTCGATTTTCATCAAGAAATCCGTTTGGGTCAAAATAGATAATTTTCTCAAAACAACAAGACAATTTGTGATTTCTCATTTTAAAGAGAAAACAATTGTCTTTTTAATGGCGTAAGTAGATTATACGTTATATTTCAAAAAAATACAACTTTATGTGATTACTCGAAAAACAATAACTTTATAAAAGGCGTAGAAAGTAAAATAGGATGATCAAAATGAGAATATTAACTTTATTATATCTAGAAAGTTAAGTACAAAAGAAGTATTTGTCTAAATGAATTGTTCAAAGTGATATGCCATAAAATGCCCTTTTGACGTTCAAAAAATGTCGGGCCGGGATGCAATCAAAATATGTCATTCTACCTTCTATCTGCCCTGCCAGAATCAAAAACAACAAGCACCTACCATACATACAGGGAATATGGAAAAAAATCTTAACGAAAAAAGATGAGTTTTTGCTAGTTTGTAAACACTTTTCAGACCGAATTGGTGATATTGCTTAACCTTCAGGATACTAAAGACACACCCATCAAGTTTTACACCTGTAGTTCCAAAATAACATGGTCTAACATAGGCTTAAAAATTTAACACGTGAAATCCTATGTTGCGCGTTAAAAAGAACGCACTGTACATATTTAGTTACAATCAAAAATGTTTTTTTTTTAAATAGGCAAAAATCGGTTTTTACGCATATCTCAGAAACATTTTTTTTAGAAAATTTTTGAATATGTCGCTAAATGCATCTCAAAAAAAGTCATCGAGCTTCTTGTATAGACGTACGAAATCCTGTTTGGACGTACGAAATCCAATTCTGCGCGTGTTCAAGAAAAAATAATGTAGACATCATTCAACAATTTGAAAACAAAGTTGTAAGGGGCATTGCCGACGCACCTTTGTACTTTAGAAACACAGAGACTTGAGTGAGGATAATGTCAGCGGGATGATCAATAAAGTTGCGAGAAGGTATGAACAACGACTTCTGCAGAACGTCAACATGGAAGCTATCTAACTCCTGGACAACACTAATCTAACCAGACGAATCAAAATGATCAAAACTTTCGAGCTAGTTTAGTGTATGTGATAGTGAATTATGTGAATACAAAGTCAATCTTGTGTTATAGCTCTTAAGGACTACTATTGAGTAGCTAAGTCTATACCTTGTAAGTAGCTGTTTGAAAGAACCATCATCATTGATAATTTTCTGATCACATTGCAATTACTTTAAAATGCTTCTGTAAGAATTGTATTAGTTCTGTATTTGGGAGGATTTTCAGTTGTATAAAAAATAGTGTAATCATCATCATAAAGTGTAAGAGCATTTACTAATCTCTGATAAATTCCTCCAAACAACTTTGTCATTGTGAAGTAGAATTCCATGTTCTCAAAGTGGAGGTGAAAAGAGAGAGGAAAGAATACACAGCCTTCTCCACAAAATATTTATTAACCGTTAAATGTTAAAGAGGAGCACTACCCCTCTCTTTAACATTTAGGGGTTAATAAATATTTTGTGGAGAAGGCTGTGTGTTCTTTCCTCTCTCTTAACTTTGTCATTGATCAGTAAAGCTTTCTGAGTGTTGTTATTAACTAGACATAATTCCTGGAAATTCATAATTCAATTATTCAAAGTATTTAAATCGCAACGATGACATTATAACTGGAGTGTTACAACGTAAAAGAAACTATTATTTACTAGGTACAATTATTTTATTTTTATAATCGTTATTATTTTATATAAAACTTGAGAATTTGCATTTAGTAATTGAACTAAAGCAACAATAATAAAAAAACTTTATGATGCAGAAAACGACAATAAATGTTACTTAGTAATTATTATTATAACGAGCTAGCCTCAATGTCAGTCGAACATGTTTTATAAAATAATAATAAATTATTAGGTTAAGGCATTTGTTCCAGATTGTATTAAATTTGTTTCATAGGCACAAATCAGCCTCAATTACGAATTTTATATCGTTGTTTTAAAACATAATATTATATCTGTCTATATATCTATGTAGTTACATATTTAAATACAATTATTCAGCGTGAACAATCTAAATCAGTTTAAACTACATTTATTCTTTAAACACGGATGAACGATGACAATAAGAGAGGTAATATTGTTAATACGGTGTAATGATTACCACTTAAATTTGAAGAAGTGTTGCAACGATTACTTCCACATCTCGAGCAGTGTTGTACCTTCAGAAATTCTTCATCAGCTTTCTTAATTTTGTGGCAAATGTCGAGGCTGTCTTGTTCAGCTAACTGACATCCTCTTAACGTAAAATCTCTGTTTCCAACTAAAAACAAAACATTATGTTAAAACTATTGGTTATTTTCATACATAAAATAGCTACTTATGTGACCCGTTAAGGTAAAGTTGATTTTATGCAACTAATAGATTTTGATTAATTTGTCAGTCTTTTAAAGCAGGCGGATCGCCTACTATTTCGTTCCAGCCATAAATCTAAAGTGCAGGCCAATTTAAGCTGACCGCCCAGAATTTTTGAGTAGGTATGTTTGAGTTAAAATATTTCGAAAACAAAACAAGATGTACGGTGGGGTCATTAATCGAGAGGCTATATTCCGGTTTGTCAGTTTCCAAAATATCTCTTAAGCTGTATACACAAAAAACGAAACGTCGGGCGGCAAATATGAATCCATCATCAAATAGCTGGGAAAAAGTGGCAATGAAAAGATGCTCCTAGTTTTGGGATATCTCTTCAAATAAGGATAGAAATAAATAAAAACCAAAATTCTAATTTTTCGACGACTGACTTTGAAAGTACCTCATGTACGCTTCCATTTAAAAGCAGAAAGTGGTTATTCGCCGCGCGAGAGCAGAAAGGGAATCATTTTCTGCTCTAGAGCGTTTTCGCTTTCTTCCAACAATCTACTCACCAACTTTTTCGGCATTTCCATAACAACGCTTGACATACCTGTTTGAAATAAACACATTCCGTCAAAGTGATTTATCGGTGACAATGAGTTCGAGCTACGAAAATGATGTGAATTGTCCTTTCTACTCCACCCCACAGCAGTCGTCGAAAAAATATCGTCTATATTTCGATCCGAAAGTACTTTTGCCGCTTTTACATGATTGCAGCGTTCGGCTTCGCCTCAAGCTGCAATTTTCATGTGCAAGCGGCAAATATCTACTTTCCGCTCTTAATATAGAATATACTATTTCAGATATCTTCGGAAGTACTCAGAAAATAAAAAAAATTAAAACTGCATTTGATTGAGTTTTAAATTGCGCAACTTTGTCCCAATTAAAACTTTCTCGTATCTCTAGTTTCCAAAATCTCAAAGGTGAGGGTCGAATTTGAATTACCCTCCAAAATGGTGCGGACCTATGCTTATATAAACTGTTTTTATTTTTTTGGTAGAAACAATAGAACGATTTTTACGCACAAATAGCCTTATAATGTTAACCATGATTTTACGCCCTAAGACGGTAAAGTTCCAAAATAGCTCGTCGTCATTGACTACGGGCGGTAAAGTAAAAAATAACTTCCAATTATATTCTGCCAGTGACACTCTGCCAGTTAGTTTGATTGACATGTTAGGCAACTAACATAACTGTGTATTGTAGCCGGATAATGTTTACTGATAGTCAAATTTTTTAAAAAAATTTAAAGAGCATTACTCTTGTTTTATTTATAGAAAAACAATTTGTGCGTAAAACGTTGTACGTACCCTAGACTGAAACAGAACTACTTCCTTGACCGAATAAAGACTCCCTGCTTCTCGTCGGGTCAGCCCTTATTACGTAAATAATTATATTCTATAAAAAAATGTTTACCTTGGAACACGTTTGGAAATGTAACTCCTCTTCATTTCGCAACTCGCTAGAAATGTATTACTTACATAAAATCAAACATTTCCTAACTGGTAACATAAATAGCTTTCTGAGCACATTATTGATTTGCTTTACAATTTTAAAATTACCTTTTGTTACAACTTTTAAACAATCCAGTGCCAAATGACGGGACAGGTCGGCGGTGTCTACTGCAAACACTTTGTTGTAAGTAACAGGTCTAATCTCGTTTGCCATACGTGTAGTTTGATGCAGGGCACTTTCATCACAGTGAACCAGTGGCATGCCATAGGATTCAGGATAGAGACAACCAGTTTCATTAACTTTTGTCGAACAAAGATAGCACTTCACCGTTTTTGCCTGCCCTAAAATCATTACGTGTAAACATAATAAATGTTTCTAATCAGCAATTATTAGTTAAGCAAGTTAAAATCTTACAGGGTAGATACAGAATATCAAACATACAAGGTGATTCAACATGAAGGTGTATTCGTATTAGAAGTATGTCGATAAGGATTCTATACAGGGTGATCCAGTTAATAATCCACTATCCGATAGTTCATCTAAAAATAAGTTGACATGCATTATGTCATTTTGCTTAAAAACGCTTCCTAAGGAAAATCTAAGATTTCAAATTTCTCCAAAATTTAGTTTAAAAAATCGTTTTTCTACGAATGTTTGCAAATAAGCTACTTTGCATACGTAAAAGTGTGTGCAAAGTGGCACTTTCCCGCACACTATGCGGGAAAAATTTTTTCCCGCACACTTTTTAAAATGCTGATTATACCTTGCAACAGTGGTTTTATATAGACTATTATACATAAAATCTGCTTAGAATTTTGCGTAGAATTCAAAAATGTAATAATATTCAGGGGTTTCATATAAAAAACACGACTTTTTTCACATTATTCTTCCGTACAGTTTAGGTAAATAAACCACCTTGTCTCTGTCTTTGAAAATGAGGCTTGTTTCCTTAGAAACCAAAGCTCATTGTCAAACAACGCATTTATATGCAATTTAAAGTCTACAACAGTGTTTATTCTTACTTATTTAAGTTAAAAAAACTATTTTAATAATGGATATCACTGAAGATGAACTTCCGGAAGATGTTCTAAAAGCCGCCAACATGGCTAGTTTGCAATTGCTGCCTCTCAAATCGCGAGAAAAATACGAGAAACAGTACGAGTTGTTTACCCAATGGTGCGAACAAAAGGGGATAAAAACCTTAAAGGAAGAGGTACTTTTAGCGTATTTTGTTACTTTAAGCAAAGAATTCAAACCTAACACAATGTGGTCAAAGTATTCAATGCTCAAAAATGTAATAAAAATAAAAAGAGACATCGATATCGGTGAATTTTATAAGCTCACTGCATTTCTGAAAAAGCAGAATGTTGGTTTTAAACCTAAAAAGGCGAAAATTTTTACAAAAGAAGAAATATTCAGTTTTATGAACTCCGCACCAGATGAAATTTACCTGTTAATTAAAGTTGCCACTATATTCGGACTTGCTGGTGCATGTCGAAGGGAAGAGCTAGCCAATTTAACCACTACAGATATTGAAGACAAAGGAAACCTCATAATTGTTAAAATTAGGGATTCCAAAAATCATACAGCAAGAAACTTTATAATATCAGAAGAAGTTCATAACGGAACCTACCTGCAACTGTACAGAAGATACACCGGCCTACGTCCAAAAAAGTCAAACAATCGTTTTTTCCTAGTTTACAGAAAGAGTAAATGTTTTTCGCAAAGTGTTGGAGTAAACAGTTTTGGAAAAATGCCTTCTGAAATAGCTATTTTTTTGAAGTTGCCAAATCCAGAACTCTACACAGGGCACAGTTATCGTCGATCATCGGCAACGTTCCTGGCCGAATCTGGAGAAGGAATCACTGACATAAAACGCTTGGGGGGTTGGAAATCGACTACGGTAGCTGAAGAATACATTGATGAATCCACAAGTTATAAAAAAAGATTAAGTAACAAAATTCTGACCTTCAATCCTAAAGAAAGTGAAGCAGTTCCAAGTACCAGTATTTTACTTTCAGTTGCTCAATCTGCGATCAATTTAAAAAACGCGACCAACTGTACATTTAACATTAATGTTGTTAATAACAATAAATAGTTATAAGTTGTTGTTTTTAATATCAATAAAAATTAAAAACAAAATGTATAGATATTTCATTCGTAGAAAAAATATTGTTCCTAACACGTGTGCAAAGTAGTTTTCCCGCACTTTCGCGTGTGGGAAAACATAACTTTGCACACTGAATAGGAAAACTACTATTTTTTGCTATAACTGTCAGACCTTTGGAGCAATTATAACGAGCGGTAAAATTGCTCCAAAAAAAAATCTCAAAAATCTCAGTGTTTACAGTTTTTAAGTTTCTAACAATAACATTAGACTAAAGACATTATGTCAAATTGACATCAAATTACTTTTTGTCCAGTGAAATAAAAAACTTGTCGTGTCGTGCTATAAAACGTGTTATTTGGCACAACATTGCACTCTGCGGTCTTCACTCGTGACTTGACTTTGAGGTTATAAATCAGCCGATCGGAAGATTCTGTCAAGCATCAGCCATAGCGAATAAAACTGCTGAAAGTCGTCTACGTCATATACGCGGCAAAACCGTCAATTTTAATTTATTTACCTTTATTTATTTGCGCATTTCCTGTAAATTACCAAAAGACCTTCTTTTTTGTAAATAAACTACAAATTTCGACATTTCAGACTAAGCTTCCCGATTTATATGCATTGAAACGCAGTTTTACGTTATGTGGGATAAGCCCATTATCTCGTAGACGAAGTTTCAAATCATAATTTTACTAAAAATACTTTCTTTTCCAAATTGAACACGAAATTTAAAAAAAAATGACGTAGAAATTAAGGCGGGAAAATGAAAACCATTCCCTTGTATCTACGCAACTAGACAATTTTGACAAACTTCATCAACATCACATAATGAGTATTAATTTCATAAGGGCTTGTTTTAAATTTGATCAAAATTGCTCCAACGGTCTGACAGTTATGACAAAAAAACGAATTTTTAAACTGAAATTTGGAGGACTGTTTTTTCTTAGGAAGCATTTTTTACAACAATGACATAATACATGTCAACTTATTTTTTGATGGGCTATCGAATGTTGAATTATTGACATTTAAAACTGGACTACCCTGTATACAGTGCGTTTTTTTTAACGCGCAACATAGGATTTCAAGTATTAAATTTTTAAGCCCATGTTATATTTTTACATTTAGTACCCTGAAGCTTAAGTAAGATCACCAATTCGGTCTAAAAAGTTATTAAAAACTAGCAAAAAATCATATTTTTTTCCAAAATATTTTATCTTTCCATATTTCCTGTACTTATTGTACCTAGTGTACATATGGTAGGTGTTTGTTGTTTTTTATACTGACAGAGCAGGTAGAAGGTAAAATTGGGTGTAGCAATAAAACACGGTGGTCAAAATTGTAATATTATCTTTATATCGGGAGAGTTAAGTAAATATTTTTTTAAATGAATTGTTCAAAGTGACCTCCATTTCAAGCTTCATTAATAGTATAAATCGACATTTTGTGAGCCAAATCAAAATATGTCAATCTACCTGCTACCTGCCCTGTGAGTATCAAAACAACAAGCACCTACCATACATACAGGGAGTATGGAAAGATAAAATATTTTCGAAAAAAGATGATTTTTTTGAGAGTTTGTAAACACCTTTTAGACACGTGGGTTTCTTTCTTATAATGAAGTAATTTAATAAAATAATTATTTAAAATTGCTTCAACAGTCTCAGAATTTCGACAAAAAAACACCAATTTTGAAGCTGAACTTTTGAGGGCTGTATCTTCCTGGAAACGAGTTCTTTTAAAAAATGACAACATGCATGTTTACTTATTTTGTGAAGAAGGAACCACTGTTGCAGTTCAATGTTTATAACATAAACTATCCAATTTTTACGAAAGGTAAGGAATGACACGCAGTCGTCTCCACAATACTTTATTTCAACCTTCAAAGGATAACACCTGCTCAACTAGTTTCGGAGATATAAATAGTCATCTTCAAGAACTCCAATCTCCATTTTGTTTCCTGTCTGATCGCCTCTACTGCGGATGGTAGATTGAATTTCATATCTCTCCCCCATAAGGTCATCCCCAGCCCTAACAAAATAGGTTTGGTTTAATTAAAAATACTGTTAGTGAGTTTAGTATGCAGTGTCAGTATTCCATAATGAGCTTATTTCCCCCTTTAAACTATTTTTTAAATTCACTGATTCTTAACAACATGGGTCTCACTCCCCTTTTAAAAAGACATCCGGCGCTTTTATTTACGATTTGAGCTCCTGAAGATGGCCATTTATATGTCCGAAACTAGTTGAGAAGGCCTTATCCTTTGAAGGTTGAAATAAAGTATTGTGGAGACGACTGCGTAACATTCCTTACCTTTCGTAGTCATACAACTCCACTGAAAGAATATGGATTACTACCTCTTTTTATCCAATTTTTGACCGCCCAGATATCAGTTTTTTGTGTGTTTTAAAACGTAATAACTCAATTATCTCGTAGACGAAGTGAACCAGAAATACTTTATTTTTCAAATTGAACAAGGAATTTAAAAAAGTGTCATTTTTGTAAAATGTCCAGTGACGAAGAAAATAAGGAAGGAAAATGAAAACCAACCCCCTGTATCTACGTAACTAATCAATTCTGACAAACGTCATTAACATCACATAATGAATATTAGTTTCATAAGTGCTTGTTCCAAATTTGATCAAAATTGCTCTAATGGTCAGACAGTTATGAAAAAAAAAACAATTTTTAAACTGAAATTAGGGGGACTGTATCTTTCTTAGGAGCACTTTTTACAAAAATGACATAACGCATGTCAACTTATTTTTTTGATGGGCTATCAAATGGTGAATTGTTGATATTTAAAAATGGACCAACCTGTATTGAACTTTTCGTATCTAGGCTTACTTTTTACAGTTAACAAACTTTCTTCCACGACTTCTGCAATACCTCGTCCACCGAAATCTCCATGTTAAAAGCATGCTAAGAAACTTTTTAGTCCAAAATATTAAAGTTACACAATAATGACGTTTTCAAAATTTTATTGAATTTCAATATTAACAATTATTCAACGCTTAGCAACGATTTAATAGTATATTATTAACTAAGGTTTAGACAGAAGCTTTTATTGACCGTATGTCAAGTTGAAATATCGAGGAGCAAAGCGACGAGGGATTTAAGACATAAAAGCTGTCAATAAAAGCTGTCTTAACCGTGGATAATATAGCGTTTTTTCCACTATTAACAAAATTTAGGATAACAACAAAACAGCAAAATGAAGAGACAATCTAATTTATCTGTCTCTGTCAAGTATATTTCATATGTCATATCTTAATATACATTGACATTATTATTTACTTAGGTCAATAATATTTATTTTTTTATTGTGTTAGTTCCAGACTAGAACTAGAGATTTGAGTCTATTTTTGACCTAGGTCAACAATGACCATTAAGGTAGAGAAAACTAATTTTTCAAGTTACTAATCGGTCAATAATGGTATGTTTATCATGTTAGTAGTGGAAAAACTATTTTTTTCTTCACTAGAGGTTTAAAAAAAAATGAAATCACTCTAAATGACATTGTCGTTTATTTACAGATGTAAACAAACAAACATCAATGTTACATCTACGGGGCGCGGTGCAAATATAATAGAATTGTAATTTTATATTTTTTTTAATATAGGACGTCGAAATTTAATAAAATATTGTATAAAACACGCGAATCAAACCTGTTTATTCAATCCAAGAACTAAGGCCTTAATTATAGGTTAATTGTTCTTTTTGTGAATAAAAAATGGTTTGATTCACTTGTTGTATAAATAACTATTAAATAAATCACACGTCATTTATTATGGTTGAGGTTATAACTGCTCGTACCGATACTACATATTGTTCGAGGCATATTAGTGATCAATATTTCAACTGGATATTTTATTAAAAGTTTGCTAGGATTCTGATCTGTGTTATTAAACAAACCTCGGTGGAAAGTTTCATTTTAGTCTCCAGATAAAATTTACCTCGACTTCGTCTAGGCGAATTTCCTAATTTCTCCACAGAAATTAAACACTTTCCACCTGAGTATGTAATACATTGTTACTGTCTCTCAGTCAAGGTGCTATTTTGTCAGAAAAGTCACTACTTTTCTTCTCGATTTTGAGTTATTTAATTATGTATTGATATTGAACAGAAGGTTATTGGTTTGATAAAATAATATCTGGTTGAAAATAAAAAAGCAACAGTCATCAATCAAATGAAGATAGAGCAACACGGTCTGCAAATTCTTAGTTTAAGTTTTTGAGTTATTTTAACTTTGACTTATTTATCTCCCAGTAATATTTTTACCTTTGAGGTGTCAAAAATTTTATAAGTAATTTATAAAAATTTATTTACTTCCAGAGATTAGTAGTCAAATTGATTCACCAAATTCATCTAACATAGGAGATATTTATAAAATAGAGATTTTGGTATTTTCTAGCTATCATCCTCTACATATTTTCAAATTACTTGATACTTGGAAAATGGTAAGCTATTTTTTTTATGATTGGTACTTACTACTTTTTTATTCGGACTGTCTTTATTGGCAGTTTGAGCAACAAATAAGTAGAAAATTTGACTCAGGTTATGAAATCACAAACCAATATTACAGATTACAGCTAATTAGGTGAAGTCATTTGAATTCAAAGTTAGCTTTTTTAACTACCAAAGCATATTAATTTAGAAGTATAATTTTTATTATATATATTTATTATTTATTTTTATTATGTATCAAGTACTAATTAGTCAACATAAGTAAAGTGATATAGTTTTGCCACTATTTAACACGTTGGCGACATCATGACCCACATGTGGGTCACGCGCGGTTTTCTTACTAGACCTATGTGGCCACCGCTGGGGCATGGACTATTGTATGTTTTATTACTTATAGAAAGCTACGTTTATTTAAAAAATCTTTGAATTTGGATCTACGGCTGTACGACGGGTTCTTCTTTGTATGAGCAGCGTGGTTTCGCAGAATTCGCAATTTTGAGATTCACATATAATGCTAAAATATTACTGTTCTTGTTTACTTATAAATAATAGTATAATAATAAGTATAAGTAACTACAATGTATCGCAGTATTTTTAATTTGGTTTAAAAAAAAAAAGCTGCAACAAATTACTCAAGAATTTTTTTGAGACAAGTATTACATATTATAGGTCCTGCACAGTCTTTGCAAAAGGTTAACACATTTCTAGCTTTTACTTTTGCTTCTTTGCCTCTACATTTCTGTTGAATATTTGTACAACATTCGGCCCATAGTTGCTAGGGTTTGACCACCGGTGGGTCACAATGGCTGTACGATACATCTTTTCCAAGAGCCGTCGTGTTCCACCGGTGGGTCACGTTTAAAACCAGCAATGACTACAAAATAATATTAGCATTATCACAATAATACACATTTATCCTATTTAAAATATAAAAAGTACAATTTTTAAATAAAATGTCTTTAACGTCCCACAGGAAGAATATAAGAAAACCTTCTGTGACATACGTGCGATATATCGCCTCCTGAATTTTCTTAAATTTCGTGATTTATAGTAGAAAGACAATCTATTTTTTTTCTCAAAGTGTTTTGTGTGTCTCAGCAAAGTGATGGTAGGAAGAAAAATGCAAGAAAAACTGAGAAAACTAGGAATTTTTTACTAGATACTATGTCGACAGAAGAAATTAACTTGGTTATCGAAAGTAATATAAATAGAAAAAAAGAACAGATAGGGGCATACCCAGATAAAGGAACATCAAAACAACTAAAACAAAATATGCCAGGAATTTCCGATAGTAAAGTGGACGAAAATATCAATATACAGGATAGGAGTAATGTTGCAAACAACTCAGCAAATAGTGACAATGAAATTTTCAAACCCAAAAATACGATAAAGCAAACTCTAGTAAAAGAAAAATTAAGTGGCGAAAATTCAACTTGAAGTGCAGAGCTGCAAAAGGAATAGATCAAGCTCCAGTCCAAATTTTCAAGTAAATAACAAATACTTTTTGTTGAAAATCAAGAAGGAGAGCTACAACACACGTACCTCATTGAAGATATTATTCTGGAACTATTTAATAATCTGGATATAATTGACACTATAACAAACAGCTCAGAAGACCTGCCCCAAAATGATCAAAACTGTCTAAGACAAGCACACACTAATTTACCTAAGCTAATAACAAGAATAGTATTTCAGAATAGCACTTTAGAAAAGACCAACATAATTTTAAAAAATGAGATACAGAGATATGATGAGACTGCAGAACATACCAGAAAAACAGGATATTCCGACATACTTAAAACTTTACCTCAAAAAGCAACAGTCAAAGGGACAACAAAAAGTAATGACTCAACAATTTCTCAAGACAAAGACAATCTTCCATGGACAACTCCACCTACTATAAAAAGACATGAAAAAAACTGAATTGAAAAATATTGAAGACCCAAATCATGCAATAAGACAACTTAAAACTGAACTAAAGATATTGGCAAAGGATTCAAAAGCATACAGCAAACAACAGATGTAAGCATTATAGTAGAAAGTTTTGATAAAGAGCAACAAAAACAGTTACAAATGGTGCTAAAGGACAACAAAAACATTAAGTTGAAGGAATTGGGCGAAGAAAAACCGATGTTCATGTTAACAGGAATTGAAAAAGGTTTTTTACAAGAAGAGTTTCTAGAGGAGCTGCAAAGTCTTGACAGTGAAATTACAAACGATCTTGGGTATAGCTCAACAAATAAAATTGAAATTGTAAGGAGAATTGGATTCTTCAGGCATCCCCTCAGGTAGATAAATGGTTCCTGAAAAAGTGTTTTTCGGTTTGGTAAGAGTATACGTACAGGAATATTTCAATTTGGCCATATGTTTTAAATGCAGAGGATTTGGTCACATAGCCAAATATTGCTCTGAAAATGAACGCTGTCATAAATGCGGGGGAGAACATCATGCCAAAGATTGCAAAGTTGAACATCTTAAGTGTCCGAACTGTATCAAGGTTAAATCCGGATCTGGAGACATAAACTACTCAGCTAGAAGCAAATCGTGCCCAGTCTATCTGAAGAAGCTCACTAGGTTTAAAGCAAATATTAATTATTAAGTTTTAAGTAATCAAAATTGGTCGGAAGTATATGAGACCAACAAGTCTGATGTAGACAAACAATGGCAAAATTTTATGAATATGTTTATTCTATTGTTCAACAAGAGTTTTCCCTTAAAACTTTTGAACACCGACACAAAAAAGATATATAAATATAAAGATAATTAGCAGATTAAAGATTGTAAAAATAGATAAAACTTTTTCCTTACTTTAAACCGCCATAACAGTGCCTACCAGAACATTTATAGAAACACGAAAAAAAAGTATGATAGTTTATTACGAGCAGAGCGATCAAACATACAGAGTGTCAGGAAAAGACAGAGTGTCTTTCTTAAAAAAAAGAATTTTTGAAAAAAGTTTGAATGAAAATTCTAGGTGTTTATATGTATGTACAGGGTGATTGATTGAATTTTGACCACCCCGTTAACTTCCTTAATTTTGGTTTTAGAAAAAAAGGTTAAATACAAAACTAATAGACATTTAGATCTACTTTATTCTTAGATAAACAGTTATTATACAGGGTGTCCCAAATTTGAGTAACAAACCAAACTTACGTTTTTTTAAATGCAATGACCAACTTTTTAATCTATATTTGAATTCTACGTCAAATTCTAGGCCTAATTGATGTAAAATGTCTATATCGATATTCAACTGTTTCCGCAGCAGCGTCCTTGATTGATTGAATTCTGACCACCCCCTTAACTTTCTTATTTTTGATTTTTTTTTTATTCATTCATACAGAGTTCAATTTGTATGAATCTGACGGCGATTATTGGTATGGAGAGAAAGAAATGAACGATATATGGAAGAATGCATGGATGCTAGGATTGCTTTTGGGGGAGGTTGGAATTACAGTTTGGGGCGGGATCATGAGGAATGGAAGAACAGATTTAGTCATTTTGATTGAGGATAGTATGAATGCGCAGAGGTACAGGCATATGTTTATACGTCATATTGTTGTTCCCGTTTCTCGAAACTTTGGGACGGTTTTATCTTAATTGACGACAATGCTCGTCCGCATCGAGCCAGAATCGTACAAGAAATTTTGAGAGAGAACAACATCGAACGAATGGAGTGGCCTGCAAGGCCACCGGATATGAACGTAATAGAGCACGTATGGAGTAGAATGAAATTGAGAATAAATGGCTCAGAGCATGAATTTCAAAATTTGATTGAGTTGGCAGAAATGGTGACGTTTGAATGGGAGACAATTCCCCAAAATTGTATTGCAAAGTTGGTGGATAGCATGCCAACAAGGGTTGCGGAGTTGCAACAAACTGCTGGGGGACCGACAAGGTATTAAGAACAAATGGGTTTGTAGCCCGCAAAGTCATCGGATATGAATGTTGTGGACTTGGTTTTTTTTTAAATTAAAACCCATTATTTTCGATTAAATTTACCGAATAAAGATACATGTTTTATTTGTATGGTAGAACATTTCATTTATCTTTTGTATGATTTTTTAACCTACTCTGTTTATAAAGGTTCGCGGTTTATAAATGTTCACCTAAAATGGGTGAATTGAAATGTAATTTTGCTAATCTTGTTTTGAATTCAATAATTTCGAATTTAAAACAAGAGAATTAAAAAGAACCATTTTTTTTTTTTTAAATTAGTAAATATCGTAGACGCCCCTTAATCGCCAAACTGGCGAAAACGTCTAGAGATATGAATTGGATTACTAAACAAATAGTGTGCTTCTCTATCCAATATCATTATTTTCCATTAAAATGACTGAACATGCTAAGATTTATGGTAAAACATATGATTTTCTTTTCAAATTTATTTTTGGGTCACCCTGTATCCCGCAGTGTATGTTTTTTACTTAAATTGGGTAGTTTTAAGTGTAAACTTGCTAATCCCGCTCTTCTTCCACAAAAGATCTAAAGAAATTGTTTAATTTTAAACAAGAGAATCAAAAGTAACCACATTTTAAAAATTTTGCAATAAATTTTGTAAACGGCCTTTAATCGCCAAACTGGCGAAAACGTTTAGAGATATTGACCGCAAGACTCGATTAAGGCTATTGTAAAACGTAAAATTTTTTTTTGCGGGAAATGGCGTTACACCGAATTTTTCATTTTTTGACTACACCTCAGTCACACCCTGTATACTCGGATCCGTAGCACCTTTCAAAAAGATCATTTAGGTCAAAAGAAAGATGAAGAAAATACCTTTTAATCCTCAAAAAAATTATTAGAATCAAGTAAATCAATTTGAAGAAGCAGCCGCTCAAAAAAGAGCAAAAATTTTGCTGTCCCATTCTTTTTGACGAGCAGTTGAGATCTGGTTGAGTCTAATGATAGTGTCATAATTTCAAATTAATTAAAAATAAATTAAATTTCATTGTGTTCAAATGACGGTCAATTTACAATTATTGTAATCGTCTTTTATAGTTTTCCATAATATCTAATAAAGTTTGTTTGGAAATTGTATTACACCCAATCAAGGTGCGTCATATCATTTGATTTGATTATCTGCTATGATGTTTGCCTAATTCAATTTTCTTATTATGACTGACATTAGTCGAAACTAGGACTAGCATTGGACACATCAGATACCTAGTACCAGGTAATAGAAACTTTCTATTATTTAAACATCAAGTTTTGGAAAATGTTGAATATTTCGAAAAATTATATTAAAATATTGCAAATTTAATGGTCTTTTTAAATATGCAATAAAATATACAGTTAAAAAAACGTTATTTTACCTGGTACCTCAATTATGAGTCACCCTGTATAACAGTTTGGTGTTGCAACTTACAGGGTGTCCCACGACGAAAGACATCGATTGATATTGGAAAAAGTATAAATAGGAGAGTTTTGAGAATTTGGCAGGATACTACTATTTTCAAGATGGTTGCACTTCCGTTTATACCGGAAGTTGATCACAACTTTCTTATTTTAAATAGAACACCCTATATATTATTACATATTTGGATTCCTCACAAAATTCTGACCAACTTTTGTGTACAATGCCCTATGCCTATCTCTAGCCGTTTTCGAAATATTTGATGTTTTTCCAAAAAAGTAACAGTTGCAACGCTCAACATATTTTTGTACTCTGTCAAAACCGTATTTCATTTTGCAACGAAACTTTGGGTTATTGTAAATAAAGGATCGTTTTATCAAACTGAGGGTGCGTAATGACTCATTTGTATACGGGGTCATCAAAAAAAATCGTTTTATTTGAGAGAATAAACATTTTTTATTATTAAAACTCCAGATTTCTTGAAAATTTCTCTCTCTAATTACCTGTGGATTTATGTCACACCAGTAGTGTGAATTATGTCTATTGAAAATTCCATTTTTAGTGAATTTGGCCTCGTCGCTCTAAATAATATTATTCAAAAACAATTCTTCTCCATAGTGACTAGTCAGCAAAAACTCAATAAAAACCACTCTCTTTGGAAAGTCAACCTCTTTTAAGTGTTGCACTAATTTAAATGAAAAAGGGTGAAATTTATGTTTCTTCAGGATCCTCTGAATTGAGCTTTTAGATATGCCTGATACGGTTTTCTACGGAAACTTGTCTTATTGACGAAGTTGGATTTGCAACAAAATAGCCCAAAATTGCAATTTCTACATTTGTATTATTAAGGATTGGTTTTGTTTTAATAGCTTTTCTCTTCACAGATCCCGTATTCTTAAAATTTTCAATTATTTGCTACTCACAACTTTATCACATTATCCGTTAATAATAAACATATTTAAGTAATCTTGGCTTGAATAACGTAACCGCGACGGCATATTTGCAGTTGTCAAAACAGTCAGAACTAGTGTTATTAACATGCTCTGCAGGTCTCCAATATCACCGTGTGTCAAAAGCATGGCGCCAATTAGAGTATTGTTACGGTCTGGGCCTACTATGCTCGATACTTCTTAACGAGCGCTCGCTTCGGGATGAAACCGATGCGCCGCAATATCTGGCCGGGCGCGTATTAAAGTAGGCCACAGTTAGGAAGCGCCGCCTGGAAGATTCTTTAATGGTCAAGGCAACCCGCGAAGCGTTTCGCGGTCATTCTAGAACGTGGTTTGCGAATATAAAAGAAGCGGCGTCGTCGACGACAGAGAGAGGAGAGTAGTAGTGAATTTGGGAACGCGGTAAAGTTTAAATAGCGGAGTAATTGTGGAATTGTAGTAGTGTTTTTAGTAGCTGTGTTAATTATTGTACGGAGTGTTTTGAAGTGTAAATAAATTTATTAATTGTTCAGTTAAATTGACTTTGTGTGAACCCACGGGAAAATCGTAACAATTGGTGTCAGAAGTGGGATCAGACTTTAGTGCGACGTGAATTGGAACTAAACTTCGGGTTAAAGACTTGTGTTCAGAACCGGACTAGAGATTTTCGGAACAGTGGTGTGTTAAATTTATTTTATGCCAATAACAAGACGTCAAAGTGCAAACATGGAGGCCCAATTTGAAGCTATGCTTAAACAAGCCAAAGAAGAACTAGAAAAGATTCGAAAACGAAACAAGGAAGAACAAGAAAAGATTCGACAACAAGAAGAAAGAATTCGACAACAAAAAGAAAGGATTCGACAACAAGAAGAAAGAATTCGACAACAAGGCAAAGAAGAACAAGAAAAGATTCGACAACAAGAAGAAAGAATTCGACAACAAGACAAAGAAGAAGACAGAGAGCGGCATGAAAAGCGTAACGTAGAAATATTGAACGTTCTAGCGGGGACCAAGACAGAAATCCAAGAGTATGTAACCCATAGTCTCAATAAAATTCAGAACGATGTTCGGGAGGACATTAATGATGTTCGGGAGGACATTAATACAATTCAGAATAATGTCGAGATAAAGCTACGCGACTTAGAGCGGAAAATTGACAGCAGAAGAGCCAGCTCTACAGTGATCACCGGAAACGGGCTCAACAAGATCAAGCCTCCCACATACGACGGTCAAACTTCATGGGCAATGTACCAACTCCAATTTGAGGCCGCTGCAAATGCAAATGGATGGAGTAACGAGGAAATGGCTGTAGCACTAATAGTGGCATTACGAGGACCTGCATTGGAGCTGTTACAGACTCTGCCTATCGCCCAACGAAGCAACTATGAAGCATTAGTAGCTGCATTAGAACGTCGTTATGGGGATCAACATAAGAAAGGACTGTATCGAACGCAATTAATGGCAAGACAGCAGAAAACTGGTGAAAATCTAGAAGAGTTTGAAACCGAAATTCGTCGCCTTGTGCATCTGGCTTACCCAGCCGTCCCGGATGAAGTCCAAGAAGAACTTGTGGCACAGTATTTTGTAGATGGGATTCGAGATCCGGAGGTAAAGAAATGGCTGAAGATGTTCAAAGGGAGCAACAACAGCGAATTACTGATTCGAGCGCTGGAAATTGAAGCTGCGTGCAATGATTTAAAGCCAGAGCCTATTCAAGAGGAAAGAGTACCGCCAGCCGATCATGTTGCTACATCAATAAATAAAATTGAATCAATGTTCGGCCAATTAGTGCAACAAATGGCAGCATTAGGAAATGGTCAGTCCAGACAGTTAGAACGGTCACGTCCGATCACGAGAGTGGAGTGTTATCGATGCGGACGTACGGGACACATTAGAAGGAATTGCAGACAGCGGTCTTGTTCTCCAAACCCACAGTGTCGACGAAATCAGGACATTAGAACAAATCACCGGAACTTTTCTGTTAAAAGAAACATTACGTGTTATAATTGTGGACGTAAAGGACATTACCAATGGAATTGCAGACAGCAGTCTCGTTTACCGACCCCGCAGAACTGGCGTAACCAGGAGCAGGAAATGAAGAACCCGGAAGGACATTTACCGCGATATGTAGAGGATCGTCAAGCTTTGGATAGTGACTTAAGGTATCGGAAAGGACAAATTCATAATGGTTGGAGGATTGGTCAAATCGCGATGGTGACAGATAAAGAGGCTACAAAAAGAATGAAGAGCTGCGTTTCTAAGGAGGACATAATAAAAGGACAGCGCTCAGACTCTGATTTGAAAGTAATCAGAAGATGGTTGGAGAAGGATTTGAAACCGGATTGGCAACAGATTTCCAGATATGGACCAACAGTAAGGGGTTACTGGTTGCAGTGGAATTCGCTTCGACTGCGAGATGACTTAATTACTCGCAAATGGGAAAGTCCAGACGGAAAACGCTTTGTTTACCAAACAATAGTGCCCAATTCCTGCAAAGAGAATGTGCTGCGAGAACTACATGATAGTCGCGGAGGAGGACACTTTGGAGTAAACCAGACTTTGGCTAGAATAAGAGATCGATTTTACTGGATTAACTTCAGAAAGGACGTTGAGGAATGGTGTAAACGGTGTGACTAGTGTTCGTTACAGAAGGGATCCATCACAATTCGGGAACTTGAGAGAGAGAAGATGAAACCAAACAACGACCGTATGAAGATGACATTGGACCACAGACCAACTGGTGGCAATTATAAGGAAGGTGATGCTGTGTGGATGTTTCAACCCAGGAGGAGCAAAGGATTAAGTCAAAGATGGCAACGACACTGGGAGGGACCTTACAATGTGGTAAAAAGGTTAAACGACGTCGCCTACAGAGTCCAACGCAGCCCCAAAGGCAAGATGAAAATTGTCCATCTGGACAGACTCAAGAAATACCAGGGATTAGATGAAGCGGATCGGGACGATCAGCTTTAAGAGGGGGGCAGTGTTACGGTCTGGGCCTACTATGCTCGATACTTCTTAACGAGCGCTCGCTTCGGGATGAAACCGATGCGCCGCAATATCTGGCCGGGCGCGTATTAAAGTAGGCCACAGTTAGGAAGCGCCGCCTGGAAGATTCTTTAATGGTCAAGGCAACCCGCGAAGCGTTTCGCGGTCATTCTAGAACGTGGTTTGCGAATATAAAAGAAGCGGCGTCGTCGACGACAGAGAGAGTAGAGTAGTAGTGAATTTGGGAACGCGGTAAAGTTTAAATAGCGGAGTAATTGTGGAATTGTAGTAGTGTTTTTAGTAGCTGTGTTAATTATTGTACGGAGTGTTTTGAAGTGTAAATAAAGTTATTAATTGTTGAGTTAAACTGACTTTGTGTGAACCCACGGGAAAATCGTAACAGTATCAACTAATCCCAACCATGCAGCCTAATAAAAAAATGTTTATTCTCAAATAAAACAAAATGGGTTAGATTTAGGTATAGGCAAGTAAATTAAAACGTATAGTAATTTTTAATGCTTAAAATGATTCCGTCATAAAAAATGTGGGTTTCTATTTAAAAAACTTGAAATTTTTCATTTTTTTTAGTGGCAGGTTTATGATTTTTTTTTGACGACCCTGTATACAAGTGAGTCATTACGCACCCTCAGTTTAATAAAACGATCCTTTATTTACAATAACCCAAAGTTTCATTCCAAAATGAAATACGGTTTTGACAGAGTACAAAAATATGTTGAGCGTTGCAACTGTCACTTTTTTGGAAAAACATTAAATATTTGGAGAACGGCTAGAGATAGGCATAGGGCATTGTACACAAAAGTTGGTCAGAATTTTGTGAGGAATCCAAATATGTAATAATATATAGGGTGTTCTATTTAAAATAAGAAAGTTGTGATCAACTTCCGGTATAAACGGAAGTGCACCCATCTTGAAAATATTTTAGTTAGATTGGGCATCCNAACNCCNTTGNGTNCNAGGTATTTCNTAAACTAGCTNCANCTCAGGTTNAGGAGGGACCNANAGTNTNNNCCGGACACTCCGGNNNGAGCNTNGTACTNGTTNANCNCNANTTCCAGAACNNGCANAANNNGACNTAGAGCTTGNGANAANTTTGGNANTTCCGGNCTNCACAGTCCNTAGCTANTCTTTGNACGNGAGGANATTCACGTGTAGNCATCGNGTGNGCTNGNCCAAATTNATATCNTTGCTAGAACNATANCACCTNANTACGTAGGGNAGTCCNAACTTTGCTNTNCTNNNCANAAGGANANTGAANNTNGCTGNGTCTTAANNNCNTCTACCAGCNGCTCCNGTAAGTAGGTNAAAGGTCANNNGNGCTGGTCCNCCNGATATTNNNTGGCACGGTGGNAGAAAGTATGANTGCGGGTTCCANNAGTGAACANAGAATANCNCAGGNNTGNAANNCCNCACCGATAGTGNGGATNCNTAGTNGANGTCCCATCTACAAAATACTGTGCCACAAGTTCTTCTTGGATTTCATCCGGGACGGCTGGGTAAGCCAGATGCACAAGGCGACGAATTTCGGTTTCAAACTCTTCTAGATTTTCACCAGTTTTCTGCTGTCTTGCCATTAATTGCGTTCGATACAGTCCTTTCTTATGTTGATCCCCATAACGACGTTCTAATGCAGCTACTAATGCTTCGTAGTTGCTTCGTTGGGCGATAGGCAGAGTCTGTAACAGCTCCAATGCAGGTCCTCGTAATGCCACTATTAGTGCTACAGCCATTTCCTCGTTACTCCATCCATTTGCATTTGCAGCGGCCTCAAATTGGAGTTGGTACATTGCCCATGAAGTTTGACCGTCGTATGTGGGAGGCTTGATCTTGTTTAGCCCGTTTCCGGTGATCACTGTAGAGCTGGCTCCTCTGCTGTCAATTTTCCGCTCTAAGTCGCGTAGCTTTATCTCGACATTATTCTGAATTTTATTAATGTCCTCCCGAACATCATTAATGTCCTCCCGAACATCGTTCTGAATTTTATTCTCCATCTTTCTGAGACTATCGGTTACATACTCTTGGATTTCTGTTTTGGTCCCCGCTAGAACTTTCAATATTTCTACGTTACGCTTTTCATGCCGCTCTCTGTCTTCTTCTTTGTCTTGTTGTCGAATTCTTTCTTCTTCTTCTTTGTCTTGTTGTCGTATTCTTTCTTCTTGTTGTCGAATCCTTTCTTGTTCTTCCTTTTCTTGTTGACGAATTCTTTCTTCTCGTTGTCGAATCCTTTCTTGTGCTTCCTTTTCTTGTTGTCGAATTCTTTCTTCTCGTTTTTCAAGCATTGCCATAATAGCTGCAAGTTGGGCCTCCATGTTTGCACTTTGACGTCTTGTTATTGGCATAAAATAAATTTAACACACCACTGTTCCGAAAATCTCTAGTCCGGTTCTGAACACAAGTCTCTAACCCGAAGTTTAGTTCCAATTCACGTCGCACTAACGTCTGATCGCACTTCTGACACCAATTGTTACGATTTTCCCGTGGGTTCACACAAAGTCAGTTTAACTCAACAATTAATAACTTTATTAACACTTTAAAACACTCCGTACAATAATTAACACAGCTACTAAAAACACTACTACAATTCCACAATTACTTCGCTATTTAAACTTTACCGCGTTCCCAAATTCACTACTACTCTACTCTCACTAACTACTCTGTCGTCGACGACGCCGCTTCTTTTATATTCGCAAACCACGTTCTAGAATGACCGCGAAACGCTTCGCGGGTTGCCTTGACCATTCAAGAATCTTCCAGGTGCGGCGCTTCCTAACTGTGGCCTACTTTAATACGCGCCCGGCCAGATATTGCGGCGCATCGGTTTCGTCGAATATCGAGCATAGTAGGCCCAAACCGTAACACTATGTTGCGCGTTAAAAAAAACGCACGTATAATAATATGTTTGAAAAATTAAAATTTGTTATTTTTAATCAAATAACTGATAATTTACCAACGTTTCCAATAAATAAGGCTTTATTAAAAATTCCATGTAACATAAACTTGGCCGATGACACATTTGACATTCCATGGCCGATAGATATGATAATAGGGGCTCTCACCGTGTATCTGAGGCCGCATTCGTTTTCAAGCTCCATAGAGCGAGCAGAGCGTTTTTGACGTCACGATGACGTAATTTGGCAAAATCATAGATTGACCAATTGTCAAACTACGTCATTGTGACATCAAAAAAGCTCCGCTCCCTCCATGGATCCTGAAAATGAATGCAGCCTGAGATTCAACAGTCTACTGACGTCACTCAGTGGAGGCATGTTAAAGGTGATGAGAATCCTTCCGACTTAATATCACGTGGATGTAGTCCCACTAAATTGATTTCTTCAGATCTGTGGTGGCATGGGCCTTTATGGCTGATAAGAGATTGTCGTGAGTGGCCATGTAACAATCCTACTGATCTTAGCATTGATCTTATACCAGAACGACGTTCCAGTAAAAAGGCATTTACATCATTTATCAATGATATTGATATCTTCAGTAAATATTCAACTTTAACAAAATTACAAGGAGTTAAAGCTTATATCTTAAGATTTTTTAAGAATACATCTATAAATAAATAAAATAGATCTTTAGGTTGTCTGACAGTAGATGAATTAAATGAGCCTTTAAATTGTTTAATAAAATTGGCACAACATTTTATGTTTAGTGATGAAATACACTCATTAAAGTCAAACAAGTTAATTTCATCAAAAAGTAAATTATTGTCTTTAAATCCTTTTTTGGATTCTGACGGAATTTTGAGAGTAGGTGGGCGTCTGAGTAAATCAAATATACCTTTTTCCCAAAGACATCCAATAATTTTAGATAAGGGTGAGTCATCGATAAAGTTCATTATCTATCTTATTTGTTTGGAGAAATACAAAAAAAAGTTAAATACAAGAGTTTTAGAGAATATTAAGATGCATAATTTAAAATTACTTTTTGAATATACAGAGTGGTTCATAAGGACGTGGCATGTAAAATATTATTTTTTTTAAATAGAACCCCCTATTTTTTTTTAAATTTTTAGATTCTCCATGGAATTTAAAAAATATTTTATTAATAATGTCATATACCTAAACCTAATAGCTTAACTAATAATTAAATTTTTTCAAAAAATTATTACTACTTTTACTATGACGGAAAATTGACTGTATCGACATTGTTTCTAAAGGTAGAGAAAACTCATATTTGGTACGAACGTTCTATAGAGACGACAAAAAAGATTTATGCAAATGAACTTGCGATAGATGCTACAGGGCGTTCAATGTCCAAAGGCGTTAAGTCACATGATCGAGGGGGCCACCCTATGAATCCACTCCTACCGATCCATTTTTGTGGGTAACGGTTGTTTAAAAATTCACGAACTGCCCTATAGTAGTGAGCAGGAGCTCCGTCGTGTTGAATCCACATTTGTTCTATTTCATTGTTGTCAATTTCTTCAAGAAGCTGGGGTAATACATTTTGCCAAAAATTTAGATATCTATGGTCGTTACGTGGTTTGCGGAAAAAGTAAGAACCAATAACGCGAAGATTTTTGATCCCACACCACACATTAAGCGACCAATAGTTTTGATGTTGAACCTCTCGGACCCAGAAGGGATTAGTTGTTGAATAATAGTGCATATTATGTCGATTAACTGCTCCATTACTGCGAAAAGTAGCTTCATCGGAAAACATTACTTTAGATAAAAAATTCCGATCGACTTCTACAGCTTCATTTACAATATTACAAAAGTTTACTCGTTGTGCAAAATTACGATCTAAAAGTTGCTTATGTAATTCCATATGGCAAGGATGTTATTTGTATTTTCTAGTTGTGCGATTAGCGGTAGATTGGGATATGTTACATAAATTGGCTAATTGACGGCTACTGACCTGTGGATTATCTTCTATATTAAGTAATACTTTCATTTCATTTTCCTCATTGGTAACATTGCGGTTTACCACTTTTCGCTTCTTGCATGAATTCTCGACCACTGAGTGCTTTGTCAAATGACCCAAAGAATTTAAGACCTTCAACTCCGGGTCATTTCTTGATAGGAGAAAGTTTGCTTTCTTTACCAGAAGCTAATGCAATGGACATTAAATGTAGTCGTCTTAACAGATATCAATATCTTACTCAGTTAGTTCAATCCTTTTGGGCCAGGTGGAGCCACGAATATTTACATACTTTGAATCGTCGCTCTAAATGGCATATAGATAATAATAAGTCTGTTAAAGTTAATGATTTAGTAATACTGCATAAAGACAATGTTCCGCCTTTAAAATGGACATTGGGGCGAGTGATAAATGTATCCCGGTTCAGACGGTGTTGTGAGAGTGGTGTCAGTGCTAACATCTAGGGGTGTTTTCAAAAGTGCAATCACAAAAATCTCAATTTTACCAATTGAGTAGTGCTTCTGCAATCTTTTGTGATATTTTGATGTTTAGCATAGTTTAGTTTAGTATCTTGTTGTACGAGCAGTTGTTAATTAGTAAGCGTAAGAGCAGGAAGTCCAGTCGGTGGTCTGGAACTTTCCCGCCAAGTTTTTATTCAATATAGTTCAGTTTTGTTAATAACGAGTATTATTAAAGTATACAATATACACAATGTCCACAAATAAAGCTATTTAGTAGCTATTTTGGGCAGCAGTAAGCCCAACAGAAGCATACGGAAGATTTTAGACTGTTTTGGAAATTTCTGTTCTGAAAATTTGTTTTAACTACTTGAGGGGCATTTGGAAGGTTTTGGACAGTTTAAAGGGCATATTGAAGGTTCTGGAATGATTTAGAGGCATTTGGAAACTCTTAGACGGTACTGAAATTTTTGGGAAATTTTGACAATTTTGAAATTTTAGATTATAGTTGAAGAGCATTTAGATCTTTTAGACTGTTCTAAAAGCTTTTGGAAGCTTTTAGACCGTTTTGAAAAGCTTTCGACGGCTTTAGAAGCATTTTGGAGTTTCTGTAGTGTTTTGAAATCTATTTAGATTTCTTTAGGAGCATTGAAGGTTCTGGACTGCTTTTAAAGCATTTGAAACCTTTTAGAAAGTTCTAGAAACTTTTGGAACCTTCTAAACTGCTCTAAAAGCATACGGAAACTTTTAGACTGTCTTGAAATGATTTGACAGCTTCTAGACTAGATGAAGAGCATTTGCAAGGCTTTCGACTGCTTTAGAAGCATTTTGGAGTTATTTCTGTAGTATTTTGAAATCTTTTTAGACTACTTTAGGACCATTTGGAAGGTTTCTAGAGAGTTTAAAAAGAATTTAAAGTTTTTGGACTGCTTTTAAAGCATTTGAAAACTTATGGACTGTTCTAGAAACATACGGAAGCTTTTAGACTGGTTTGAAATTTTCTAGGAACTTCTAGACTAGTTGAAGACCATTTGGAAGCCTTTAGAGCGTTCGAAGGTACTTTTTACCGAAAATTATCTCAAAAATTGAACATCCTGTACCTTGGTTATTTTTGGGAGTTCAGGGAGGTTTAACCACTCAAAAGAAACGTCTTGAATTTCTCTTCAGTGGTGAAGAGCAAACAATTCTATCTAAAAAATTGTGTACAGGGTGAGCAAAAATAATGACCCACTAACAATTTCGTGCACACCCTGTATTGAGGTTCATACGTTACGTAGTTTGGTTTAGTGGTCAAAATTACGCTTTAATTCAGGCGGCGGTCAGCATAGTAGGCCAGGAAAAACCAGGGAAAAACCTTCATTTGGACAAAATTTCGATGCAATTAGGACTGTATTGCTGGTTGCATATTTGTGAGAGACAGTAGTTTCATGTCATGTCGCCCACAACCTTTTTTCGGACATTTTTCTAAATATCTCGAAAACGGTTTGAGTTAGCAGTGTGAAATTTTTTCAAAGTAACCTACTCATACTCATACTACAAAGTACACTTTCATTAAATATAACATTTTACGGTACAATGTATCGTTCCACCTTGAAAAATAAAAACTAGATTTTTGACTTTTTCAAAGGGGGTAACCTTATACATTTTTTTGAAAATTTTTGAATTTGGAAAATTGTCTTTAACTGCCTTAGTTAGTTAAGAGCCACATTCGTTTTCTAGCTCCATGGAGCGAGCATACCGTTCTTGACGTCACAATGACGTAATTTGGCAAAACCATAACTTGGCCAATTGTCAAATTACGTCATTGTGACGGTAAACCAGCTAAGCTCGCTCCATGGAGCGTGAAAAGAATGCGGCCAAGGTTAATAGTAGAAATGTGACGTAAAGTGTCATTTGTCAAAATTGTAATTTTTAAGGGTGCCATGTCTTAAAAACTGTAAAAAATGTCCTAATTTCAAAGTCAGTGACAAAATGGCGGCAGTTACAGCAAAACAGACATCAGATTTGTGTTCTGTTGAACATTTGAAAAGTGTTTACAGTTTAAAGAGCACTGAAGGTTCTGGACTGCTTTTAATGCATTTGAAACCTTGTAGACGGTTCTAGAAACTTTTGGAAGCTGCTAAACTGCTCTAGAAGCAAGCTTCTAGACTGACTTCAAATCGTTTGAGAGCTTCTATAGATAAGTTGAAAAACATTTGAAAGCTTTTGGAAAGTTCACTTGAATAAGACTGTTTTGTAAGCTTTTGCAAGACATTTTGGAGCTTATATAGTGTTTTGGAATGTTTTTACATTTTTTTAGACTACTTTGAAGCATTTGGAAATTATCTGGTCAGTTTAAATTTGTAAATTAATACTTACCCATTTTCCAACAGATAATTGGTATGTTTTTGTCTCTCAGAAGCCTTTAATATCTCAATATAGCTTGAAAAGCTTCAATTGTAAATTAATCTGTACAAAATAAAACCATACAAAAAATAGCAGCAAATAAGCATAAAAAACTAAATTAAGCACAAAAAGAAGAAAAAAGCAAAAAAGCATGAAAAAACCTGCCAAATGACGTATTTTTGCGTAAATCGTTCACATTAGATGTCAAAAGTTGGCTGCTTTTATTATTTGCGAAGTACTGACTCCATCCAAGTACTGACCACGCCCTACGCTGCGGTGATCGAACGGGAACCGGTATATCCAGCGTGGTATGGCAGTTGCCTATAAAATTATCAATAACCGAGTAATAAAAACCACCAAAAGTGTAGGAGAAATGCAAATGTCATTTTCATGGTTGCATGGTTGAAATGAATGGCTTAATTATCTCAGAGCTGTAGTTAGTTTCTAAAAAGATGAAATAACCGACTTCAAAAAAATAAGCATAAGTTCCATATCATTTTCGTCCACAAGTGCAAAAAAAGGCAACTACACGTGGTGTTCCCAGGCGGTCACCCATCCTAACCACGCCCTACGCTGCTTGACTGCGGTGATCGGACGGGAACCGGTATATCCAGCGTGGTATGGCAGTTGCCTATAAAATTATCAATAACCGAGTAATAAAAACCACCAAAAGTGTAGGAGAAATGCAAATGTCATTTTCATGGTTGAAATGAATGGCTGAATTATCTCAGAGCTGTAGCTAGTTTTTAAAAAGATGATATAACCGATTTCAAAAAAATAAGCATAAGTTCCATATCATTTTCGTCCACAAGTGCAAAAAAAAGGCAACTACACGTGGTGTTCCCAGGCGGTCACCCATCCAAGTACTGACCACGCCCTACGCTGCTTGACTGCGGTGATCGGACGGGAACCGGTATATCCAGCGTGGTATGGCAGTTGCCTATAAAATTATCAATAACCGAGTAATAAAAACCACCAAAAGTGTAGGAGAAATGCAAATGTCATTTTCATGGTTGAAATGAATGGCTTAATTATCTCAGAGCTGTAGCTAGTTTGTAAAAAGATGGAAAAACCGATTTCAAAAAAATAAGCATAAGTTCCATATCATTTTCGTCTACAAGTGCAAAAAAAAGGCAACTACACGTGGTGTTCCCAGGCGGTCACCCATCCAAGTACTGACCACGCCCTACGCTGCTTGACTGCGGTGATCGGACGGGAACCGGTATATCCAGCGTGGTATGGCAGTTGCCTATAAAATTATCAATAACCGAGTAATAAAAACCACCAAAAGTGTAGGAGAAATGCAAATGTCATTTTCATGGTTGAAATGATTGGCTTAATAAACAACTCCTTCAAGCAAGGCATCTTCCCAGACCAACTAAAAATGCACTAATAAAACCTTTATATAAAAATGGTGACCAGAAAGCCATTGAAAATTATAGACCAATAAACCTTTTGACTGGCTTTTCTAAAGTCTTTAGGTGCGTACAGACTTAGCGAGACGCGCGCGAGACGAGCCCGAGACGCGCGCGAGACATGCCAATTCTCAATGTGTGGACGGGGCTCGCGAGAGGCTCGCGAGTGTCGCGTTGCAGGCGCGTTGCTATCCGTCTCGTGTCGGTTTTTCCGCGAGACATCAAAGGAAAGGAGGAGCTTAGTCTGGACGGAATCGGGAAGTTTGCATTTTTGGTTAGTTTTAACGGCGGTAGCGTTGTGTGAATTTGAAGTTGTGTTGTTGTTGTGTGAAAGTTAAGGATTTTATTAAAACATGGATGACTGGAATGATGAGTTACAGCTCCGTATGATTGAGCTGTATGAATCGAAACCAATTCTCTGGAACCCAACCGATCCGAACTATTTCAGAAAAAATAAAAAAATTGACGCTTGGGTTGAAATAACCCAAGCTTTAAATTTAAATAAAACTTGGGAAGAAGTGAAAATATGTGGATAAATCAACTTCTAAATGGAAAATAAACTCCTTGTGTCGTCGAAGTTTTGGAATTGTAAAAAGCGCGCGAGAGTCTCGCGAGGCGCTCTTTAGTCAAAAGTATCGTACGAAGCTCGTCACGAGCGCGTCTCGCGCGCGTCTCGCTAAGTCTGTACGCACCTTTTGAATTGGCTATGTGTGATCAACTGCTAGACTTCTTTAATAAATGCAGTTTATTCAATAAACCAACATCATTATATCACTGGCAAGTTCAGAGAAACAGCTGTATTTTAATTTTCAAAATCAATTCTGAATGTTGGGAAGAGGACGGAATGTCATTGGCTACCTATATTTTTAGATCTATCAAAAGCCTATGAATGTATAAATAAGGAGTTATTTATTAAAAAATTAGAGCTATATGGCGTCAGAGGACATGCATCACGCATGTCCTTTTTTCTCCCTCTCCTTAACGTGACAATATTTAGAACAAAACAATGTAGAAATCAAATACAGGCTAATGTAAACTTACTGGATCAAGAACTAAAAGTTGTTGCAAATGTTAGTTTTTTAGGATTAAAAGTTGATGAGTTTCTTGATTGGAGCGAACATATAAGTGATTTAATAAACAAGCTAAATTCAGTGTGCGGAATAAGGATCGTTGGTAGATACATGAGCGAAAAAACCCAAAACATTATGTATTATGCTAATTTTCAGCCAGTTTTAAGATACGGGATAATTTTCTGGGGTGAAAGCAGTAAGGTGCAAAAACTGTTTGTTCTTTAGAAACGCCTTATGCGATCAATAAAAAGAATGGAATATCGAGAAAATAGCTATTTATGTAACCAGTTACGAAAAGCGATTTTGTGTAACGAATGAATGTTTGTAGGGCGAGCGCAGGGAGGTCCTACAATTTGAATGAATGAGGACTAAAGACAAACAACTAACATAAATAAAAAATATTATTCAGAACTATGAAACGACGGATCACTGAGAGGAGCCAAAACACTGTTAAGAGTAATTTTTTTTCAAAAACTCAAAGCAAAAGACCCACCCAATGTCAAATCAAATGTGGTATATAATATCCCTTGTAACAAATGTAATAACACGTATATAGGTCAAATATTAGGATACCTCAAACAAAGAATAAGAGAACATCAAAATGATGAACAAAATTTCACCACCGAGACAAACCCAACAGCTCTTGTAAACTTTGTAACTTCAACTTCAAAAAAAGAACAATTTTGGACGTTCAAACCAACTACAAAAAAGGCTTATATCGGAAATGATTAATATACGCAAACAAAAAAACAGCGTAACCAAACGCACAAACATAGAGAGACTAAACACAGCATACTTTAACATCATTGACAAACTACCATTCAAAACAAACAAAGACAACTTAATTAACGGTAACGGTGATAAAAAATAAATAGACACTTAGTCTTAGTTATTAATAGTGCACTTAGTCAATAAACAGTGCAACTGTAGCAGTTGGGAACAATTAAAACCATCTTCATCATTTACTATATTGATTTCTACATTTGAAACAAAAAGAGTTTCATATTAAAAATCAAAAAGGGGAAAAAATGACAAAAATAAACAAATATATTCAAACCTTAATCAGTTTATGTTTCACCTATACATTATGAACAAATAATACCTTGGAAACGGTGTAGATTATAGGGTTCATAACAACCTGAGGGCATAGTAGGCGGACGTTATCATAACCATGCCATGCCATTTCACTGACTGACAGGACTATCAAAGTCACATCATTCAGGTAAAATAAACACTAAACAACATACCGATAAAGGTATACCCTACTTTTCAATGCCAGAAACAGTAAATAATTGCTGAATTAGGTGAAACATAAAACATTGTTTGCACCACAGGCGTTAGGGAGAGTATAATGTAAATCAGGCCGAAACCTGTCCCTCGGGCCATAGGCCCTCCGGCTATTTCGGCCTTCAGGACATTATGTTCTCTCTAACGCCCTTGGTACATAAATTGCTATTACTGAATTGCATGCGGAGATCGCAGAACGAATCCCGCAAAATAATTTTATACACTTTATATGTTAATACAATAAGTATAAAGTTAGTATACCAGGTGTCCAAGAGCACCCTGGACATAGGAGATTAACATGGGAAATCGGTTTTGATTTTTTTGCGCCTGTACGGTTGATTTGATTGAAAAATCGTATTAATGAAAGTTGTAGTACCTATCACGGACTAGTTTTCTGTATTTTTTTCAGATCTCTAACTTGAGCCCTTTCGTCATAAAACATGAACAAAAATGAGAAAATTTAAACTTTTGGCCTGCACTGTATAGGCGGTTGTCGGGCAACGGGTAAACAGTTCATTGTTGCTGGTACGGTTGCTCGGCAACCGCTTATACAGTGCAGGTAAAAAGTTAAAATTTTCGCATTTTTGTTCGTGTTTTACGACGAAAGGGCTCAAGTTAGAGATCCGAAAAAAATACAAAAAACTAGTCCGTGATAGGTACTACAACTTTCATTAATACGATTTTTCAATCAAATCAACCGTACAGGCGCAAAAAAAACAAAACCGTTTTCCCATGTTAATCTCCTATGTCCAGGGTGCTCTTGGACACCTGGTATATGTTAATATAAAGTGTATAATATAAGTTTTAAAATGTGACAAGAACGTGAAAGTTTGTGTAATGTATTTTATGTTTGTAAATATAGTACAAGTAACAACCCCGTGTATGTCTCCAAATGTGTCTTAGTACAACAAAAAAAGAGAACACGGAATCAAAAATAACAGGTTGTAAGTAAAACACGTGAGTACTACCCCATTAAAATAGATTTCCAACATTGTAAATCGTAAGCCCTGATGAAGCAAAAATAAACTTTGCGAAACGTTGGCTTTACTGTGAAGTTTTATTGGAAAACATTGATGATCCAACTCCGGATTTCACTAATAAATTAGTGAAATCCGGCACTGAATGGGACTTCCTGAGGGATATTTAAAATCCTAGAAATATACCTGAGATCACTAATTGGGACGTCCTTGTTTCGGGATCAAGAAATCTAACAATCCTTATTTTTCAAAAGAAAAAAAGGCTATCGACCACGTGGCCTTTCTGCCTCTGTATTTATTGCTTGCTTGCACGTGTAAGGTTAACAGAAATGCGATACAGACAGAAGATTTTAACGTGGCTTCTGTGTCGTAGCATTATCGAATATCCCACTTCCCCTAATAAGGAGTTCAAATGTCTTTCTTCCCTTTTCCCCCTACCGCAAGGATAGAAAATGGGGCGCTCAGGCGCCAGCAATCCTGACGAGGTCTTTCTATATAGAAATTGGGGGATATATACTTGGCGCTTTAAATCTGAATTTATATTTTTCCAATCAGCAAAATCGTGTTATTACTGAATCACGATTTATTGTTTTAATTATCATTTAGATACTGTAATGTTTATCCGGTTTTATATTTAAGATAATAACAAAAATTAAGATTTTAATGATCTGGTGCTAATCTAAAAAGATAACAAAAATCTGGTCTGGTCCATGTCTCCTCAAAAGTTATCTCAGATCTGAGAGAGTTAACCTATTATTTACGATACAGCTATATTTTGATTTGTTTTAATTTCCAAGTGAAAACAATTACTTTATAAATCGGTTAAATGTTTTGGAAACTATTTGTTTTATTTTCTTTCCGCAATTTAATTTGGTCGTTTTGTGTTGAAAAAATAGTACAAAATTCCGCTTTCCCAACAAACGTTTTTGATGCAATGAGACGAAAATTTCATTTAACAAAAATAATTTTTTTCAGAAGAGCTATTCTGTATCGATATAGTAAATTAATCTTGAAGTAAGTTTGCCATACTCGTGCAAAAAAGTTACTTTCCGCATCTTTTGCGGAAAAGAACACCGTTACAAAATACTGGAAAAATGTATGCGTTTTCAGAAACTGTGTTTGACCATGAAAATAATCGTAAAACTAATGAAAACATATTTTAATTATTCTTGAATACACGCCAATCTATTACCATTCATATAACTATGTATTTAATAACCTGACATAAATGATTCATAAATTTAAAATTAAACTATAAGACAATGATGCCAATGTATGCATTATGGTGGAAAAACGCATAATTGCAGTGTCCTTGGCAACATGTTCCAAAGCTGTAACACTATAATAAGATCATGATGCCATATCGTAGAAATCCGTTTAAAACTTTAAGACCATTATTTCAATGGGACCAATTAATTTTAATTCTAGCTTTATTAAATGGTAAGCGACAGAAACAATTAAAACTTGTACGTATATTATTAGAATAAAGTTAGATATTAGAGAATAAAAACTGTAAATCCTTCGGAAACGAATCTACCCACGTGCCTTGCGATCGTTCGATCCAGATTCAAGGCTCCAAGTATATGTCCGAATCCATAGCATTGCGCACTTTGTTTACTAAAAGTTCTTTCACTTCAAAGCGATTCGGATCAAGGTTTGAAAGCAAAATAGTTTCATTTGCCGGAAAAGAATAACCGACTAATTTTTGAGCTTCTCAATATGACATGGATAGTTTCGTTCTGGAGTTGTTCTTTTTTAATAGTGGTATTTTGTGGATCAGGTACGTTAATAAGTATAATTTAAGTTTTTACGATAAATGTACTAAACGTTTAATATTCAATTATCTTTTTAGTTTGAATGATCTTTTTACGCTTTTGTTATTAATTCGAAAAAAGTAGCTGCAAATTCCACATAATTAATTGACCCCTTTTTACGTCGCATTTTTTGCACGTTTGATATGTGACTTGATATGAATGATGACTTGATATAAAATTAAGATTTTATCAGGTTGTACAGCGTGGTCAAGGCCCATTTGATTGGGCGATTTGATTTTCGAGTATTTTTACTTGGACTCAAGTTAAGCTTGAAAGAATGAATATCACGTCAAGTGCATATCATCAATCAAGTATAGTACAGTAATTCTCTGTCAAATACAATACAAAACAATACAAAAATTCTTTATTTACAATTATGTTACAATAATTATACATTGAAACACAAAACAAATAGCGTCAAAAGGAAAAAAGACATAAAATAAAATGCCGTTACATTTCGGTTTGCAATCCACTATTGAGATAATCGCTCAATGAATAAGGCTCTAATTCTAATACAATTTTATTAATCTTAGTTTTGAACGTTTTCTTATTAGATATACATACATTGCACACTTTTGGGCAAATAATTATACAAACGAAGACACATATAAAACGGACTTTTTTCTGTAAGTGTTAGTCTATGTATAGGATATTCTATTTTTAGTTTAAATTAATCCTTGTGCTGCAAAAAGAACATTAATGACTCGTGAACAATATGTACAGACCATAGACACTTAAGATACTCTCTTTTTTAAAAACTCCCCTACAACTTTCTCAATATAGCATTTTTTTTACGCACCTTAACGCTCTTTTCTGAACAACAAACACATCTTGAACTTTACTGCCACTTCCCCAGAATATTATGCCGTATCTTAAAATTGACACAAAATTTGCGAAATATACGACTTTTTGCATTTTTTCACTCATATACGTATTCCACAGCAGATTGAGCTTAACTTTTTAGTTATCATATTTATGTGTTCTGTCCAATCAAGAAACTCGTCTATTAGTCCAGGCAATGAATGCTCAAAAACGCGTATAGAGGGAAATGCTTGGAACACAATTTTCGACTTCGTAACCTTGTTTGAACTAGTTAGGGGGTCAACATATCAAAAGTCCCCGCCCGTAGCCTCATTTTCAAAAAGATTCCTGTGGAAGTCTCATTTTCAAAAAGATTCCTGTGGACCGAAGAATCTGGACGAATTAGTACTATAGAGAACATCATATCATTAACAAAAATTACAAACAGAATAGGACCCAAAATACTACCCTGGTTTGAAAGTCTCATTTTCGGTTTTTTGATAATATCTCGGAAACTATGTGTCCTACCGACAAGACTTCTCTAAACAAAAAGTCAAACGGTCAAAAAGTCAAAAAAGTTTTATTCCGTCAAGTTTTTTGATATCTTGTAAAGTTTTCGAGATATCCGCTCTTGAAAGTGTGTAACTTTAAAAAAATTATCTATCTATTCTTCACGGTCTTGCTCTTTTTGACCGGATAACTCTTTAACCATGCGCCGAAAAGCTGAATGCTGGCTGTAAGGTTTGTTGGTAAGCAAGCAATGGCTAAAATGGTCAATTCAACAATTTCTAACATCAAATTGACTCGAAAAGAACGAGCTCTTCCTCTTTCAACAGTGAACTCATCGGTTTAAATCAACGACAAAAAGATTCCTGTGGACCCATTCTTGCTATTCCGACGTATATCCATCAGCAAAAAAACAGACGAAGATTTAAAGCTATACATGAAATACGAATTAGCCCCGTTCCCATTAGCCTTATTCAGTGAAAGTGGGATGAGGAAAGCGATTAAGTCTGCGCTGTATAAACTATTCAACACTACGACCAAGGATGTACACGTCGCACAGCTACAAATCGTATTTGACGGAAGGCTTCTCCTTTATAGAGTAATTTCGCAAAGAGGTGCAAAGATATCGACAATCTGCAAGAGCTACATCCACTTTATCACGAAGAACTACCACGGAAAGACGTGTACTGTAGTCTTTGACGGTTATTCGTCATTCATCTCAAGCACAAATATAGCAGAACAGCAAAGCGACCGACTCAAGAAATCTATTTCAGCGAAGACACCGAGATAAACGTCAAACAAGAAGATTTTCTGACAAATCAGTTCAACAAAAGCAGACTCATCTACATGCTTAAGGTGAAGCTTGAGGATAATGGGATTAAAACCCTTCAAGCAGAAAGTGATGCGGACGTTCTGATTGTGAATACGGCTGTGGAAATGTCAGAAACGACAGCCGTCTGCATTCTGGGAGAAGATGTCGACCTCATCGTCCTTTTGATGGCTAAAGCTGATGCGTATAAGGACATTATTTTTATCAAGCCTGGACGTGGAAAGATGAGAGATTCCTTATTCTCGTCTCGAGAGCTTCAGCACCAAGGTTTCAAGGACGTGCTGTTTTTGCATGCATTTACTGGATGCGATACAACATACAACATCTTCCCCATTTCGAAAAAGCAAGGACGCATTTTCGAAGTTGTATCTGAAGTCGCCAGAGATCCAGAAAGCTTCAGCGGTTTTTTCAGATCCTTTTTCTACCACCGCCTAAGTACAAAAGGCAGATGAAACCTGTATGTTAAAGTGGTATGAAGCTCCAGCGAGAGGTCTCCCTGACAATAGGATACCTGTAGGCTGAATGCCTACAGGTACAAGTCATTCTTGAAATCGGTGGCCACCATCAAACCTGATATCTCTTATTTTCCTCCCTCCGAAGGAGCAGTTAAACAGCATTCCCTCAGAACATTCCATCAAGTTCAGCTGTGGCTAGGAAATGACCTGCCTCCTCAGATATATGGGTAGAAGATTGAGATCAACTGCCTGGTCCCCGTGCACAGTGAGTTAGCAGCTGCACCGGACGATATTCTTAAAATGATTTTCTGCCGTTGCACAAAAGACTGAGCCAGCGCGAAGTGTGGCTGCAAAAAAGCAAGCCTCAAATGTTCCCAAGCATGCCAAAATTCCCAGGGGAACTGCCTAAATGAGGTCCTTCAAGTTGACTCCGAAGTTGAAGAGGATCAGGAGGATCCTGTGACCGTTTCTTTACAGGGGTCCGATGGAAAAGACGATAGCGAAACAAAAGCTGAAAACAAAACGAAGATCAAAGTCCTTCCCCCCTCAAGAGCAAGAAATTAACCGAATTCTTCCTACTGTTGTAATGTTTTAAATTAATTTTCTATGACAATAAATTTTTTTTATTAGTCGACAGTTGACTCAAAGCTTCAGATTTTACGAACACTAAAACTGCTTAATATTTGAAGGAGACAATAGATGAAGTAGTAAAGAAATATACATTATTGAAAAGATTTTTATGATCTACAACCCTATGGCCACTATTTATTTTTTCGGTGCATGGGTAAAGATTTATCCAATCAAAAAAAAAAAAAAACAAAAAAATATGAAAAATTATAAAATTACAAACTTTTATGAGCGGATATCTCGAAAACTATACAAGATATCAAAAAACTTGACGGAATAAAATCCGTAGCAAATGTAATCGGCTTTCATTTGGTAGAGAGGTCACGTCGGTAGGACATATAGTTTCCGAGATATGAGCAAGAAACTGAAAAATGAGACTTTCAAACTCCCCCCTCCACCCGGCTCAAGGGCTAGATGCGGGGACTATTGATATGTTGACCTCCTAACTAGTCCAAACAAAGATACGAAGTCAAAAATTGTGTTCCAAGCATTTCCCTCTATATCTTTTCGTTGCCTGGACGTTGATGTATTGTGTTGTGATGTATCGTTGATGTGTAAACCTAGAAATTTTATACTTGCTTGAATATTAAGTTCTTCATCAAGAGCAGTCAAACTTTGTGGCTTTTGAGTTTTTGATAATTTTGTTCGAAACAAAATCGCATTGGTCCTTACTCAAAATAAGGTTATTTTCTGCAAACCACTTGTTGGCCTCAGTTAATATTATTTTACCTTTGTTTTTTAGCTGCATCAAATCTTTTCCCCCTACTGTTAAATTTGTATCATCTGCGTAACATGTAATATTTTCTGAGTGACAGTGTACTATAGAGAACATCATATCATTAACGAAAATTACAAACAGAATAGGACCCAAAATACTACCCTGTGGTATGCCCAATCTATTATGCAAAGTTTTAGACATATGCGTATCTCCATTTTTAAATATTTTTACCTTTTGTTCCGGATGAGACACATAGGATTCAAACAGACCTAATGCACTTCCCCTGACACCATACAGCTCCAACTTTTTAACCAGTAACCCCCCGTATAAGCTTTTGACAAATCTTTTTGTGAACTGAAAAATTGTTAAGTGCTGATTTTTTTGAAATATATCCGTGTTGATGCGGGTTGAATAGCCGCCATTTGTTGAAGAAATCAATTAGTCTTTTAGACATGACAAGCTCAAACATTTTTGAAAAACTTGGAAGCAGACTAATTGGCCGGTAGTTTTCAATTGAATTTGGATCGCCCTTCTTGTATAGTGGCCTGATAACAGCCAGTTTTAACTGACTCGGAAATATCCCATGCTTGAAAGAGTTATTAACAATTATAAAGCACAAAACACTGCATATAATCGGAATTACCATTTTAACAGGACATATTCGGATTTCATCTATACCACTACTATACTTATTCTTTAATTGTTTTGAATATTTCCCTCATGTGTTAAATGTCCCATATGAGCAGTGCATTTTCACCAGAATGACAGCGATAATTGCATTCTAAAGTGATAATTGCATTTCGATAATTGCACTGTACGTATCTATAACGACTGCATTGTTGTAGAGCCTATTGCTAGTACACTAATTGTTGTCCTTGCGCAGTTTTTTTACTTTTTATAACCAAACAATGTCAAACGCGATGTCAACAAAAATTAATGAACAGTTTGGAAGTTGCTCATTGAGCTCCATTGAGCAATCTATAGTTGCAGCAAAACCAAAACATTTTCTTTATTCGGGAAATATTCCCCAAAATTACATTCGTGCTTAAAAATGACCTGATAATTCTGCGTTCAAACTTGTTATCTTTGCAAACTGCATTCGGTCATTTTCATATTTTTTTCTCTTCTTTCGCCAAAAAAATATGAAAATAAACTCATGCAGTTAAGAGATAACAAGTTTTCATGCAAAATTATCGGTAATTTTTATGCACTCGTGCAATTACCCCCGAATATTTTCCGAATAAAGAAAATGTTATAGTTTTGCTGCAACTATAGATTGCTCAATGGAGCTCAATGAGCAAGTTCCAAAACCGTTCATTAATTTTTGTTGACATCGCGTTTGACATTGTTTGGTTATAAAAAGTCAAAAAACTGCGCAAGGACAACAATTAGTGTACTAGCAATAGGCTCTACAACAATGCAGTCGTTATAGATACGTACAGTGCAATTATCGAAATGCAATTATCACTTTAGAATGCAATTATCGCTGTCATTCTGGTGAAAATGCACTGCTCATATGGGACATTTAACACATGAGGGAAATATTCCCCAAAATTACATCGTGCCTTAAAAATGACCTGATAATTCTGCGTTCAAACTTGTTATCTTTGCAAACTGCATTCAGTCATTTTCATATTTTTTTGGCGAAAAAGCCCTCCACCTTATAATAAACTCATGCAGTTAAGAGATAACAAGTTTTGCACTTGTGCAATTACCCCCGATAACTCACAAATTTCCGAGTCAGTTACTGGTGCGAGAAACATTGAATGTTTATTTCGATCGATATTTAGATGCATTTCACAGTTGGGTAAATTAGTATCTAGCATGTTTAGTAGATTGGGAACAATCGATAAAAAATGTTGGTTATATTGATCTGCAAGTTTATTAGGATCTCCTTCGGGAAAAGATCTGTTCGATTTCTTGCCTTTTCCAGTCACTTTATTACAAATAGACCACATTGTCTTCATCTTGTTGTCAGACAAACTTATTCTTTCGTTGTATATTTTCGATCGCTCTGCTCGTAATAAGCTATATACTCTTTTTTCGTGTTTCTATAAATGTTAGGGTAGGCACTCTTATGGCGGTTTAAAGTAAGGAAAAAGTTTTATCTATTTTTACAATCTTTAATCTGCTGATTATCTTTATATTTATATTTCTTTTTTGTGTCGGTGTTCAAAAGTTTTAAGGGAAAACTCTTGTTGAACAATAGAATAAAAATATTCATACAATTTTGCCATTATTTGTCTACATCAGACTTGTTGGTTTCATATACTTCCGACCAATTTTAATTACTTAAAACTTCTAAAAATTCATTTTTGCTTTCATAGGAAAATAGTCTTTTATATACCAAATTCCTTTCATACACGGTTTTACTATTTAAACTTAATTTTTGAGCAGCATGATCGGAAATATACGCCTCCACCACTACCCTTTTGATAAACCCGAAATTTACAAAAATATTATCTATGCATCTTTCTGAAGTGGCAGTAATTCTGGTGTTCTCAAAAATGGTCTGTTCTAAATTAAATGACGAGAGAACTGATACAAAATCAGACTTGTATTTGTTTGGCTTTAAAAGTTTAATTGCAAGTAATATGTTTTTGTCTTCACCAACTATACTACATAAGAAATTTTCGATTCTGCTCAGAAATACTTCCATACTGTCAGTTGGCGGTCTATAAATAGATACAATTAGTAGAGACGTATCATACATCCTGCATTCTACAGCTGCCCATTCAAACTCATTTTTAATTGCTAGTCAATTAAGCTTATTTCTAGACTTAAATTCTACGCTTTTATGTACATACACAGCACTTCCTCCATGTTCGTTATGCTCTCTGTAAAAACACGCTCCCAACGTAAAGTTTGCTGCAATCCAAGGGTTTCTAATTCACTTAAGGTTTTCAATTGTTCCGTCATGCACAGCACTTTACATTCTGGATTATTTTGTAACATATTGTTTACACTGTCAACAGAGTTTCCCAATGATTGTATATTTTGGTGTATAACACTAATTGGTACACTTTTAACTTCTCTGGAAATTTTGGTTTGGCTGATGGTAGTTATTTGATTATTACGCTCTTCATCTATAAAAAATCATTGTAATTAATATTTGCTTTAAACCTAGTGAGCTTCTTCAGATAGACTGGGCACGATTTGCTTCTAGCTGAGTAGTTTATGTCTCCAGATCCGGATTTAACCTTGATACAGTTCGGACACTTAAAATGTTCAACTTTGCAATCTTTGGCATGATGTTCTCCCCCGCATTTATGACAGCGTTCATTTTCAGAGCAATATTTGGCTATGTGACCAAATCCTCTGCATTTAGAACATATGGCCAAATTGAAATATTCCTGTACGTATACTCTTACCAAACCGAAAAACACTTTTTCAGGAACCATTTATCTACCTGAGGGGATGCCTGAAGAAACCAATTCTCCTTACAATTTCAATTTTTCAAGATTGTTTGTAATTTCACTGTCAAGACTTTGCAGCTCCTCTAGAAACTCTTCTTGTAAAAAACCTTTTTCAATTCCTGTTAAGATGAACATCGGTTTTTCTTCGCCCAATTCCTTCAACTTAATGTTTTTGTTGTCCTTTAGCACCATTTGTGACTGTTTTTGTTGCTCTTTATCAAAACTTTCTACTATAATGCTTACGTCTGTTGTTTGCTGTATGCTTTTGAATCCTTTGCCAACATCTTTGTTTTTAAGTTCAGTTTTAAGTTGTCTTATTGCATGATTTGGGTCTTCAATATTTTTCAATTCAGTTTCGTTTCATGTCTTTTTATAGTAGGTGGAGTTGTCCATGGAAGATTGTCTTTGTCTTGAGAAATTGTTGAGTCATTATTTTTTGTTGTCCCTTTGACTGTTGCTTTTTGAGGTACAGTTTTAAGTATGTCGGAATATCCTGTTTTTCTGGTATGTTCTCCAGTCTCATCATATCTCTGTATCTCATTTTTTAAAATTATGTTGGTCTTTTCTAAAGTGCTATACTGAAATACTATTCTTGTTATTAGCTTATGTAAATTAGTGTGTGCTTGTCTTAGACAGTTTTGATCATTTTGGGGCATGTCTGAGCTGTTTGTTATAGTGTCAATTATATCCAGATTATTAAACAGTTCCAGAATAATATCTTCATTGAGGTACGTGTGTTGTAGCTCTCCTTCTTGATTTTCAACAAAAAGTCTTTTGTTATTTACGTGAAAATCTGGACTGGAGCTTGATCTATTCCTTTTGCAGCTCTGCACTTCAAGTTGAATTTCCGCCACTTAATTTTTCTTTTACTAGAGTTTGCTTTATCGCATTTTTGGGTATGAAAACTTGATTGTCACTATTTGCTGAGTTGTTTGCAACTTTAGTCCTATCCTGTATATTGATATGTTCGTCCACTTTACTATCGGAAATTCCTGGCATATTTTGTTTTTGTTGTTTTGATGTTCCTTTATCTGGGTATGCCCCTATCTGTTCTTTTTTTGTATTTATATTATTTTCGATAACCAAGTTAATTTCTTCTGTCGACATAGTATCTAGTAAAAAATTCCTAGTTTTCTCAGTTTTTCTTGCATTTTTCTTCCTACCATCACTTTGCTGAGACACACAAAACACTTTTAGAAAAAAAATAGATTGTCTTTCTACTATAAATCACGAAATTTAAGAAAATTCGGGAGGAGATATATCGCACGTATGTCACAGAAGGTTTTCTTATATTCTTCCTGTGGGACGTTAAGGACATTTTATTTAAAAATTGTACTTTTTATATTTTAAATAGGACAAATGTGTATTATTGTGATAATGCTAATATTATTTTGTAGTAATTGCTGGTTTTAAACGTGACCCACCGGTGGAACACGACGGCTCTTGGAAAAGATGTATCGTACAGCCATTGTGACCCACCGGTGCTCAAACCCTAGCAACTATGGGCCGAATGTTGTACAAACATTCAACAGAAATGTAGAGGCAAAGAAGCAAAAGTAAAAGCTAGAAATGTGTTAACCTTTTGCAAAGACTGTGCAGGACCTATAATATGTAATACTTGTTTCAAAAAAATTCTTGAGTAATTTGTTGCAGCATTTTTTTTTTAAACTAAATTAAAAATACTTCGTTAAATTATAGTTATTTTTAAGCAAACAATAACAGTAATACTTAAGCATTATATGTTGTTTAAGTTCGAATCTGAAAATTGCGAATTCTGCGAAACCACGCTGCTCATACAAAGAAGAACCGTCGTACAGCCGTAGAACCAAATCAAAGATTTTTTAAATAAACGTAGCGCTTTCTATAAGTAATAAGACATACAATAGTCATGCCCCAGCGGTGGGCACATAGGTCTAGTAAGAAAACCGCACGTGACCCACATGTGGGTCATGATGTCGCCGCGTGTTAAATAGTGGCAAAACTATATCACCTTACTTACGTTGACTAATTAGTACTTGATACATAATAAAAATTAATATTAAATATATATAATAAGAATTATACTTCTAAATTAATATGCTTTGGTAGTTAAAAAAGCTAACTTTGAATTCAAATGACTTCACCTAATTAGCTGTAATATTGGTTTGTGATTTCATAACGTGAGTCAAATTTTCTACTTATTTGTTGCTCAAACTGTCAATAAAGACAGTCCGAATAAAAAAGTAGTAAGTACCAATCATAAAAAAAATAGCTTACCATTTTCCAAGTATCAAATAATTTGAAAATATGTAGAGGATGATAGCTAGAAAATACAAAATCTCTATTTTATAAATATCTCCTATGTTAGATGAATTTGGTGAATCAATTTGACTACTAATCTCTGGAAGGAAACAAATTTTTATAAATTACTTATAAAATTTTTGACACCTCAAAGGTAAAAATATTACTGGGAGATTAAAATAAGTCAAAGTTAAAATAACTCAAAAACTTAAACTAAGAATTTGCAGACCGTGTTGCTCTATCTTCATTTGATTGATGACTGTTTTTTATTTTCAACCAGATATTATTTTATCAAACCAATAACCTTCTGTTCAATATCAATACATAATTAAATAACTCAAAATCGAGAAGAAAAGTAGTGACTTTTCTGACAAAATAGCACCTTGACTGAGAGACAGTAACAATGTATTACATACTCAGGTGGAAAGTGTTTAATTTCTGTGGAGAAATTAGGAAATTCGCCTAGACGAAGTCGAGGTAAATTTTATCTAAAGACTAAAATGAAACTTTCCACCGAGGTTTGTTTAATAACACAGATCAGAATCCTAGCAAACTTTTAATAAAATATCCAGTTGAAATATTGATCACTAATATGCCTCGAACAATATGTAGTATCGGTACGAGCAGTTATAACCTGAACCATAATAAATGACGTGTGATTTATTTAATAGTTATTTATACAACAAGTGAATCAAACCATTTTTTATTCACAAAAAGAACAATTAACCTACAGTGTGACCCATTTAGAATGGAAACACCCCTATAAAATTTTAGGTTATTAACCGATTTCAATGATTTTTTTTTTGAAATAATTAGGAATGAAATGTCTATTACGGGAGAAAATTTTAAATATTTATTTCAGTTTTCAGGTCATATTACGATACTTTTTCTTGATAGAAAATGGAGAATTTTTATTAGCGATTTTTTTATTGAAAAAATTACTACGCCACTGGATCTATAGTGCTTTCAAATAGCTGTGACCAAAATTTCATGAAAATCCATTCATTAATAACAAAGTTATGACAAATTAAAATTCAAAAATCCTCTAAGCTAACGGTCACAAAAGAACACCCTGCATCAACTGTTGCCATAGAAATGGTGTTACTATTTACTTGTTTATTATTAATTGATTAATTTCTAAAAAAAAAAAAAAAAAAAATCAAAAAAAAAACAAAAAAAAAATCAAAAAAAAAAAACAAAAAAAAAAAAAATTTGGTTGTAGCTATTTGAAAGCACTATATTCTGAGACTGTTGAAGCACAACAAGCACCTACCATATGTACACTAGGTACAATAGGTACAGGAAGTATGGAAAGATAAAATATTTTGGAAAAAAATATGATTTTTTGCTAGTTTTTAATAACTTTTTGGACCGAATTGGTGATCTTACTTAAGCTTCAGGGTACTAAATGTAAAAATATAACATAGTCTAACATGGACTTAAAAATTTAACACTTGAAATCCTATGTTGCGCGTTAAAAAAAACGCACTGTATACAGGGTAGTCCTGTAACATTCGATAGCCCTTCAAAAAATAAGTTGACATGTATTAAATAAGTTGTCATTTTTGTAAAAAATGCTTCCTAAGAATTAAAGAACAGTCCCCCAAATTTCAGTTTAAAAATTCGTTTTTTTGTCAACTGTCAGACCGTTGGAGCAATTTTGATCAAATTTAATACAAGCACATATTAAATTAATACTCATTATGTGATGTTGATGAAGTTTGTCAAAATTGTCTAGTTGCGTATATACAAGGGAATGGTTTTCATTTTCCCGCCTTAATTTCTACGTATTTTTTTATTAAATTCCGTGTTCAATTTGGAAAAGAAAGTATTTCTTGTAAAATTATGATTTGAAACTTCGTCTACCAGATAATGGACTTATCCCACATAACGTAAAACTGCATTTCAATGCATATCAATCGGGAAGCTTAGTCTGAAATGTCGAAATTTGTAGTTTATTTACAAAAAAGAAGGTCTTTTGGTAATTTACAGGAAATGCGCAAATAAATAAAGGTAAATAAATTCAAATTGACGGTTTTGCCGCGTATATGACGTAGACGACTTTCAGCAGTTTTATTGGCTATGGCTGATGCTTGACAGAATCTTCCGATCGGCTGATTTATAACCTCAAAGTCAAGTCACGAGTGAAGACAAAAAGTAATTTGATGTCAATTTGACATAATATCTTTAGTCTAATGTTATTGTTAGAAACTTAAAAACTGTAAACACTGAGATGTTTATAGAAATAAAGACCGTCTTTTATCGTTTCTGATTTGTCAAGATAATTTAAATCGGTAAGTTTACAACACAGTTTACTCCAAAGGTCTGACAGTTATACCAAAAAAACGATTTTTTAAAGTAAATTTTGGAGGAATTTGAAATCTTTTCGTTTTTCAGCAAAATGACATAATGCATGTCAACTTATTTTTAGATGAACTATCAGATAGTGGATTATTAACTGGATCACCCTGTATAGAATCCTTATCGACATACTTCTAATACGAATACACCTTCATGTTGAATCACCTTGTATGTTTGATATTCTGTATCTACCCTGTAAGATTTTAACTTGCTTAACTAATAATTGCTGATTAGAAACAACATTTATTATGTTTACTTTAACTACGTATTGATTTTAGGGCAGGCAAAAACGGTGAAGTGCTATCTTTGTTCGACAAAAGTTAATGAAACTGGTTGTCTCTATCCTGAATCCTATGGCATGCCACTGGTTCACTGTGATGAAAGTGCCCTGCATCAAACTACACGTATGGCAAACGAGATTAGACCTGTTACTTACAACAAAGTGTTTGCAGTAGACACCGCCGACCTGTCCCGTCATTTGGCACTGGATTGTTTAAAAGTTGTAACAAAAGGTAATTTTAAAATTGTAAAGCAAATCAATAATGTGCTCAGAAAGCTATTTATGTTACCAGTTAGGAAATGTTTGATTTTATGTAAGTAATACATTTCTAGCGAGTTGCGAAATGAAGAGGAGTTACATTTCCAAACGTGCTCTAAGGTAAACATTTTTTTATAGAATATAATTATTTACGTATCAAGGGCTGAAAGAAGAAGATTACGCCCGCGGCCAAAGTTTGAGACCCGACGAGAAGCAGGGAGTCTTTATTCGGTCAAGGAAGTAGTTCTGTTTCAGTCTAGGGTACGTACAACGTTTTACGCACAAATTGTTTTTCTATAAATAAAACAAGAGTAATGCTCTTTAAATTTTTTTAAAAAAATTTGACTATCCGTAAACATTATCCGGCTACAATACACAGTTATGTTAGTTGCCTAACATGTCAATCAAACTAACTGGCAGAGTGTCACTGGCAGAATATAATTGGAAGTTATTTTTTACTTTACCGCCCGTAGTCAATGACGACGAGCTATTTTGGAACTTTACCGTCTTAGGGCGTAAAATCATGGTTAACATTATAAGGCTATTTGTGCGTAAAAATCGTTCTATTGTTTCTACTAAAAAAATAAAAACAGTTTATATAAGCATAGGTCCGCACCAATTTGGAGGGTAATTCAAATTCGACCCCCACGTTTGAGATTTTGGAAACTATAAGAGAAACGAGAAAGTTTTAATTGGGACAAAGTTGCGCAATTTAAAGCTCAATCAAATGCAGTTTTAATTTTTTTTATTTTCTGAACACTTCCGAAGATAAGTGAAATAGTAAATTCTATATTAAGAGCGGAAAGTATATTCGGATCGAAATATAGACGATATTTTTTCGACGACTGCTGTGGGGTGGAGTAGAAAGGACAATTCACATCATTTTCGTAGCTCGAACTCATTGTCACCGATAAATCACTTTGACGGAATGTGTTTATTTCAAACAGGTATGTCAAGCGTTGTTATGGAAATGACGAAAAAGTTGGTGAGTAGATTGTTGGAAGAAAGCGAAAACGCTCTAGAGCAGAAAATGATTCCCTTTCTGCTCTTGCGCGGCGAATAACCACTTTCTGCTTTTAAATGGAAGCGTACATGAGGTACTTTCAAAGTCAGTCGTCGAAAAATTAGAATTTTGGTTTTTATTTATTTCTATCCTTATTTGAAGAGATATCCCAAAACTAGGAGCATCTTTTTATTGCCACTTTTTTCCAGCTATTTGATGATGGATTCATATTTGCCGCCCGACGTTTCGTTTTTTGTGTATACAGCTTAAGAGATATTTTGGAAACTGACAAACCGGAATATAGCCTCTCGATTAATGAGTCGAATCAATACCCCAAACCGTACATCTTGTTTTGTTTTCGAAATATTTTAACTCAAACATACCTACTCAAAAATTCTGGGCGGTCAGCTTAAATTGGCCTGCACTTTAGATTTATGGCTGGAACGAAATAGTAGGCGATCCGCCTGCTTTAAAAGACTGATAAATTAATCTAAATCTATTCGTTGCATAAAATCAACTTTACCTTAACGGGTCACATAAGTAGCTATTTTATGTATGAAAATAACCAATAGTTTTAACATAATGTTTCGTTTTTAGTTGGAAACAGAGATTTTACGTTAAGAGGATGTCAGTTAGCTGAACAAGACAGCCTCGACATTTGCCACAAAATTAAGAAAGCTGATGAAGAATTTCTGAAGGTACAACACTGCTCGAGATGTGGAAGTAATCGTTGCAACACTTCTTCAAATTTAAGTGGTAATCATTACACCGTATTAACAATATTACCTCTCTTATTGTCATCGTTCATCCGTGTTTAAAGAATAAATGTAGTTTAAACTGATTTAGATTGTTCACGCTGAATAATTTTATTTAAATATGTAACTACATAGATATATAGACAGATATAATATTATGTTTTTAAAACAACGATATAAAATTCGTAATTGAGGCTGATTTGTGCCTATGAAACAATTTTCAAGAAATTTAATACAATCTGGAACAAATGCCTTAACCTAATAATTTATTATTATTTTATAAAACATGTTCGACTGAACATTGAGGCTAGCTCGTTATAATAATAATTACTAAGTAACATTTATTGTCGTTTTCTGCATCATAAAGTTTTTTTATTATTGTTGCTTTAGTTCAATTACTAAATGCAAATTCTCAAGTTTTATATAAAATAATAACGATTATAAAAATAAAATAATTGTACCTAGTAAATAATAGTTTCTTTTACGTTGTAACACTCCAGTTATAATGTCATCGTTGCGATTTAAATACTTTGGAATAATTGAATTATGAATTTCCAGAATTATGTCTAGTTAATAACAACACTCAGTAAGCTTTACTGATCAATGACAAAGTTAAGAGAGAGGAAAGAACACACAGCCTTCTCCACAAAATATTTATTAACCCCTAAATGTTAAAGAGAGGGTAGTGCTCCTCTTTAACATTTAACGGTTAATAAATATTTTGTGGAGAAGGCTGTGTATTCTTTCCTCTCTCTTTTCACCTCCACTTTGAGAACATGGAATTCTACTTCACAATGACAAAGTTGTTTGGGGGAATTTATCAGAGATTAGTAAATGCTCTTACACTTTATGATGATGATTACACTATTTTTTATACAACTGAAAATCCTCCAAATACAGAACTAATACAATTCGCATTTAGCACAGAACTAATACAAGCATTTTAAAGTAATTGCAATGTGATCAGAAAATTATCAATGATGATGGTTCTTTCAAACAGCTACTTACAAGGTATAGACTTAGCTACTCAATAGTAGTCCTTAAGAGCTATAACACAGGATTGACTTTGTATTCACTTAATTCACTATCACATACACTAAACTAGCTCGAAAGTTTTGTACATTTTGATTCGTCTGGTTAGATTAGTGTTGTCCAGGAGTTAGATAGCTTCCATGTTGACGTTCTGCAGAAGTCGTTGTTCATACCTTCTCGCAACTTTATTGATCATCCCGCTGACATTATCCTCACTCAAGTCTCTGTGTTTCTAAAGTACAAAGGTGCGTCGGCAATGCCCCTTACAACTTTGTTTTCAAATTGTTGAACGATGTCTACATTATTTTTTCTTGAACACGCGCAGAATTGGATTTCGTACGTCCAAACAGGATTTCGTACGTCTATACAAGAAGCTCGATGACTTATTTTGAGATGCATTTAGCGACATATTCAAAAATTTTCTAAAAAAAATGTTACTGAGATATGCGTAAAAACCGATTTTTGCCTATTTAAAAAAAAACATTTTTGATTGTAACTAAATATGTACAGTGCGTTCTTTTTAACGCGCAACATAGGATTTCAAGTGTTAAATTTTTAAGCCTATGTTAGACCATGTTATTTTGGAACTACAGGTGTAAAAACTTGATGGCTGTGTCTTTAGTATCCTGAAGGTTAAGCAATATCACCAATTCGGTCTGAAAAGTGTTTACAAACTAGCAAAAACTCATCTTTTTCGGTAAGATTTTTTTCCATATTCCCTGTATGTATGGTAGGTGCTTGTTGTGTTTGATTCTGGCAGGGCAGATAGAAGGTAGAATGACATATTTTGATTGCATCCCGGCCCGACATTTTTTGAACGTCAAAAGGGCATTTTATGGCATATCACTTTGAACAATTAATTTAGACAAATACTTCTTTTGTACTTAACTTTCTAGATATAATAAAGTTAATATTCTCATTTTGATCATCCTATTTTACTTTCTACGCCTTTTATAAAGTTATTGTTTTTCGAGTAATCACATAAAGTTGTATTTTTTTGAAATATAACGTATAATCTACTTACGCCATTAAAAAGACAATTGTTTTCTGTTTAAAATGAGAAATCACAAATTGTCTTGTTGTTTTGAGAAAATTATCTAGTTTGACCCAAACGGATTTGTTGATGAAAATCGACATGACGGCATGCTTAGTGTGAGGTTTGACCTAATCTCAGATCCGCCAATAGAAGGGCTTCGTCAAACCCTCATTTTGGAGACAGCAAACGGTGAACAAATTGTTGTTCACGGAGAAACAGTTGTCCAGATTTCTATTGGAAGTTTCAAACATGAAACCAAAGTTCTTGTTGCCAATATTGTCGACACATTTATTCTGGGATTAGACAAAATACTAAAATTGAATAAATAAACTACACGTGAAAATTGACTTTAAGAATAACCTTCTAAGAATTGGAAATGAATAAATAGTTAACCAGGATCCAGAAATCCAGAGAAATTGTGGTGAGAGCCCACTTCAAAGGAGAGAAAGACCTTTTGGTCATTATGGAACACTTGGACCATGAAATAAAAAGACTCATTACAGCAAAATGCTTAGTGAATATTGGTGAGGTTGAACAAACTGTTCCAGAATGAAAAGCTAACCTCAAGGACAATCGGATCACTTTAAAGGAGAGAAAAGTAATTGAGAATTGTAAACCAATTATTTGTGTAACACACTGCATTGAGGACGTTTGGAACACAACATAATATCGTCATTCGACAGAAGTGCTGTCAACCTTCAAAAGGACCTGGACGCATCTAAATCAACAAATGGCAAAGACTGTTGAATTTATTACCTCAAAAGCAGACGTGTTTGCATATGAAAAAATCGCGAACAGACAAGTGTTGTGAAACATCGTATTAATACCGGACTAGAGCAGCCGATTCGATAACGACCTAGAAAGGTTTCACTTTATAAGACAGGAATAGATGTACGATGCACTCAATGATTAAAGACATGATAGGGAATGGAATCATTGAAGAATATAGCCGTTTTTGATCATTTGCGGTCGTACTTGTAACGAGGAAAGATGGTTTAACCCGCTTACGAATTGGCCCATTCACAAGTTGTCTTACGTCGTGGGACACCCTGTATATTACCATCGTATCATATAAAGATACCGATAATCCCTGAACTTATTATAATGTCAGTTGAGTAAACAGTAACCAGCAATAATAATTATCGTTGTTTTGACTACACTGAAAACCAGTTGGACCTCGCGCTAATTTTCTCGTACAATACAATCATCATCAACTTCGCATTTTGTGAAACCGGCAGAGATTTAACATATCATCCATACAAATTTTCATATTGTCCACAAAATGGTTATATCAAATTGTGGTTTTATCATTACTGTTATTGCGTGTGCTTTACTACCAACAGGTAAGACGTGAATGACAATTTAGATGTTCAATGAAATGTTTGAATTTACCTCCAGGACTTTGCATTAAATGTTTTGAATGCAATTCTGCTGAAAATCCAGAATGCGAAGGTATTAGTCCAAATGACACGTCAAGCAAGTTTTTACAAGAGTGCTCCAGTTTGACTCATAAGGGACAGCCATTTTGCAGAAAAACTGTTTATACAGGTTGGATAATTACTCATGTACATGACATAAACTTATATTCAGTTTGTTTTCAGTCTTGTCAAACCAGCATACAAGAGTGATTAGAAGTTGTGGATACATCTGGGAAAAGACGAACGGATAGACAAATGTAAAACTGATAATGGCGATTTTATTAAAAGAAGTATTGTTCATGTTTTTCGGAAGTGTGCAACAATGCTTTACGGAATAATGTATCGATCAAAAACATTTTACTGACAACTCTATTTACAGTTCTTATTCTAATAAAGTGTTAACAAAACGTAATGAACGTAGTAATTTATTAATATATGTTTGTAGGATTACCATACAAGTTTTTCAGGCTAAATCAAAGAAAAATATTACAAACGATAGTTATTTGTTAAAAAAATTGTTTAACAGTATTTTAATGAAATATGGTAATGTAAATGGTCGTATAAAAGACGTCGTCTGTTAAAGTAAACAAAAGTTGCGCAAAATTTATTCAGTTTATTATAGAATTATAGGACATTTTAACATTTTTATTTATTTATGTTCAATTATTTTAGTGAAATAAACAGCCTTTTTTACTACAAAATAATTTTTTTTTTTTTTTTGGTTATTCATTAAATTAAAATCAAAATAATGAACATTTTGGACTTTTTGCGCCCGTACGAATAATTTTATTAAAAATCTAACTTGTTATTTAGGTTAACAATTCGGGAAATTTTTGGGCGTTTCTTCATATGTGTCATGTGTGTAAAGAAAAATCAATTTAACCGAAAATTGGATTTAATGTGTTCAATCTTCAATTAAGCAGTAAGTTCATATGGATCATTGAAATGCCGTTGTATTTTCAATAGTAATATATTAAGTACATGTGTACATGTAAAATTGCCGAAAATCATGCATGAAGGTTGTTGTCCTAGAAACAGCTTCCTACAATGTGTACACTGTAATTGTGGAGATCCTAAGGAGTATCTTGCTATGTCAATAGTGAATGAGGTTTTATTACATAACCTTTAAAACATCTGAAACTTTATCACCCTGTATTTCGGTAACAACGCATTTTGGGACACAACTTTGTTAAAACTTTCTGTTTAAAACCTGTTAATTCTCTAGGCATGGTATAGGTTTGGCCGTTTAACCCTGACTCACCCTATATAGTAACTAAACTTGAACGAAATAGTCACAAGAAGGATGCAAGTTTCATTTGCAGAGTGCAATTGTCGCTGTAATCAAGTGAAAGTTGTACTGTAGTTTCAATGGATGAGGGATATAGCCAACATTATCTGTTACAAAATCTGAATACTTTTCAGGAGAAGCCTCACGATTGATAAGCCCTTACAGGGTGTCCAGAGAGAGTGAGTGAAAAATAGAATTTGTTTTGTTTGCACAAGTTGTTCTCTCACCTTAACTGTCTCTAGACACCTTGTATTGTTCTGCCGCCAAGGGAGTTGACTTATAATTATTTATACAGCAAGTGACTTAAACCATTTTTTAGCGGATAATGCCAAGAATGCACGGTGAAGAACACAGGGTGGTTCAGTAAAAAGCGTATACTACGTGCAAAAGTTTATTGATCCCTTGTGAACCGGTTTCGGCCCTTTAGGCCATCATCAGTACTCAAGTTCGTCAGATCAAGGCCGATCCGCTAGAAATCACCACGCCGAGAGAGTCCAGTGCCGAAGGACAGGACTCAAGACGTCCACGAAAATGCAGGGGCGCAACGCCCAATACAGTTATACTTAGTCTAAGATTACACAACACAAATACAGCACTGTATGTATGTTAAAATTTGGTTAAAATCTTTAAAAAAAATTAAAAACTGTTAAAACAGTTTTGGAAACAAATTAAAAATTAAAAAATCAATTATTGAACGTATGTGCTTAGTTCTATAGGTAGGTTAGGATAATTTGAGTTAATTGAGGTTAAGCAAGGGCAGGGCCATATTACAAGAATAAGTAGGTTGGTACCTTTTTACTATTAGGCAATACAACTTATTAGGTTATAATTTAAACAACAATAACAAGTTAGAGAAAATGTTCAAAATGTTGTTTCTTGCCGTTCTATACAGATTTGTGATCTACTAAAATGACGCTTTCTCCTACACGACTTAGAATTTGAGGTGTAGACTGTGGTAGCAGCATTCCGAATTCTGTTCATTAGACCTTCAGCATTTTGAAAAGGAGATATTGGTAGACCAATGATATCCCCAAAGAAAGAAAATCTAACGGTGTGATATCTGCCCTCTTTGGTAGCCAAAGAACTACCCCATTCCGTCCAATCCATTTATCCGGATATTCAGCATACAGTGATTCAGCCATGTTTGCCAATGGTCTGGAACCATCCATTTGTATCCACATGTCATGTATTGCAGCAATAGATAAATTATCAAGAAGTTCCTCTTTCACTTTGCACTCCAGAAAATGTTGTCTATTTAAGCAGCGAGGAATAAAAACTGGCCCCAAAACATGATTTTCTAAAAACTCTGCCCATAAGTTGACACTGAACCTTTGCTGATGATGGTGTTGATAAAAAAACGTGCGGATTTTCTAGCCCGTAGTAACGGTGGTTGTGTTGGTTAAATACTCCATCTCTGGAAAAAATGACATCGTCTGTTCACAAAACTTTTGATACAAACATATTGTTACGGTTTGGGCCTACTATACTCGAGTCAGGATGAAACCGATGCGCCGCAATATCTGGCCGGGCGCGTGTTAAAGTAGGCCACAGTTAGGAGGCGCCACCTGGAAGATTCTTGAATGGTCAAGGCAACCCGCGAAGCGTTTCGCGGTCATTCTAGAACGTGGTTTGCGAATATAAAAGAAGCGGCGTCGACGACAGAGAGGAGAGTAGTGTAGTAGTGAATTTGGAAACGCGGTAAAGTTTAAATAGCGGAATAATTGTGGAATTGTAGTAGTGTTTTTAGTAGCTGTGTTAATTATTGTACGGAGTGTTTTGAAGTATTAATAAAGTTATTAATTGTTGAGTTAAACTGACTTTGTGTGAACCCACGGGAAAATCGTAACAATTGGTGTCAGAAGTGGGATCAGACTTTAGTGCGACGTGAATTTGAACTAAACTTCGGGTTAAAGACTTGTGTTCAGAACCGGACTAGAGATTTTCGGAACAGTGGTGTGTTAAATTTATTTTATGCCAATAACAAGACGTCAAAGTGCAAACATGGAGGCCCAACTTGCAGCTATTATGGAAATGCTTAAACGAGACAAAGAAGAACAAGAAAGGATTCGAAAACAAAACAAGGAAGAACGAGAAAGGATTCGACAACAAGAAGAAAGGATTCGACAACAAGACAAGGAAGAACAAGAAAGGATTCGACAACAACAAGAAAGAATGCGACAACAAGATATAAAAATGCGTCAAGAAGATAGAGAGCGGCAAGAAAAGCGTAACGTAGAAATATTGAACGTTCTAGCGGGGACCAAGACAGACATCCAAGAGTATGTAGCCCATAGTCTCAAAAAGATGGAGTATGACGTTCAGGTAAAATTAAATGATGTTCGGGAGGACATTAATAAAATCCAGAATGATGTCGAGATAAAGTTACGTGACTTAGAGCAGAAAATTGACAGCAGAAAGGGCAACTCCACAGTGACCACCGGAAACGGGCTCAACAAGATCAAGCCTCCCACATACGACGGTCAAACTTCATGGGCAATGTACCAACTCCAATTTGAGGCCGCTGCAAATGCAAATCGATGGAGTAACGAGGAAATGGCTGTAGCACTGGTGGTGGCATTACGAGGACCTGCATTGGAGCTGTTACAGACGGTGCCTATCGCCCAACGAAGCAACTATGAAGCATTAGTAGCTGCATTAGAACGTCGTTATGGGGATCAACATAAGAAAGGACTGTATCGAACGCAATTAATGGCAAGACAGCAGAAAACTGGTGAAAATCTAGAAGAGTTTGAAACCGAAATTCGTCGCCTTGTGCATCTGGCTTACCCAGCCGTCCCGGATGAAATCCAAGAAGAACTTGTGGCACAGTATTTTGTAGATGGGATTCGAGATCTGGAGGTAAAGAAATGGCTGAAGATGTTCAAAGGGAGCAACAACAGCGAATTACTGATTCGAGCGCTGGAAATTGAAGCTGCGTGCAATGATTTAAAGCCAGAGCCTATTCAAGAGGAAAGAGAACCGCCAACCGATCATGTTGCTACATCAATAAATAAAATTGAATCAATGTTCGGACAATTAGTGCAACAAATGGCAGCATTAGGAAATGGTCAGTCCACACAGTTAGAACGGTCACGTCCGATCACGAGAGTGGAGTGTTATCGATGCGGACGTACGGGACACATTAGAAGGAATTGCAGACAGCGGTCTTGTTCGCCAAACCACAGTGTCGACGAAACCAGGACATCAGAACAAATCACGGAACTCCTCTGCTAAAGAAACATTACATGTTATATTTGTGGACGTAAAGGACATTACCAATGGAATTGCAGACAGCAGTCTCGTTTACCGACACCGCAGAACTGGCGTAACCAGGAGCAGGAAATGAAGAATCCAGAAAGACATTTACCGCGATATGTAGAGGATCGTCAAGCTTTGGATAGTGATTTAAGGTATCGGAAAGGACAAATTCATAATGGTTGGAGGATTGGTCAAATCGCGATGGTGAAGATAAAGAGGCTACAAAAAGAATGAAGAGCAGCGTTTCTAAGGAAGACATATTGAAAGGACAGCGCTCAGACTCTGATTTTGAAAGTAATCAGAAGATGGTTGGAGAAGGATTTGAAACCGGATTGGCAACAGATTTCCAGATATGGACCAACAGTAAGGGGTTACTGGTTGCAGTGGAATTCGCTTCGACTGCGAGATGACTTAATTACTCGCAAATGGGAAAGTCCAGACGGAAAACGCTTTGTTTACCAAACAATAGTGCCCAATTCCTGCAAAGAGAATGTGCTGCGAGAACTACATGACAGTCGCAGAGGAGGACACTTTGGAGTAAACCAGATTTTGGCTAGAATAAGAGATCGATTTTACTGGATTAACTTCAGAAAGGACGTTGAGGAATGGTGTAAACGGTGTGACCAGTATTCGTTACAGAAGGGATCCATCACAATTCGGGAACTTGAGAGAGAGAAGATGAAACCAAACAACGACCGTATGAAGATGACACTGGACCACAGACCAACTGGTGGCAATTATAAGGAAGGTGATGCTGTGTGGATGTTTCAACCCAGGAGGAGCAAAGGATTAAGTCAAAGATGGCAACGACACTGGGAGGGACCTTACCATGTGGTAAAAAGGTTAAATGACGTCGTGTACAGAGTCCAACGCAGCCCCAAAGGCAAGATGAAAATTGTCCATCTGGACAGACTCAAGAAATACCAGGGACTAGATGAAGCGGATCGGGACGATCAGCTTTAAGAGGGGGGCAGTGTTACGGTTTGGGCCTACTATACTCGAGTCAGGATGAAACCGATGCGCCGCAATATCTGGCCGGGCGCGTGTTAAAGTAGGCCACAGTTAGGAGGCGCCACCTGGAAGATTCTTGAATGGTCAAGGCAACCCGCGAAGCGTTTCGCGGTCATTCTAGAACGTGGTTTGCGAATATAAAAGAAGCGGCGTCGACGACAGAGAGGAGAGTAGTGGTAGTAGTGAATTTGGGAACGCGGTAAAGTTTAAATAGCGGAATAATTGTGGAATTGTAGTAGTGTTTTTAGTAGCTGTGTTAATTATTGTACGGAGTGTTTTGAAGTATTAATAAAGTTATTAATTGTTGAGTTAAACTGACTTTGTGTGAACCCACGGGAAAATCGTAACAATATCTATTGTTTTCAGCCACTCTTCCTAGAAGCCAATTACAGAAATCAATACAACGTTGAAAATCTTCTGGGAGCAACGTTTGTACTTTAATATAGTGATATGGATAATACCATTCTCTTTTTATAATTCTATGAACAGTTATGTGAGATACTCCTATTTATGGGCAATATTCATGGCGCTGCTAATTCGAGCAGTTTCTAGTATTCCTATAATATTTTCCGAAACAAGACGATGATAGCTGTTGTGCAACATCTGGTGACATCTGTACCCAACTCTATGAGTCTGGTTGGATAAAAATGGTGAGGTTTTGTTTTGGGAACGCCATCTGTACTTTCTAACTCATAGAGTTGAGTACAGATGTCACCAGATGTTGCACAACAACTATCATTTCTGGCATCCAGTTGACTATACTGGAATGAAGGTTCTGTTCTTTGGTTATCAAGCCAGAGCCCCTCTGATGAGCCGTAAGACGGCGAAACCGGTCCCGGAGGAGTGGGATTGATAAACAAAAAACAAAACCTCACTATTTTTAAGACGATGATAGTTATAGGTAGGACATGTTATTTCCAAGTTACGTCAAAATTCAGACAGAATTGGAAAATGACAACAATAGTAGGTTTCCATTTAAAAATCCAAAGTTGGACGCAATAATATGTCCTTTATCAATCCTTTATGACACAATGCCACGCACCTTGGAGTAGGAATGGTAGAGATGTCTTCTAAAAAATCAATCTCTTGAGCCACCAATTCTCACTTAATTAAAATACCTAAAATTAGTAACAAACATTTTATAAAGCTATGTTATGTTGTTTGCAGATATCTGTATGTAATAATATTATTTATGCATAATTTCCGAATAGGACCAGGTGCATACAACGAATCACTAGTAAAGGAATATTTAGTTAGTTTATATATTCTGCTTAAAATCTCCACTAAAAGCGTAACTACGAAATAAAATTTAAATTATATTTTGAATTAGCTAATTGAATATTCCGAATTTAAATAAAAAAACCCTTAATTTCAAGATATATCAAGAGTTTATTTTCACATTGTACATTAACAGCAGTTAAAATATAAACTCAGTCATTTATAAATATACCGAAGTATTATGCTGAAATATAGTCAGACTTATTTTTTAACGGTTGCAGTTCTTTATCATCTTTAGTCGGGATCTCCTCTAGATTATTCCATTTCTGGAGCTTTCCAGTACCAAATAGTAAGTAAAACAATGATCCGAAAGTGTATGTTCCCACCAAGATCCAGAAAACGTACTTCCAAGAGTCAAAATCGTGTTTCTCTGCAGTTAGCACGGCCACAATTTTAGTGGACAACCAACCGCCAAAACTGGAGAAAGTATTGGCTAATCCAAAAATACTGCGGAGAAATTTGGCGCGATATCCAAGCCGTTGGCCAAGTATCCTGCTGTCACAGCACCATTGAAAAATAGACTGATTGTAAACACTGACACCGATAAGACAGCGTTCATTCCCCAAATGGCTTGAATTATCATCAGGAGACCGGGAGTAAGTGTGGCGAAAGTGGTGAAAGCTTTTCGAATAAATGTTGTAGAAAATTTTCCAGATTTACGTAGTTTATCTGCTACGTAAGACGCCAACACTGCCATTGCGTATTTACCTGAAATAAAATGAATGTATTAAATTGTCATCATATTTCACATATTCAAGAGTTCTAGTTTCATTCTGGTTGATAGTTATTTATCTTCTAATGGTAGATTTGAGCGACTCAAAATTAAGAATTAAAACAAAGAGAAAAGTTTCCAGAATTTCTGTTTAGTGGTCTAGATAGAAAATAGTATATTGTTACCATACCAAGATGATTTTTACCATTTTAACGAAATGAGTAATTAACATGTTTACAATATTCCTGTTTATGCTTGCATAATATTGCACAATTCTTTACTAAAATCATTAACAATATTTCAAATTCTAACCAGTTAAAAGAATCTAGTTATAAGCTACTTGTGGAAACAGCTCCATAAGTCATCAAGCTTTGACAAGTATGACTTTTTTGCACAAAATGAAGTTATGACAATATATTTTTTTTAATAAAAAATCCCATTTTTTATTTCATTTTTGGATTATTCGCAAAATTCTGATTATATTTCAGGTCATATCTTACTTTTGGTTAAGTTAAACGGTTATTTAGAATTAAAAATGTTAAATTTTAGTCAAAACAGAAAAAATTCGAACTTACTTACTGGATGTCAGAAGATTACGTTGATTAAACAATTCTATATGCCCACGAGTTAATATACTGGGCGAAAAATTAATATATTTAATTTTTTTGAATATTTTTTTCAACTTTGTAAAATTTGTGTTAAAAAACATGAAAAATAAAAAAAAAATAATAAAAAAAGAGATAATAATAGAATATAATAATAAGATATACCAGGTGTCCAAGAGCACCCTGGACATAGGAGATTAACATGGGAAAACGGTTTTGATTTTTTTGCGCCTGTACGGTTGATTTGATCGAAAAATCGTAATAATGAAAGTTGTAGTACCTATCACGGACTATTTTTCTGTATTTTTTTCGGATCCCTAACTTAAAAAACTTAAAAAAAAAAAACTAAAATTTAAACTTTTTACCTGCACTGTATAAGCGGTTGTCCGTTTTCCCATGTTAATCTCCTATGTCCAGGGTGCTCTTGGAGACCTGTATATATAATTAGAATTTCGTACAGAATCTGATCGTTAATTTAAAGTTTCTTGGCTCTAATATTTATAGAAACTAAATCTTGGAATTAAGATAATTTTAAAATCAAATCTTTCTGTCACTTCCGGTTTAACCGGAAGTCGATGTTGACTTGGTTATTTTAAATAGGACATATTTTGTAATTTATGGATTCTACGTCGAATTTTAGACATATTTTATGTATAATGTCGTATACTTAGCTGTATCCGATTCCGAGTTATTTACCATTTTATGTGAAATTTGTAGTGATGAACGTAACTTTCCCGTTAACGGTTATTCACCGGTAAGGTAAAGTAAAAATTGGAAAAGTAAACTTCAGTGTGTCAGGAAAATTTACCAATAAATTTCAATTTGACCAGTAAATTTATGGGTCTAATTGAAATTTGCTTGAAAGATATCAATTTTCTGTCATGGCTCTCATTAATTTCATTATTTCGGTCGATATTGTCAAAATAAAATCCTGAAAAATAAACTGAATATAAGGCGATTTGATTTGCTGTTTATTATTTTAGAGATTGTGATTTATCAGTAATAAAATAAATTTTATGATATTTTGTAAATTGTTCTGACAAAGAAATTCTAGTACCAAATGAGTTCCAATTTTAGAACTTTTGTATGAACAAGTAGCCTTTTCTAAAAAAATAGCTATTTCAGCTTTTTGGCACTATTCTTTATTAACATGTTTAAATTATGACAAATAAATATGTTTTTGAGATAAGACAAATGACGCAAATCTGAAGATATTATTATTATACAATTTGTAATTTACGAGTAATTTACTGACAATAGTGAAAATTGCCAAAATAACTCTCATAAATCTCAGACAAACGTCTTTTTGAAAAATGTGTTAAACTAAAACTTGCAAATTTTAGGCAAGTTTTGACAGTTTTGACAGTCACATTTATTACGTAGTTTTTATCGAATAATTTAGCTAGGAGTCACGTATCCACTCTCAAAATAACTGTTCTAAATCGCAGAAACACTTTACGTTTTGCAACTTTTTAGCACAGTTTAACGTCAAAGACAAAATTGTGATCAAACTCACTTGGAGTGAGAAAATGACAGTTTTAAGCACATTTTTGATTCAATAACCTGAAAAAACACTAAAAGATTTGGTACAGTCAGGGAGAAAAGCGGTGTAAAATGTTGAACTGCCAGAAACACAGTTTGAAAGAACAGTCTGTGATAAAATCGTCTGTAAAACCCACCTGGAGTGACAAAATTACTGTTTTTAGCACATTTTTGGAATCGTTATTGAATTTTCAATCCAATAACCTGAAAAAACACTAGAAAATTTGGTACAGCCAGGGAGAAAAGCGCTCAAAAGTTGAATTGCCAGAAACACAGTTTGAAAGTACAATCAGGGACAAAATCGCCTGTAAAACCCACTTGGAGTGAGAAAATAACTTTACTTTTCAGATATGAATATTGAAAAATTGATTTGATAATTTTACAAGTAAAAAAATTTCAGATTTCGTTGTTTGAAGCTGAAGAATTGACTTGTAAACTTAAACAAGGCATGGTTTTGACATTTGAAACTTGAAATTTTGGCTCTCAATTTTAGACAGCCTGGTATAATTGTAATCACGAAAAACGAACGAAGCATAAAGTATGTTAACATTTAGTAAAATATGAAGAATGATTATATCTTTCATAAATATGTCGATACGCTATTTTAAAATAATTTGTCGAACAAGAGACATATTTCTTTTAAGGTAGAATATTTTTAAAACGATTATATCTAAGTATAGGACATTATACACCAAATGTGTCCAAAACAACAAGCAGAATCCAAAAACGCAAAAATATGCAGGCTGTCCCATTTAAAATAAGCAAATTGACACTTGACGGTTAAACCGGAAGTGACAGAAACATAATAGCTATTTATGTAACCCGTTACGAAAAGTTCGATTTTGTGTAACGAATGAATGTTTGTAGGGCGAGCGCAGCGAGGTCCTACAATTTGAATGAGTTACACAATAAGACATTTTCGAAACGTGTTGCATACATAATTTTGACCAAAAAGCGGTAAAAACCATCTTTTAAAGTGATTTAACACAAATATTCACTTTCATAGCACCTTGTATAAACAGTGACAACGACATGTTATGATGGATGTCGCCCATATGTTTCTACGGAAATGCATAAAAACAGGGAGTGATGAAATGAACTTTTCATAACTAGTTACATAATGAAATAGCGGTGCGAAAAATAAGAGCACTTACATCCTAAACATTCTTGTATTTTTTCTTGATGCCATTTTTAAATAGCAAACCTGATAACACTTTCTGGTACAACCGACAAAGTCGCATCTTTAAAAATCTTTGAGATTTGCTGATGTAATATAAACTTAATCGTATTTTATTGTATTTCTAAACTTATAATAGTGAAGCTTACCTAAGTAGGGCAAGCTGCTTAAAAGTCCATTGGCTTTAATGTTAAAGTTCAATACTTTTTTCATGTAAGTAGGCAACTGATTAACGACGGTGAAATATCCAAACACCGAGCATGCATGAGTCACTATAATCGCCCACACTGGCATACTAAGAAAAATTTGTTTCCAGGGGGCGGAGGACGGTTTCATTTTATTGCCACCTAAAATTGGATAATCAAACTCCAGATTAATAAATTGCGTCTAGTAATAATTACACTTTAAGCTTCAATTTGCCTCACCTTCTCCAAGTGCAATTTTGTTTTCAAGGTCCAGTCTTTCTTCTTCAGATATTCTAGGATGTTGAGCAGGAGAGTCAAAGACCAGTAGAAACCACAGTACTGACCAACCTATTCCGATCACGCCAGTCACGTAAAATACACTTTCCCAACCTAGTGTGCTAATTAAAAATCCACATAAAGGCATGGTTAGAGCAGCTCCTAGACTAGATGCCATCATGTTAGCTATAAATTTTGATCTGAAAAAAATATTCGTTTTGAATAAGAAAAAACGTTTGAAACTATGTTAATATGGTTTACTCTCTAAAATGAGCTGTTTTTAAGTACAGGTGCTGCATTTTCGATGGTTTTACGGGGTACAGNATAGTNANGANTCCGCTGANGGNNCGTTANTTAGANCGCTNGACNANTANGCGTATTCACCTNGGNANAGTANTAATNCGTNCNCNGANCNNGCATGTNGCAGCCCTNTTTGGTGGNTACAATNCGTTTGTCCGNCCGTGGGCCGGNTTTNANATNGTAACNNNTCGNANTATTGGGACCCCTNTCGNTGCCGAGCANGAATTANCCNCTNACTANCNNTGCGTTTCAACTCTNCNGTACGCNATNNCNNGCGTCGAACNGNCTNTAGACTNTACNCCNGATGGTCTAACGCGATCNTTCGAGANNTTCTCACACANACNAATNNGCTCNNTNAGNATNNACTGGNAACATCACACGTTGCCNNTNGACNNAGNNAGCCNGCGNCNGGTTGCGNTCGANGAGTGNACTGNNNGNNGTGGTCNANGCATGAGTACNAACANCNACCGGTANGANAATTNANGTCTCATCGTCCCACNGTTTTNNNTTTAAAGCCNANNTCTTAATAAAATCAAGGTTCAAGAAAGGAAATCTAAAGCACGGGTCACACGAGGCTGCTAGCCAACCGCGAATTTAGAAGCAACCTCTATCAGCATGGTGTGACCATAAAATTCGCCGCTGGCATCATTAGCCAGCTAGTATTTGTCAGCGGCTGACAATGTTGAACTTGTCCAACGTTTGTTCATCAGGCAGCGGCCACTATCAGCCGCTGATTGGCAGCAGCCTAGTGTGACCCGTCCTTAATGCGTACACACACACCGCCTTCTTTACAAGAAAGCCAAGAAGGTGCATTCCAAAAATTCCAATATGGCCGAAATATGGGATTGACAGTTTGCATTGTGGAAATTGAGTTTTTTGAGAATTAGACGAATGTTTACGGTTTAAAATCAAAACTTGAGGTTATTTGCCAAAGTAATTGTTGTTTATATGTTTATTGTTCTAGTGAAAGTGTAGTTTGTGTTCATTTTATTGTGTTATCACTATTGTTATTGTTCCTTCATTGTTCTATAATTTGTTGTTGGTTTTTTCAACTTAAATTCTATTGCCTCTACAATATGCCGTCCAATTGTTGTTTGCCAAATTGTAAAAGCAATTTGGTGAAAGGCCCAAAAGTGTCAGTCTTTTTCTTTCCAAAAGACCCTGCTCGAACCCAACAGTGGTTGAAAGCTTTGAACTGGAATGATTTTACTCCAACAAAATACTCAGTGGTAAGTACAATATGCTTTCTCATTCAGTAAACTTATTGCCTCTTACATACATTGGTATGTGACTTATGTGAGTTACATTTTGAGGCCGCCTGCATTTTGAGAGCAACAAAGGTTTACTCTGAAGAAACAGGACAGCTTTTAGAAGTTCTATTGGCACATTTACATTTTAAAAGAAAGGTCTTGGTAATAATATAAAACCCATTTACCAGTTTTGCTTACCTAGATTCAAGGATTTCCAAATTTTCTTTGATTGAGCAGTTTTTACATTAGTTTGTTCCTACTTTCCAAGACAAAGGGTTCTAACCAAACTTGCTTTGGCTGGACTTTATTGGATATAAAAAGCCATATCTATACATATCTGGATCAGGAATGAAGAGTTCTTTGATTTTTCACTCACAACTTCTAATCAACTACACGAAAAAATAAAAAAAAACATATTTTCTACTGCATCTCCATAGGTTTGTGTACAAAAAAAAATTCGATAACAACATGTACTTGTTAAGAAGGTGTCCGGTTAAGGGTACGGAACGGCAATACATCAACAACGGTAAGGTCTAGCAGTTGGAAAAAAATCTTACAATCAAAGTTTGCCCAGGAAATGTTCAATATGATCCCACCTTTAGTATCAGAAAAATTTCCGAGGACTTGGGAGTTACAAAAACAATTGTTCACGACATTCTGCAAAATAAAAATATGCACCCCTACCACATTGTTCTACATCAGGCATTAAATGACACTGATTGTGACTGTAGACTAACTATTGTCACTGGCTTTTAAATATGACTCGGGAAAATCCAAATTTTCTATCACGTGTATGATGACGGACGAATCCACTTTCAGTAGTGCAGGGGGTGTACATTTGCATAACATGCATTACTGGTCCGAGAATAACCCACATTGGATGCGGCAAGTCACACATCAAAGCCGTTGGAGATTAAACGTATGGTGTGGAATCGTGGAAGGAAAAATTATAGGGCCACATTTTTTCGAGCAAAACTGTTAATAGAGAGACGTTTTTGAAATTTTTAAACGTTTCTCTTCCACCACTTTTTGAACACGTGTCTTTGGAAACAATAAGAAATATGTGGTTCCAACTTGATGGTTGTCCGGCGCCTTATGACCGAAACGTTCGTCAGCAATTAGGCGAGCAATACTCAAATCGTGTCATTGCAAGAGGAAGCTTGTTTCCCTGGCCGGCGCGTTCGCCAGATCTTACATGTTTAGATTTTTATCTATGGGCAGAGCTGTCGCAATTACTCAAAAAAAGTAATTAAATTACAATTACCAACTACTCTCAAATTCGTGAAAGTAGTTGAATTACAATTAGTCAATGTTTTTAAAATGTAGTTGAACTACCAATTACTTCAGTAAAGTAGTTGAATTAATAGACAATTACAGTAGTTCGACTACTGGCATTAATTCAATTACTGATAAAATGTAGTTGAACTACTCAAAAGTATAAAAAGATACTCAAGAGTAGTTCAACTACTCAAATGTAATTGAACTACTAAAAAGTAATTTATTTATTGGCAGTAGTAAATGTACAGGGTGTCCAAATAAGAGTGGCACTCGGCTTTTTTGACTTAACGGTTAATCGTAGAGCTTTGAAAAAAAAAAATTTGTTATAAAAATGGGCCAAAAGAATCGCTAGAAAATATTTTCAGTTTCAGGAAATGTCCTCAAGAGGGCGTACTAACAACTTTAACTTAAAAAAAGTGCATATCTCCAAAATTTCAAATACAATGGCACTTTGAAAATACTTGCAAACGGAAGCTACGTTTACTAGCAACAACTTTGATTATTGATTAAAACCTTTTTTCTCCATTTCTTGACTTAAAGTGGTGGGGGTAAGTCAAAAGTTGCTTTAAAAAAACTGCGATAACTTCGAAACCCTTTGTCGTAGAACATTAAGTTTGGCACCATTGAAAAGAGCAGGTTTTTTTGTATTAGATGCTCCATAAATAATTATTTAAAGTTGTTTTCTTTCGTCCACAGGTGGCGCTTTTTACAAAGAAATATTATTTTACCGCCTAACTCAAAAAAATTAAATGCAACCTATAGCGTTGTTTAATGTTAAAATGAAGAGAACAAAATACTACACCAGGCAGCAAAAATCGCAACTTTCTAACTTTTTTCTATTTTTTCATTTACCCAACCCAAACGCCGCTCTGAACCCGGTTCAGTAAACCGCTACTTCTCGACCGCGCAAAAGACAACAATCGTATCTAACCTCAAAAACAAGTAGTTCCATTACTTTAACATTATTTGTAATTCAACTACTTTCAAAGTGGTTCAATTACAGAACAAATCGTAAAATCAATTACCAATTACAACTACTTTTGCTGAGTAATTGAAAAATCAATTACAATTATTGTTTTTGAAAAGTAATCTAATTACAGTAGTTCAATTACTTAAAATTAATTGAACTACATTTTCCAATTAAAGTAATTCAACTACCGACAGCTCTGTCTATGGGGTCGATTAAAAGACATTGTTTTTCAAAAGAAACCGACAACTAAGGAAAATATGATGCACAGAATACGTACTGCCGTTCGAAGGGGGGGGTCCAGGGCTGAAATTGAAGCAGCAGTTTATTCTACTCAAGTACGTCTAATTAAGTGTATCGACAATGATGGTAAACATTTTGAACATTTGTGAAATGTGTATCCTCTGCAAAAAACGCCCTCTAGTGTATTTTCTGTAAATCTAAACGGTAAAAAAAACTGCACTTTAATGTCTTTTGAAAGACATTAAAATGCTCTTTCGAACTAGACCAAAAGTATTCGAATCGGTTAAATAGTTCAGAAGATATTAAAAGTTAAATATTAGAAATTGCATTGTCCTGTCTCTCTCTTATTATGACATTTACGAAAAAATGTCATAGAACAAAACGATGCGATCTTAGGCAAGTTATCAAATGACGTTCTTAGATTTATAGCTCATCTCATGATTTTCCGAGATACAGTGAGTTTATATGGTTTCTTAGTAGCAGTTACGCCCCCTAGCGACGGAGTTACGAACTTCAAACTAATTTCCAGCCATTTCCTAGGCTTTAACAGTAAGATTTTTTTTACAACCGCTAGACCTTACCGTTGTTGAGATATAGCCGCTCCGTACCCTTAACCGGACACCCTGTATACAGGGATTTCGGACACGGTAAGAGATACAGTTTCGGTTAAATGGGAAAAAAGTTGCGCTATATCTACAGTTTTTAAAATATCAGCCAAAAACTGAAAATCGTATTTTTCGAAAAACTGAAATATCAGCGCCATCTTTTAAGCAAATTCAATACAATTTTGAAGATTTGTATTAATAACTACTTTTTTTCTATGCCTTCTAGTTTTTGCGCAACCAGCGACAACTTCAAAATTGTGTTAAATTCGCTTAAAAGATGGTAAAAAAAAAAAGATTTTTAGTTTTTGGCTGATATTTTAAAACCTCCTGGAGATATTTTTAATTTTAATGCACCATATGACTGGGCTTAGAATAGCGCAACTTTTTTCCCATTTAACCGAAACTGTATCTCTTACCGTTTCCGAAATCCCCATGTATACCCTTTTATCTGGGATACACCCTGTATACATGCCACTTGAAAAAAAAATAGTATATGCTACACGGACGTAGAATGCGATTATTGTGCTTCGCTCAGTTGTCAGGTGGAGTTATTTCTGAATGATGCCCAACTGAAGCACTGTCAATGTCAATCAATATGTTTCTATCTTTTAATAACCTTAAAAACACACTGATGTCATGTTGTCGCATGTTCGTAGTGAAACAACGACAAGCGACATTTTTTTAAATAAAATCTGATTTTTCTAAAGCTTTCAGTAATTTTATTAATATTGTTGTCAACTATAGTCCCATAAGGTATGATGCATTGACATATCTAAATAAAAAAAAATATAGTTTTTACTGGATTTTATATATTATTTTTAACAATAGAAGTCAAATATCTCATTTTTACCTTTTTAAGGCTTGTCATTGTTTCACATTAAGCCCTTCAATTATTGATAGACAAAACAACTTTCTGTTTATTTCCACGGGCGATTTCTTCATCTACCGGTAGCAAAAAAAATAGTTTTTAAAAACGCTCTATAACCGAACTTTACAATATGTTAACGAAAACAAAACTATTTAAATCACCAGGAATCTGAAACGCTCAATATCAATCTCAGACATGAGTGAATTTCAATCTGACGTCACCATTTATTGCGTACTCTGCACAGAGGTATGCTGGGATGGAGAGTAAGTAGTATACCTTATTTGTTAAGAAAATATTGGATAACAGATATTCGGATTTCAGTTGTCACTTCGCTTTACCAGAAAAAAGTCAGAGCGATTTTAAAGCAAATCGATTGTAGTAAATGACGCCCTCTAGAAGCGGGCTTAGAACTGAGTTGATAATAAAATTTGTCGTCTAAAAAAGTGCATTTACTTTGACCTTTAACTGTATTTCTGTTCTGTTCTGTAAATTATAATAAATCGATTATTTTAGTCCCAGAAATATTCCATTAAATTTAGTTATGGAACACCCTGTATAAGGGACACCATTTCATATAATTACCAGCTGTGTCAAAAATTTTAGAAGTAAAATTGGTGGTATGTTATTTCTCCACACAGGATCTGGCGATTCAAGAAAAATGCTGCAACTTTGTTAATTTAACGATTTAAACCATGCAGTGAGATCAAAATTGAAGTTAGCCATTGAGTAAAATATTGTTACGGTTTGGGCCTACTATGCTCGATACTCGATGAAACCGAAGCGCCGCAATATCTGGCCGGGCGCGTGTTAAAGTAGGCCACACTTAGGAAGCGACACCTGGAAGCATCTTGAATATTCGAAGCAAATCGCGAAGCGTTTCGCGGTCATTCTAGAACGTGGTTTGCGAATATAAAAGAAGCGGCGTCGACGACAGTGTAGAGTAGTGTAGTAGTGAATTTGGGAACGCGGTTAAGTTTAAATAGTGGAATAATTGTGGAATTGTAGTAGTGTTTTTAGTAGCTGTGTTAATTATTGTACGGAGTGTTTTGAAGTGTAAATAAATTTACTAATTGTTCAGTTAAATTGACTTTGTGTGAACCCACGGGAAAATCGTAACAATATAAACAACCGCCGTAAAACACCACAAACAACAACCACATCTGAAAGATGATTATTTTACAAGCAATTTACCAAAATCTTCATTAAAAATAATAAGCGGTTTAAAACATATTGGTAAAAAAAAATCGCAACAATTTTAAAATCCAAACAGCTGATTGGAAACGCTTTTTGAAAGGTGTAACCTCAGATAATGCCAGATTGTTTAGTATCAATGGTACAATTGGCGTTTCAAGTTAAGATCGCAGCGCCATTTGAACTAAAATCGGGCAACAAGTTTCTAACATCATAAATAATATGACACTGTCACTTCATATTTATGAAACCAGTGCTAAATTCCTAACCAAAATCAACGTAAAGAAGCGAAGAAATGACAGCTGGAATGCCCGAAACTTTTTTCAAAACTGATCACCAGAGGGAGTATCTCTTATCTTGAAACGCCAATAAGCAATAAAGGACGTATCATATCGGTACAATAAATGTTTCTTTTTGCCACGGTCAGTTTGCATGGGCAGAATGATTAGCAAATTAACAAATTCTTTAGAAAAAAATCATCCAATTTCTCCATACAAAGCAAAAAAAAATTAACTGGTCAGAGCATCTTTAGATTGGTTTATTAAGATTTTAAATAAGTTTGGTATGACTAATTTCCGCCAAGAAAAAAAAAGTATACTAACTGCGTAACAACTCACCTGAGCAGCATGATCAGACTGATCATTAGACATCTCTTCTGGCTCTGGTTCAGGGGGAGGCGGACTATAATGATTAGTGTCCATATCACTATCACTATCTATTGGCTCAGCTTCGACCGCTTCCAGTTCTTTAGCGGCCTGAGCTACCACGTACCTAGGCGAAACACTTTAGGTTAAATGTCGCAAATATCGTGTATTTATATTGACATACTTTTCTCGTTCCTCTCTATGCCTTCGGTCCCTTTCTAACTCTCTCTGCTTCTCTCGTTCCCTGGCTCGCTGTCTTTCTAGTTCTCTCTCCTTTTCACGTTCTTTTTGTTTCCAATGCTCCAGATTTACGTCAATTAGCAGTTTTGGCCTGTATTGATCCTCGCGCTCTTTCTTAGCCTAAAAGAAAGCCTTTAGATGTTAAATTTGATTAAAAGTTAAGACTAAACCTTTTCAAAGGCTTCGTTAGGATCCTCATGCTCTTCGGCGAATATCCTGCGTCTCAATTCTTCCATCTCCTCTTTTTCCTTTTGTCGGTCTTTTGTATCCGATTCAGCTTCTTTCAGCCGTTCAGCAACCCGACGTTGAAGTTCTCGACCCCTGAAATACCGACTTTTAATAATCAACGCCTCCTAACAATTATTGGATACAAACTTATAATATTTGACGTCATCTCGCTCATCGTCGTAATCTTCTAGAAACTCCTTCAGTCGTTTGGCATCGCGTTCACGTTCTTCCTCTTTAACGCGGTCTCTTTCTCTTTCCTTTTCGTACTCTTTGGCTTTTCTTCGCTCTCGAGTCTCCCACATTCTGAAATATAAGAAGTAGACAATAAAACTTTCAGTTTTCTTCTCCAAGTAAATTATCATAGGTTATATCCCGTTCGTCATGTTTTTTTTTAAATCCTTGAAATTAAATAATTATACAGGGTGCCTCTAAAAGGTTTGTACAAAATCCTATGACATATTCCACAAATCAGCCGATTTAAAGCAACTTACCTAGTCCGAAATTGCTCCGTTTTCGAGATACAGGGCGGTAAGGTTAAAAAATAAACATCTATTTTCTCTAAATTTATTGTACATTTTGTAGAATATCACTTTCTAATCTCGTAGCCAGAGTTTTTTGAGATGCGAAACCCGAATTTGGACAGTTACAATGGGGTCGTCTACCATAGGGGAATTTAAGGTTTTAAATATCAACATTTTAAAATACATGTATTAAAACTAGCTATTACGTCTTTCATTTCAATATTACATCCCTACTAATTTTACACACGATCCTCTGTGACGTAGTGAAAGCCAATTCAATTTTGTAACGTACGTGGAAGTGTTAACTTCCATTTCATCCGGCTTCTCTCGTAAATAGCTATTTATGTAACCAGTTACGAAAAGATCGATTTTGTGTAACGAATGAATGTTTGTAGGGCGAGCGCAGCGAGGTCCTACAATTTGAATGAGTTACACAATAAGACATTTTCGAAACGTGTTGCATACATAATTTTTTCTAATTTTGACCAAAAAGCGGTAAAAACCATCTTTTAAAGTGATTTAACACAAATATTCACTTTCATAGCACCTTGTATAAACAGTGACAACGACATGTTATGATGGATGTCGCCCATATGTTTCTACGGAAATGCATAAAAACAGGGAGTGATGAAATGAACATTTCATAACTAGTTACATAAAGTGATACTTTATGTAACTAGTTACATAAAGTAAAACGTTTTGTCACTCTAATCAGTTTTGAAAAGTGTCACTTTATATGCCATAATTAGAAAAAATATCTTATTGGGGCACCTCCTACAACTTTTTGAACAAAATTGAACAACACAACGCTCAAACTGTGTTTTTAACCGCAGAAGATAACTTGCTAAACACAAATCACTAGAAAATAAACATTAAAGATAACCTAAAGTTTCAGCTCCGTCTCCCTCACCGGTTGGGCCCGGTTGACGTTTCGTTAAAATTGATATTAGACTTACACTCATGCATTCCATCTCCCTCAACTTACTATAAACAGAAGAGAGATAGGGCACATGGACCTTTCCTACGTGACTGATATAGGGTGTACCAAATAAGTATGGTTTTCACTGACGTTTTTTATATCAATAGCTAATTAGAGCAAAACAAATTTTTTGGTAGGCGATCCCATTTGAACAAATTTCAGGTGACAGTATTTCGGTACAGTATCGAACACTGAATGAGCCCAACTTCGATGACCACGCAAATATAGACGGAGGGCCAGAAATTCTCAAGAGTGAGGTTCTATTTGCAATAAAATCCGCAAAATCCAAAAAAGCCACCGGACCTGATGACATCCCAACAGAGCTGTTACAAATGATCAAAGAGGAAAACATTGGAATCTTGGTCAAACTGTTTAATGCGGTGTACGCGACTGGAGACATACCGGAGGATTGGCTGAAATCCGTATTCATTCCAATTCCGAAAAAACAACGGGCAAAACGATGCAGTGAGTATAGACTAATAAGCCTTATGAGCCACACCTTGAAGGTCTTTCTCAAAATTATCCACGCGAGGATAAGAGCCAAATGTGAGGCAGATTTGGTTTAGAAACGCTTTAGGAACTAGAGAGGCACTGTTTGCTCTGAATATACTACTACAAAAATGCCGTGACCAACGCACGGACGTTTTTGCGTGTTTTGTTGATTACGAGAAGGCCTTCGACAGAGTACAACACATACAGCTTATAAACATCTTAAGGAACATGGAAGTGGACAACAGGGACGTTAGAATTATCGAAAATTTATACTGGAGACAGAAGGCAGCAGTACGACTAAACGGAAAGCTCACAGAAGAAAGTTAAATTCTACGAGGCGTCAGACAGGGCTGCATACTGTCACCACTGCTTTTTAACATATATTCAGATAAAATCTTTAAACGGGCTACACAAGAACAAGAAATGGGAGTACAAATCAATGGAGAATATATAAATACGATACGATATGCTGACGACACTGTCATCTTGAGTGACAAACTAGAAGACCTGCAACATCTACTAAACTGTGTAAACGCAGAAGGGCAAGAAATTGGGCTCAACATAAATATCAATAAGACAAAATTTATGGTCTTTAGTCGACAACCACATCTTGATGCTTCACTGCAGATCAATACGAAGAATATAGACAGACTAACCCAGTTTAAGTACCTTGGGTGTTATATCACCGAACAACTGAATCCAGATAGAGAAATAAGATGCAGGATAGAGACAGCCCGAACAACATTCCAAAAAATGAAACCACTATTCTGCAATGATAATCTGAACCTAAAATTACGGCAGAGAATGGTAAAATCCTACATATGGTCAGTGTTACTATACGGGGCAGAGGTCTGGACCATTAAGGCCGCTACAGTTAATCGGTTAGAAGCGTTTGAGATGTGGCTACACCGGCGAATGCTGAGAATACCCTGGACAGATATGCAGACCAACGAAATGGTGCTAAACAGAGCCGATGCAACACGTTTGCTGCTAAATACAGTTAAGTGCAGGAAAATCTCATATCTTGCGGCTATGAAATTTTGTATTTGCCAATCTTTCTTTTCCGTCGTCTTCTAAAATTCAAATGTTTTGTTTTTTAACCTTTATGCCCGTCAGTGTCAACATTGTGTCAATAAGGTTGTGTTGGGGACCAATTGATTGTGTTTGCACCATTGCACCCCCTTTCTTTGTTTTTGAGTTTTTAGTTGAAGTGTTAATGCATATTAGTTATTGTTTTTGAGGTGTAAGCTGTTCATGATGGAATGGTTGTGTAATGGCTATATGGGTTCCATCAACACATCCAAGTCTCATCCTACTTTCTTCACAAAATGCATAAAAATTGGTAGCATGTTTACAAGCAACTGAAAAATATTAATGGTCTAACAGGAATAAAACCAACAACAAAAATGGCAACAAAACGGATTATTTTAGAATGTAAACTTTGAAATATATGATTAATTACTGAAAAAGAAAGTAAAAACCGTGGAATTATTCAAATTATTGTCATTGATACTTGTCATTAACCCTGAATACGACGAAACAACTAAACGCTCTAGATTTATTACTAGAAATTAGTCAATGTTTTTAGGACCGATAAGTTCCCGTTTTCTGTTGACGGTGTCAGCCGAATGTGATAGAAAATAGTACCAACAGTTAATAGAAAGAAATTTTCTTTCTTGTCTATTTCTATGCGTTTTCTATTTCCTACATCGTTACGGAGTTCGCCTCCAGCATTCTTATACGTTTGATATTTGTCTAAATCAAAGTGACAGTAAATGTCAACTTTTTAATTTGACAGGATTTGACAGGCTAACTTTTTAAATAGAAACCCCTATTTTATGTAATTTTTATTCTTTTCTCTACAAAGTTCTAATCATTTTTTATGTAACATACCCTATACTTATTTTTTGCGTCCTGCGTGAATTTTAAATGGCCCATACACTATACAATTAGTTGTACGACAAGTTGTACAACTCAGGTAGATTCGACCGTCGAAACGATAATTGCATAGTGTGTGATGCTGTCGTCCAACAAGTCGTACGACCCGGTTGAATCGTACGGTAGTTTGACTGGACAAAAATTTATCGTACGACGGCGTTTGATATACGACAAATCGGACTCAATTCGACATAAACTTAAAAAAGAACCTAAAACTCTCGCAAATATGGAGACTAATACATTTTGGACTGAATTTATGGATCTCTATCGTGAGCAGGTTTGTTTGTGGGATGTGAAATCCAATGAATATGCCAATAAACATAAACTTTTTCCTAACTTTTCTTTCATCATGAACTAAAGCGACCACTATTGCTGCTGTAGTTGTTTTTGACAACGTACGCGGCATGATGCTCTGTGTGCTACAGAAGTTTAAAAAGTACTACAAATCTTCAAGACCGATTGATGCTCAGATCGTTTGTGTTTGTGGCCAAAATAATGTGCAACTTGTCGCATCAATTGTATGTTCAATCTATCGTACAACTTGTCGTACAACTAATTGTATAATGTATGGGCCGTTTAACAGAGATATAAGGACAAGTCAGAGAAGAGTGTCCAAAACTACTGCAATTCCGAAAACTACCATTCAACGTATACTGAAATTATTTTTAAAAAAAAAACAGAAATCTAATAATTATTTGTATCCGTGTTGTAAAGTCATGTGCATCATTAGGCATAATTAAAGTCCCATTACATTAAAGAATACTTCAGACTTTATACAGTTTCAGTGGCAACATAAAATAAATTAACTTACCTAAGGCGTTCTTGATACGCGGCCTCTTTTTCCCTAGCTTTCCTTTCCGCTTTCTTCTTTTCTTTTAATTCCTCCTCCATTTCCTTCTCTCTCAACAACTCTTTCGTACTCAACTTATCCACTCTATCTCTTTCCCGATCTCTGTGTTCCCTATCCCTATCTCTTTCCTTTTCCTTCTCGCGTTCTCGTTCCCGATCACGTTCACGCTCCCTCTCTCTTTCGCGTTCCCTTTCACGTTCACGCTCCCTTTCCTTTTCGCGTTCGCGCTCGCGCTGTTCCCGTTCTCTGTCTCTTTCCCGGCTCCTATCATGATTTCGTTCGTGGCTCCTGCAAATCCAAAAGTCGCTACAAATCACGCAATATTTTGTCGTTTTGATCACCAACCTTGATCGTGACCTCTTCTTTTTGCTGCGCTCTTCTTTTTCTCTGCGTTTCGGAGTTGGTGACCGGGAAGTAGGCAATTCCGGTTCACGATTGCGCTCCTTCTTTTTCACCTCGCGTTCTTCCTCTTGTTTCTAAAAAGAAAGCACAATTAACGGGACCGGTTGAACGTGTGTTGTTTGCAACAAGTTTTCAGGTGAATTAGAAATTACAGATTTAAGTGACAATAGGTTATCATACCATCCCAGCGAGTGGTTAAAAATAAATTCCCTTCTTTGAAACTGGTCCTTCAAATTGGATCTACGACGCTGAAAATAAACCAAATACAGTGACGTCGCCCTTTAAATTGGGCGGGTGCAGATCAAGAAAACATTAACGTACAATCACAAAACTAAACAAGGCAAAGTATACATGTTTTTTGATTACAATGGTATTTTTATTGATGGGGAAGATTAAAAAATCAAGCGGCGCCATTTGTGGAAAATCTCAACTTAACCTTAAAGACAACTTGCAAAAGGAACTTACTCTCAATTAAATTGAAGGGGGAGTAGATGATCCTAGGCTGATTACCGCTCCTTATATGGTGGTCGACTTCACAGGACGGCGAAACTTGTGTAATCACCCGGACCAAATACTTAACTTAAACCGCTCATCCATAACTTACAAATACAGATAGCGGTTGTAGATTCTTATTACTAACTATAGGCAAGTATAGAGGAATGTTTCAAGCTATACAACTTTTATGGATGCATTAGTATGTTGCAATTAGTTTATTTTTTAATAATTTAAACGTCAAAATAAAATTTTATACTCTACACCATTTGCAAATGTAGTTTAGAAAATGTCACTTGTATTTCAGTATCGTAAATTGGATTTTAGAAAGCATGAGTTGTATTTCAGAAAAAGTCTGTTGGATTTTCGATTAGTTATTTTAATTTCAGAACTTGTCACCTATATTTTAGTAAAAGCTGTTTCAATTTCAGCCATCCGGAGTATTAATTTATATAAAATATATAAAGAGCGAATTGTTCTGTAATAACAATTACAAGTCACAAAGCGCCAACAAGAACAACTTTGTGAGTAAGCAGTTAATGAATACCGAATCTCAATCTCAACTGGTATTTCTTCATTTGCTTAAACTTTTAATAACTTTTTAACCATGACAGAACATTTACCTTTCACTAAATAGAAATGTTAAAATGAAGATTTCTTAAATATAATGTGTATTTCCAAATTAGAAATGATCGTGTCAAAAACTCCACTGTTTATATTTCTAAACTACATGTGTAAATAGTGTAGAGCAAAAAACAGGTAGAATATTAACTTTCAGATCAAGTTATTTTTGCATTTTATAATATTATTTATAATGTACTTCTGACCGCAGCCGTCAAAGTAAACAAAATAGACTTAACCCTTCTTTTAATAAATTCAATGATTTACGAGATTTTTTTGCCGATATGTAATAGAGAGTAGAAATATCACGTTGAAACTTACAGGACAGTTAGGACCAATCAGAAACCCTTTTTTTGCAGTATACTATGTCATGAAAAAAAAAATTCAAAAAATGTTCTGTCAAATACGAATTTAGTCGCCCCTTTTTGTACGTTAAGCATGAGTCACACTAGGCTGGTAGCCCAATTTAAGCAGTTCAAAATTTTAAAAACAATACACACATGAGTGTAGCTGTTGCTATAATTATGCAGAAAGTTGTTTGCCGATACCTTGAAAACGGCTGGAAATACCGAATTGAAACTTGCAGGGTGGTTAGGATTCACTAAACGTCATCCTTTGTTATGATACAGTTATGACCTAAATCACTTGGTTTTGTTTTAAAAAACTGAAATTATCAAAAATGTATTGTACGCAAAACAAGAAAATGGGTGGATGAGAGAAACTTTGGGTGCACAAAAGAGAAAAGAAAAAGCAAATTTACAGTATAAAACTGAACTGAACTGACTGACCACGTAGAGATAAGCCTAATGGCTGTAGGAAGTACATCTGGAAAATCTAGGAAAAAGAGATGTAAATGTTTATGATGAATGTTAAAGAGGTTTACGAAAGTTACGGAAGGATACAAAACTTACTTGATTACCAAATCTCAGCGTAAAACTCTGGAGTAAATGAACCTTTGCAGCAAAATAAAAGAATCTGATAGCTTCCCAAAGAACTCAAAACAAGTGATAACGACAAAAGAAATGAAATAATAAAAACAGTTACTTAGTAGTTTAGAAAAAGCATATCCCATTTAGAAGAGTAAAAAAGGGTTCGATTTCTGTTTCATGCATTTGCTGACTTATTGTTAGAAGCTCAATAAGGTACACTGTGAATCAGTAGAAAAAGGTATGAATATTTGTTGTAAAAAGGTAGACATTCTCTGCTGACAAGTTGTCATAAAGCGATTTCAAGGTGAGTTGTAGCATATTTTTTAGTGATAATAAAAAAGTGGTCAAATGTTCTTGAAAGTATTTGAATAGTAGGTATAGTCAAGTCGATGTGTTTATTGTGCGAAGCTACAGATGCATGTTGTTGTTGTTTTGTTTTTAAATCCACACAAATATCAGTAACACACTCAGGCTTACAATATTCCAGATGCAGAGACTTAAGATGAAGACAGTCTTGAGTATATACAGGGTGTCCCACGACGAAAGACATCGATTGATATTGGAAAAAGTATAAATAGAAGAGTTTTGAAAATTTGGCAGGATACTGATGTGGGCATGCCCAATCTAACTAAAATATTTTCAAGATGGTTGCACTTCCGTTTATACCGGAAGTCGATCACAACTTTCTTATTTTAAATAGAACACCCTATATATTATTACATATTTGGATTCCTCACAAAATTCTGACCAACTTATGTGTACAATGCCCTATGCCTATCTCTAGCCGTTTTCGAAATATTTGATGTTTTTCCAAAAAAGTGACAGTTGCAACACTCAACATATTTTTGTACTCTGTCAAAACCGTTTTTCATTTTGCAATGAAACTTTGGGTTATTGTAAATAAAGGATCGTTTTATTAAACTGAGGGTGCGTAATGACTCATTTGTATACAGGGTCGTCAAAAAAAAATCATAAACTTGCCACTAAAAAAAATGAAAAATTTCAAGTTTTTTAAATAGAAACCCACATTTTTTATGACGGAATCATTTTGAGCATTAAAAATTACTATACGTTTCAATTTACTTGCCTATACCTAAATCAAACCCATTTCGTTTTATTTGAGAATTAACCTTTTTTTTATTAGGCTTCATGGTTGGGATTAGCTGGTACTCTAGTTGGTCATGCTTTTGACACCCTGTGATATTGGAGATCTGCAGAGCATGTTAATAACACTAGATTTGAGTGTTTTGACAACTGCAAATATGCCGTCGCGGTTACGTTATTCAAACCAAGATTACTTAAATCTGTTTATTATTTACGGAGAATGTGATAAAGTTGTGAGTAGAACATGTAAGATATTTGCCGCTCGTTATCCAGAAAATCGAAAGCCATCACCAAAAGCTGTCAAGCAAATAATTGAACATTTTATTTAAGAATACGGGATCTGTGAAGAGAAAAGCTATTAAAACAAAACCAATCCTTAATAATACAAATGTAGAAATTGCAATTTTGGGCTATTTTGTTGCAAATCCAACTTCGTCAATAAGACAAGTTTCTGTGGAATCAGGCATATCCAAAAGCTCAATTCAAAGGAGCATGAAGAAACATAAATTTCACTCTTTTTCATTTAAATTAGTGCAACACTTAAAAGAGGTTGACTTTCAGTAGACAGTGGTTTTTAGTGACTTTTTGCTGACTAGTCTCTATGGAGAAGAATTGTTTTTGAATAATATTATTTAGAGCGACGAGGCCAAATTCACTAAAAATGGAATGCACAATAGACATAATTCACACTACTGGTGTGACATAAATCCACACGTAATTAGAGAGAGGAATTTTCAAGAAATCTGGAGTTTTATGAACAAAAAATGTTTATTCTCAAATAAAACGAAATGGGTTGGATTTAGGTATAGGCAAGTAAATTGAAACGCATAGTAATTTTTAATGCTCAAAATGATTCCGTCATAAAAAATGTGGGTTTCTATTTAAAAAACTTGAAATTTTTCATTTTTTTTAGTGGCAGGTTTATGATTTTTTTTTGACGACCCTGTATACAAATGAGCTATTACGCACCCTCAGTTTAATAAAACGATCCTTTATTTACAATAACCCAAAGTTTCATTGCAAAATGAAATACGGTTTTGACAGAGTACAAAAATATGTTGAGCGTTGCAACTGTCACTTTTTTGGAAAAACATCAAATATTTCCAAAACGGCTAGAGATAGGCATAGGGTATTGTACACAAAAGTTGGTCAGAATTTTGTGAGGAATCCAAATATGTAATAATATATAGGGTGTTCTATTTAAAATAAGAAAGTTGTGATCGACTTCCGGTATAAACGGAAGTGCAACCATCTTGAAAATATTTTAGTTAGATTGGGCATGCCCACATCAGTATCCTGCCTAATTTTCAAAACTCTCCTATTTATACTTTTTCCAATATCAATCGATGTCTTTCGTCGTGGGACACCCTGTATATTATAGCAACTACTTTGAGTCTTCTGTTTTCCGAGTTTTTTATTATTAAGTTAGAAAAATCAAATATAAATTTCTACTGCATAATTTAAAAAAAAATAGTATTTAATTATTTTTTCCTATAAATTATGACAATGTTTATCTAGCTCCATGGTAAGATAAAAAAAAACAAAGAAACTTCTGCACAAAAATGTGTCTGCAATCTTATCTCTGACAGACTTGAAATCGGACAATGACATATTAAATTAAAGTTTAACATAAAATACAGAATTTCATTATTATTATTATGAATTCCCATATCTGGGTTAATAAAATATGAAAAATATTGTTTGTATTCTTCTATAATAGCATACAGTTATGGAAATGTCAAAAAAGCTGATTTATTTTAATTTTTATAGCTATTTTTGACAAGATGTCAAAAACTTTTCTTTCTTCGTTTAAAACGATTCTACTTACGATCAGGCAACGTTTGATCATGATAAAAAGAAGGGACCACTGAAAATCAATCTTCTAGACAAAAATGAAGCATAAAATTGTAAGTGTATGCCAAAACAGATGTGACGTTATTTGACAGGTGGTCATAAGTAGAGTCCGGATTTCTAGAATCATTGATTTTTTTCATGCTTTTTTTGCCTTTTTCTTCTTTTTGTGCTTATTTGCTGCCATTTTTTGTATGGTTTTATTTTGTATAAGTTTAATTTACAATTGCAATAGCTATATTGAGATATTGAAGGCTTCTGAGAGACAAAAACATACCAATTATCTGTTGCAAAATGGGTAAGTATCAATTTACAAATTTAAACTGATCAAATTATTTCCATATGCTCCGAAGAATTGTACAAGCATTTCGAAACACTATAGAAACTCCAAAATGTCTTGCAAAAGCTTACAAAACAGCCTAGAAGCTTCCAAAAGCTTTTCAACTTATCTATAGAAGCTCTCAAAAGATTTCAAGACAGTCTAAAAGCTTCCATATGCTTCTAGAGCAGTTTAACAGCTTCGTCTAACAAAGGTTTTAAATGCGTTAAAAGCAGTCTAGAAACTTCAATGACCTTTAAACTGTTCAAACACTTTCCAAATGCTCCTAAACTAGTCTAAAAAGTTTTAAAAAAAGGTTCAAAAAATTTCAGGGCAGTCTAAAAGCTTCCGTATGCTTCTAAAGCAGTTTAAAAGCTTCCACAATTTTCTAGAACCCTCCATAAGTTTTCAAATGCTTTAAAAGCAGTCTAAAACCTTCAATGCTTTTTAAACTCTTCAGAAACCTTCCAAATGCTTCTAAGGTAATCAAAAAAGATTTCAAAATACTACAGAAACTCCATAATTCTTCTAAAGTAGTCGAAAGCCTTGCAAAAGCTTTTAAAACAGTCTAGAAGCCCTCAAAACATTTCAACACAGTCTAAAAGTTTCAGTATGCTTTTAGAACAGTTTAAAAGCTTCCAAAAGTTTCTAGAACCGTCTACAAGATTTCAAATGCCTCAAAACCAGTCCAGAAGCTTCAATGCTCCTAAAGTAGTCTAAAACGACTTTAAAACACTACAGAAACTCCAAAATGTTTCTAAAACAGTCGAAAAACTTTCAAAACAACAACCTTCCAAATACTCAAGTAGTTTAAAAAGGTTTTAAAACAGTCCAGAATCTCTAAAATGTTTCTAAAACAGTTGGAAACCTTTCAAAACAATCTAGAAGCTTCCAAAAGCTTTTAGAATGTCCAAATGCCTCTAAAGCATTCCAGAACCTTCAATATGCTCTTTCAATTGTCCAAAAACCTTCCAAATGCTCCTGAAGTAATTCAAACAAATTTTGAAAATTTTCAAAACATTCTAAAATCTTTCTTCTCAAAAAAAGTAAAAAATTTGCATCTATAAAAGAGTTTTGTTCCTTTTTTAAAGCTTTTTACAGATTTTTGTGCTTTTTTGAGGAAAATAGTTTTGCTTTTTTTCACGATTTTAGTGCTTTTTAATCCGGATTCTTGTCATAAGATTATAATCAGGCTTCATGTAAATGATCAGGTAAATCTGTCACATTCAAAGTGTGTGTCCAGTTTAAAACGATTTAGATATAATTGAAAAAAGACTCATCTGCGTACAAATAATCCTATTTTATGTTTGAAATGGTTACCATTCTGTTGGTACAGGGTGAAAACAAAAAAATTTCATCCTGTATCAAAATAAAAGGTTAATAAATATTATTAAACCGGATTATGTTTAGGCAGACCAATACGTAACTTTTCTTCCATTTAAATAACATTTTATCCCCAACAGGTTCTCCAATCCCCATTCACAACATTTCAAAACATTCTTTCATAAACGATTATGATTAAACCTGGTGCTTCACACCGAAACGTGTGAAACATAAAAATCAAATTCTCACCCGTAAGCTGAAACATTCCTCTACGCTAATACAGACAACATAATAAATAAATGACAGTAAAAGTAACAATTTTGTTTAATTTCAAAAATATACTTGAAAAGTGTTCAAATAGGCAAAAAATATTCAGTAAAAACAAAATGGTTACTTTTGCTACAACAGTAACATATTTCATATTTAAGTCACATATTAAAGTTGAAAATATGTCACGTTACACCTTCTAGAAAGTTGTGTATCGAATTTTTTGGTTTCTAGAGTGTTGGCTGGGCATTTTTAGCACATCATTAATGCTCTCTAGTGGCTGTAATTTTGTTGAACCTTGCGAATTAAGATGAAGTAGGTAGTGCTTGATCAATATGTGATTTAAACATTCACACAAGTGTGTAATCCATAAAAAAAGACTTAAAGGCGAATTTACTGATTTTCATTCATTCATTTACTCACCAGCGGCGCCTCACGGGCCGACTACCTGGACGGAGACTGCGTCACGCTTTTCCATGCCTGTTCGGTTTCAACAACGACATAAGCGCAAACTTATCTCTAATTGTAATACAATAAATGTTTGTAACGTCTACATACTGTTTGGTAGTCAGACACAAAGGTCCAACTCACAAATAGTGGTAGGAAAAGTTGGAGTAAACCTAATGTCCCGGAGCAAATATAATCTCCTAAAGTTAGTTGTAAACACTTTAAATTAAAAATAATGATTTAATCAATAATGAAAGTAATAAAGTGTAGTTACACTAAAAATGGAGACACATGTGTCTCCAAGACATTAGTTTACTTAAACTTTTATAGAGTCTATAACCAAGAGCAACCCATAAAAAAGAATTATTGCCTTACCTTCATAATTTCCCTGAACTTTCCTATTTCTCTACTGATCAAATCCCGTTTCTCCTCCTCGACTTCCGCTTCTGCTAGTACTTTATTCCAAGCAGTCATCACTGTAAAAACACTAAACGTTCGGGGAAAAGCGGACAATATGAAACAGCCTCACCTTCTTTTTTATGATCATAATTTTTCATATCTTCCTGAAAATCAGCTAAAATTTGCTTAATTCTCTCCCGGGACATTGAATCCAAATATTGGGTCTCTTCATCCAATTCATCCTCCTCATGTTCATCTTGCAAAGGTGACGATCGCAGTTTTTTATTTCTTTCCGCTAGAGCGTCAACCAACACGAGTTTAATAAATTTAGCTCAAACATTTCGAAAGTCACCTTTATATTCGTCCAAAACAGCTTGGGTCTTAGCATCTACTTTAGCTACTAAACGCTTATCGTAGACCATAAGATCGTGTAACAGTCGCACGGCACGTAAACCAGCATCAGGACCGGCTAACTCGCAAAACCCGAAAGCCTTCACTTTTTTCCAACTAATTACTGGTCCACAAGCAGCTAGGATTTGTCTAATCATAGTATCAGGAGCTCGTTCAGTAATATTTCCTAAAAACATCATAATTTTCTCTTGAGTCATGTAACTACTGGAATGACACGCATTTTAGTATTAAAAACTAAAATTGGATTGGTTTGGATTTATATTAAATGGAGCAGTCCATACAACTTTCTACCCTTTCTTTGAATTATTTCACAACATAATAATTTAAAGGGCGATTCGCTTTTTCCGGAACATCACCGTCACCTCACGGACCGGCAACGTCCGGTCATAACATTGAAACTACATTACAAAATATTTTGAAGTGACATTGCCGGTCCTTGACGTAACGCAGACAGACGTTCCGGAAAATGCGAATCGACCTTAAGACACAGTTCAGTTTTCAACTTGAAAAGTACCGCACGTTAGTGTTGTGGGTGTCATTTTTTGCCACTAAGAAACCACGTTTCTTGAAACGGTGTTCAGGGAAATTTGAAGTTGACGACCGAATTCCGCAGCCGGTCGAGTGGAGATGGTGGAATCTCTAAGTGGAAACGTCGATTCCTAAAAGTCTACGGGGAATTGTCTTGTGCGGTGCACTTCCAAGAGGCGAAAAGGGTGAAAACCTAGGAGACCACATAGATGTGACAGTGACGGTTATAGTTACCACGAGGAATGACTAGGGTAGAGTGGTGTATGGACATGGTATATAACGGGACATCAACCTCCAGGGCCATCATGTTGAAAGTTAATGAACCTTTTAAACTTTATTGTACTCTATAGTAGGAAACTGAAATTTCATACGTCAGGTAACCTTTTTACCGACAGAAGTAGTTAGTTAGGCAATATATATTTCATATTTGTTACATAAAGAGATAACAAAAAGAAACTTCGTCAATAGGCCCATAACAGGCCACATACAAGATGTTTTACGTGTTTGTACAAAATGTTACACTAGCTATAGATATATACATTGTTAAAATCATATTAATAATAAAAAAAAAAAGTTCTAAAGTTAACTATAGGTATTTATCTGAATAATTTATCTGACTGCGGTAGTTTTTCAGCCTCCTTTGGTACACTGGGCAGTTATGGTCACGTGCTGAATGTTGGCTTTCTTCTGCTTTGTATTTCATTTTAATACAGTTAATGCATTTTAATCGTATTGACTGGCAATCACTGCCTGAATGTTCGTATTCTCCGAATTTATGGCAACACAGCCTTTCCTTGCAGTATTTTCCAACATGTCCAAAACCGCAACATTTGAAACATAAGGCTAGGTTAACATGTTCTTGGACGTACACTTTCATCACATCAAAATTGACGGTTTCGGCTTTTAAAAACCACTTAGCTATTGCTGGTTGAGCTTGTAGAATCCAATTTTCTTTGGTGAGATTACGACACTGTTTTTTAGCTATTACTTTGATTTCCATCTTTAGGTTTGAAATATTCAGATCGGTTTCGATGGTGTCGTTCATTCTGATCAATTCTTCAATAAATTCGGTTTCTGAGTAGCCCTTTAGAATGCCAGTTATCATAAACATTGGATTTATTATCCCACTTTATTTAATTTTTATGTTGTCCTTCTTTTCCAGTGTGTTTTTTAATATCTTTTGTTGCGCTTCGTTCCGGATTTCAAAAACTATTGCCCCATCTTTCAAATGCTTGATATTTTTGAATCCTCCTTCTATCCCAGATCTTTCAATTTCTTTTTTAAGTTGACACATTGCTTCTCTTGGGTCTGAGACATCATTGATTTTAATGAGTGTTTCTAATTTCTATCAAACTTTAGGTGTTGTCCATGTTTGTTTTTCTTGATCATTGTTGTTTTTGAAGGATTAATCTCTTGTACTACAGCTGCGTATGTTTTTTCTTTTGGCACAATGGATTCTTGATTACTAGCTTTCAATAGGGGGTGTGTATTTGAGTCATTTTTTATCTTCAAGGTTGCCAATTCTAATTCATGTGCAATGGACATTTTTTCTTGCTCTAGTTGTCCCATTTTTAGGGTGATAAGAGTCAAGTTCTTGTAACTAATGGGCCTGTCCCACAATTTTTTTTTTATTCCATAACTACAAAACTGAAAAATAACAGTAGTTGATTTTCTTAACCTTTCTTGATTGTACCTAATTATAGCTGGACTGCCATTTACTTCTTCACTTGTGTAAAATTCAATTTTTCCTAGTGCTTCAAATGTATCATTTAGAATGCTGCCTATTTGTAGTTCTTTTTGTTTTTCTGATGTTTGTATTGTTTGTTGAACGGAGGTCCTCTTTAAAATTGGTGCTTCCGCGTCTGACATGAGTCTTATTCCATCACATATCCTTTTGTAACAGTTTTCCTCTTCAGGTGACATAACGTTACGTGTTCGCTTGCCGGAGTTATCCGGCGACTTAGATACGTAGTCGGTAACGGTCGAATTGTCTTTTAACTTATTGAGGATCTCCGGTATTTGTCTGCTATTAGTATTATCTTCGATATTGGAAGCGATACCAATGTTTTCTTTATATTGGAAGGTTTGTTTAGTTGACTGTGTCCTTATCAGCTCCGCTGCTGTTTTTTCCTCGTACCCGTGAATAATTTTATTTATTTCTGACTTTGAAAACGTTGTTGAACCCATTGAATTGGATAGGTTTTTCCGTGGAAATTCTTCACCAAATTTGATAATTTTTTTGTCAGTGTCTTTGGAACCGCCACTATTTTCAGCCATCACAAATGCAAAATTAAGTTGTCACTACTTTGTAAGAAAAAAGCACTTTATTGAAGAGCAAACAAAATGTAAACTGACTTGTACTGAATCGCATGTCTGAAGTAAGTGCCCTAGAGTTACCACTCTAATTCTGCGCCCCAAAAGTTATTGTTAACGTTGTGTTCTCTTGAAGAAGAAACGGTTTTTTTTGTAAAAATATATTTTACAAAGGGTAACTGGCGGTTCTCTGAACGTTATTAAGGGTGTGTATAAATAGAAGAGTAAAAGTTTGTAATTTTTGTCCCTCTTGATAATCATTATTGTGACGGGGCGCGGTATTTAGTGGGACCGTCCAAAGCTAACTTTAGAGGAAGACCTCGACCTACAATTTCATGTTTCCTGATATCAATGATGAAGATGTCCTGACCGAAGACAATATTATTTGTAAACTCCCTGAGGCGAAATTAGTTGGGGGAACAGAAGGTATGACAATATGACATTTTACTTTGATTTTGCCAAATATAATGTCCAATAATTTTTTTTCTCTACTTAACTCCGAGAATTACTGATTTTAGTTCAATGTTTAGTATAAGTTAAAGCAATACATTTATTTGAGCATCAATTTCTAATATTTGAATCAAAGTTGTCGGGTTGGTCAGGTTACGAATCTATTTAAAATTAGGGGGATATGTTTTTCTTTTATTTCAAATTTACCAAAAGAAAAGGGAAAGACATAGAAATTAGTGTTTTGTTCCAGATGCTGCCTTTGGACTCCATTAGTAAGGCTTGGCAGCCCCTTGTCTGACACAGGTCAGCAAATGATGCAGAAACAAAACAGACTAAATATCTAATTTCAGATTAATTATAAAAAAATGCTTATACAGGTAATTAGAGGAGTTGTAGAAAGGAAAGTTTGTTTTTATTATTTTCAAGACTCAACTTGACTCGGCTTGAACTCGCCAGACTACAGTGAGGGTGGGATCAACTCTTAATATTTCAAATAAAACAAAGGGTTTGGGTCAATTTGAATTTTTTCTCAAAAAACAGAGGCAGGTAAGAGATAAATAGGAGTTTAGGTGTTATAATAATGGGCTTTTAACATAATGTGTCAAATAACACACCTAAAAAACCTCAGATGGTGCTTGTTATCTGAGGGTACTTTAACAGACCAAAATGGAAAAGGAATTGATTAAAACAATCAACATTCTTAGTAAAAAATATAGTTTCCATATGTAATTAATTATTTTAATAGTAAGTTCTCTGCATGCATTTCTCAGAACTGAAAATATTTAAGGTTCAGGTTATTACAGGTTTATTTGACTCATTTTTACTATATTTCTTTTCTAAAGCTCTATGATGAACCATTTAATCAAAAAAGCTAATGAATTGTTATTTAGACACCTTGTACAATGTTCTTTATTTAAGTGTTAAGTCTAAAGGCGACTGCACACAAACCTAAACTAAACTTAGCAAAGATGGTGTGTTCTTTTTGGTAATTCCCTCAACTGCCAGACTTTTGCTGATTTTTTCTTCAAGATAAATTTTTTGCAAAAATTTATTAAAATCACTTTAAAACGCAGTTTAAACTTTAAAAAATAGAAAATAAATTTAGACAGTTGTAAAAACTTAAATTGCAAAATACACGTTACGTGACGTTGAAAATGCAATTCTGCATGTTCTTGCAACACTGTAAAGGCCAGTTGACATCTGTCAAAATTAGACATGTGACGTTTAAAATGTGGTTTAAAATTTAAAAATTTGGTAAATTAAATTTAGACTACTTTAGACAGTTGTAAAAGCAAAAATTGCAAGAGACACATCATGTGACTTTGATTATGCCATTTTAGAGATTGCAACACTGTCCAAGCCAACTGACACCTGTCAAAAACAGTCATGTGAATTTAAAATGTAATTTAAATGTTGATCACCAGTTGTAAAAGCTGAAATTGTAAAATACACGTTATGTGACGTTAATAATACAATTTTGAACTTGCATCACTGTAAAAATGTAGTTTAAATGTTGAATTGTTGAAAAATTGGTAAATTATTGTAATAATTGTAATTTCAATGTGTCTATGCTGTTCTGTTCAATTTTCAGTCAATTTTGTTATATTGATACCCTACATTGTCTACTGCAATGTATTCCTTAAAATATCGCAAAACATTTTAAAATATACAGACAATGCCTCAAAATACTTTCAAAAGCCTTATAAATATCTCAAAATGCCTTGTAATACCTCACAAGGCTTCAAAAAATTATAGAAAAGTGCCTCATAATACCTTGAATTACCTCAGTGATCTACCCCTTGGGTGAATGTCACTGATCCCAAGACCTACTATTAAAAATTTTGAAACAACCATCAAGAGAAAGATTTTGTAACTTTATGTGATTCTACAGAGTGTTATCTGTGCAGCTTTTTCCTTGTGGCAGACTTTCCAGAACATTTGGAATACCCTGTGTTTAAAAGTAACCCATATAATTACTTAGCAAAAGTATTGTATAGACAATATCAAAGCCCTTATCAAGCAGTTATCTATTATTTAATGTTAAAATACCAATAAAACAGTTGTCCCTAAGTGACAAATGTCATAAGTCTTGTCAGGTTAAGTTGTCTTAGAGATTAATAATAATTGCCGCCTCCATATTTTTTCATGTTCACAATGTTTAGTTTGTTATCAGATTTTAAGATATGAGTTGTTATTAAACAATACATAAAGTTACATCTTCTGTAGTGCTGTATTCTATTTTTCACTCATTAGTATTGAGGACATAATTCACTACATTTAAAATTAGTTGTCAGTTCAACTCCTTGTTAAAATTTAAAATTACCTGTTTGTCAATCTGTTTTTGTGTATTTGTTACTGTGTTCCTTCTTTTATAAGCCTTTTGTTTTGTGAAAAATAGATAATTGTTTGAAAGATTGATTAATAAATTAAAAATTATTACAAAGAATTTTTAAAATCATTGTTTATGCCCTTACAATGCCTCACATAATGAAAGTGTTTAAACAAAGTTGATACACGAGTCAACTCATATTTCTCACAGTTAGGTAGGTAGGCAGAAGATGCAAATAAAGACATTAACTACAACCTACAACTCAAAAATATGAACAGACCATAGTAAAATAAACCAATATCAATAACACTGCATTGTATAATCCTATAGATTAGGACTTATCTAGAGTTCAAAAAAACTAGCAATTAAAAGGCAAATAGTTAAAAAAACTCACCAACAAAAACTGTAACAGCTGGACCTTCTCTCTTTGGCTCATTTCTGTTAGGATTAAGTTTTGGAAATGCCCTTATTGATGTGGCACCTAGTTGCATCTAAAACAGAGTAGACAATTTAGATTTCACAAAGCAAATAAAAATAAAAATACACCTGGACTATTTTTTAATTAATAACCATACCAGGACAATCATAAATAATAATATAAAATAGGAACTTACTTGTTGCATAGGCATAAGACTGGCAGGTGGAGGAGCCCCTATTGGCATTGCATACATAGGTAAACCAGGCATCATTGGAGGCCTGCCCGGATAAGACATTTTCTAAACTAATCCTACTGGAATTGTATTCTAGTAACACGTTTTTTGGAAAAATTAGATAATCAAACTGTAGTCATCCAAAGGGCACTTCCAGATGGTACTGAGGCTGTGTATAAACAGGTTACGATAAATTGTCAAATACCGTAGCACCAGAGAAATGTGGAAAAAACCCCTAAACACTTATCAATCAAATTAATTGTCCTATTAAAATTAAAAACTAAATTATTTATTGTAAAAATGGAACATTCACAAGAGGGGAAAGGAACTTTGCTTCCACTTCCATTTTCATTGATTCTGACATTAGTGACATTCATGTCATCTGTCAAATGCAGGTAAGAAATGTAATCACGTGACAAACCAGTGCAGTTTCCGACAAGATCACGTGATCATAAGGAGCAGCAAATATGAAATTGTACCAGATTGGACTGGTTTTTTAAATTTTATGTATGCTACATTTTCCCATTTATTTATGCATGATGGTTTAGTGTTTAGTTGTAATCTAGGGAATTAGAAAACTAGGAGATAAACAATAAAATGTCAAACCTTTTATTTGAATCAATTCTCACCTCTGCCCTTAACATTCATTTATTTTTCCAGATCACTTTCATCACTAGACACACATATCACATTATTTTCATTTGTATTCCAAAAAATCTGTTTTGTGCTCTTATTATCTAAAAACTTGTTTTTGGTTGGGTTTTGTTTTCTTTTGTCTGAAAGGCACATTTCACTCTCACTATCACTTGAATGAATATACAATGTCTTAATTAATTTTTTGTTTTTGTCCACATTTTTGCTACATAAGCTTGTAGTTTCACTACACTTTGTTATTTTCCTATATTGCACTGTATTAAGTTGTCTTTCAGAAGCTGGGACAAACTTTATACTCTTTTGCAACACTAACCTTCTTTCAGTTTGATAGTCTGGACATGACCTTTTTTCAGAGGTTTCTAAGATTGTTCGCTCCTGTTTCTTCAGTTTTGATTTAGGTAACTTTGCATAAACTGCTTTAAAAGAGTCGACTTGTTTGCTTATTCTGAAAGATGTTTGCTTTAATTAGTAATTTACCTTGTTAGTTCCTAATCACAAACCTTTTATTATTGGAAACCAATCCATTAACAGTTCTTTGGAAAAAGTTTAAATTGGGCTTTAACCTGCAACTTTGAATTGGTAACTTTCCTTCTCTGCGCTGGCTCTCTTTGATGAGTTCTGTTATAACGTCACTACAAAATAAAGCTTAATATAAGACACTTTATCCACCCCCAATGAGGGCCAATGTCCAGAAATACTTACTCATCTGATATTAATGATTTATAGTACTCCGACATAACAGCAGATTATGAATGTATTTTCCGTCATGAATAATTTACCAAAATGGTTATAAAAATCCTTTCAAATTCAAAATTCAATTTTAAAGTAAAGTTGAAAAATCAAAAAATTGTTTACTTTTTACCTGACACTAGAGCTGTCACTTATTCTCTCTACCGTCAAAATCTAAAATTTCAAATGTCACCGAAATGTCAGTCGTCGGTAAAACAAAATTTCTTTCTTCCTCTCTTCTTTTTTTCCAAAAATACATTTTGATTTTACGTAAAACTGGAGTGGTTTTTGGAAGTCTTGAGCAAGGTTGACTAGTCTACCCTTTAAAACGGTATATCTACCGTTTTTGTAGTTCTTTTACCGTTCTCCTGATTTTTGTATATAATTTACCGTTTTTAATTATGTTATTGCCATTATGTTGGTTGTGAAACTTTTCATATACATTTTCTTTTTATTGAATAGGAAATGTAATAAGGATTCTAAAAATGCGCTTAAAACAGTCATTTTCTTACTCCAAATTATATTCTCTAAAACCACGTGATGTCTGTCACTATTGTCAGAATTGTCAAAATTTTACTAGAATTTGCAAGAATTACATTTTAATACAGTTTTCGAAACAAGACGATTTTGTGAGGTTTAACAGTTATTTTGACAATTGTCACTTCATAGCCTTGATGCTAAATAGTCTTCTGAAATCACGTGACAACCAGCACTAACGTCAAAACTGTCAAACCATGCTCCAAAGTTACAAAAATCAGGGTTTAGAAACGTTTTCTTGCAGTATTTGATATAAAACGTGTTTCTGAGAATTATGACAGTTATTTTGTCAATTGTCACATGACTGTCTAGCTAAATAGTGCTCTACAATCACGTGACAACTGTCACTAACGTCAAAATTGTCAAACCATGCTCTAAAGTTGCAAAAATCAGGATTTAGAAACGTTTTCTTGCAATATTTGATATAAAACGTGTTTCTGAAAATTATGACAGTTATTTTGACAATTATCACGTGACCGTCTAGCTAAATAGTGTTCTACAATCACGTGGCAACTGTCACTAACGTCAAAACTGTCAAACCATGCTCTAAAGTTGCAAAAATCAGGATTTAGAAACGTTTTCTTGCAGTATTTGATATAAAACGTGTTTCTGAGATTTATGACAGTTATTTTGACAATTGTCACTTCATAGTCTAGCTAAATAGTCTTCTGAAATCACGTGACAACTGTCACTAACGTCAAAACTGTCAAACCATGCTCAAAAGTTGCAAAAATCAGGGTTTAGAAACGTTTTCTTGCAGTATTTGATATAAAACGTGTTTCTGAGATTTATGACAGTTATTTTGACAATTATTACTTCATAGTCTAGCTAAATAGTGTTCTGAAATCACGTGACAACTGTCACTAACGTCAAAACTGTCAAACCATGCTCTAAAGTTGCAAAAATCAGGATTTAGAAACGTTTTCTTGCAGTATTTGATATAAAACGTGTTTCTGAGATTTATGACAGTTATTTTGACAATTGTCACTGACATAGTCTAGCTAAATAGTGTTCTACAATCACGTGACAACTGTCACTAACGTCAAAACTGTCAAACCATGCTCTAAAGTTGCAAAAATCAGGATTTAGAAACGTTTTCTTGCAGTATTTGATATAAAACGTGTTTCTGAGAATTATGACAGTTATTTTGACAATTATCACGTGACCGTCTAGCTAAATAGTGTTCCACTAATCACGTGGCGACTGTCACTAACGTCAAAACTGTCAAACCATGCTCAAAAGTTGCAAAAATCAGGATTTAGAAATGTTTTCTTACAGTATTTGATATAAAACGTGTTTCTGAGATTTATGACAGTTATTTTGACAATTGCCATTTCATAGTCTAGCTAAATAGTCTTCTGAAATCACGTGACAACTGCCACTAATGTCAAAACTGATAAACCAGGCTCAAAAGTTGCAAAAATCAGGGTTTAGAAACGTTTTCTTGCAGTATTTGATATAAAATGTGTTTTTGAGAATTATGACAGTTATTTTGACAATTGTCACTTCATAGTCTAGCTAAATAATGTTCTACAATCACGTGACAACTGTCACTAACGTCAAAACTGTCAAGCCATGCTCTAAAGTTGCAAAAATCAGGATTTAGAAACGTTTTCTTGCAATATTCGATATAAAGAGAATTTTTGAGATTTATGATTTTTGACAATGGTCGCGTCACTGCCTGGCTAAATTATTCTTGAAAACCACGTGATATCTGTTACTAATGTCAAAACTTAAACAATTATTTTTACGAAAAAATTATTTTATAAAATAATTATTTTTGACAACTATTAAAAGACTCTGCATAATAATGTAAAATGAATGAATTAGTTTTGATCTACCGTTATCTACCGTTTTTTGACTGATTATTCTACCGCCATTAAATATTTTGACATGGCAACACTGGTCTTGAGTTTGACTTTTGTATGTCGGGTTCTCGATTCTCGAAGCGTCACGCAGTGACGCTCCCCTGGGAGCACTCTTGGATTCCTCGTTCCTCTACCTTTTACTTGGTGCTCTATGCTCCTAGAGAGTAATTGATGTGTTCCGTGTTCGGGTGTCAGAAATTTTAAGCACTTAATACTCAGTGCGGACTAGTGTCTAGCATTTCTGGAACGTAATTCTCTGCACTCTAAATGGAAATATGGCTTCTGCTCCCTTTATGGGGCAACTTGCCATCACGTGATCTCCTAACCATAATTGAACAGCCGTTCACGTGAAAAGAATTTCAAAAATATTGCTAATCATATACTTCTACTTTTATACTGCTTATACAGTAAAGGCAATGGTCATGAAATGTCACTCCGAGCTGTCGAGAGTCGAGTTGTTTGTTGATTCTGAGAAATCCGACCTTTTTAAGGGAATGCCTCTAATGACGTCAACTGACGTAATTTGACAAGCGAGGTCGAGGAATCTACTTGTGATTTGTGAAAAAAAAAAGTGTACACACCATCCATACAATATGATATGGAGCTATTGCAACTGTTGTTCGTAGTGTTTTAACAGTGATCAGTGTAATGTGGAATGCTTCGCGAGATTACAGTACTAATCTAAATATCTAAACATGTCTGGAAAAGTGTTTCCCGTCGAGAAACTAGTGCGAGTGGGATACTACGAACTCGAGAAAACAATAGGAAAAGGAAATTTTGCCGTAGTAAAATTAGCAACCCACATCGTCACCCGTACAAAGGTAAATTATCCTGGTACAAGTTAACAATTAAGCTATAAAGTGAATCTCAAGTGGTAAAATATCCTTCAAAACATCAATCACTTGCTAGGAAAACAGTGAAACTATTAGCCTTGAGAGGTCTATGTCCTGTTCAAATTAATGAGATAACTTCATCATTTGTTCCTACCATTTTTGGGTGTAAACACACATTCTTATTTCTTTGACAAACAGTGCATATAATAATATAAAAATATATATTATATATTTTTATGTTTTATGTTTCACCTAAACATTATGAATAAATAATTCCTTGGAACCAGTGTAAGTTGTAGTGTTCATAACAATCTGAGGGCATTATCATAACACCCTGAAACCCTTTAGCAATGGCATTTTTTTACTTCCATACCATAAAAACTTCCTATTCCCTATCCTTGACTTTTTAGGTAATAAACTTTACTTAGCTTTTGCTGTATTTTCTTTTATATTTTCTAAAGTTTTGTCCAGCTTTTGCCATTTTTACTGACCGACAGGACAACCAAAGTCACAACATAACATTACTTTTCAATGCCAGAAATAGTAAATAATTGTTGAATTAGGTAAAACATAATAGTATATTATTAACCAAGGTTTAGACAGAAGCTTTTATTGGCGGTATGTCAAGTTTTAAATTTAAGACATAAGGTTAATAAAAGCTGTCTAAACCGTGGATAATATAGCATTTTTTCCACTATTAACAATATTTTTGATGGTCCTTTTATTGAAAATTTAAAATAACAACAAAACAACAACATGAAGAAACAACCCACCGCCCTCTATACTAGAAAGCCTAAAATGCCACTTTTAATGGCGGCGTTAGCGGTTTTCGTTTTATACACAAACATATTTATACTAAACACGGTAGCTTAGACACATTAGGAATTGCTTATTATGGAACAGTGTATTTTGCTTAAATTCAATATCATATTCTGGGGAAACAGCACTAACATAAGCTTGCTGTTCACTAACTTATGTCCTTAGCTATACACGAAAAAAAAGTCTATCCTATTTTAGCTATACAATTAATGGAGCAGTGTTACCCTCGGTGTTACCTCATGTTACTGAAATGGTGAATCTAGGAGTTACTTTTTCACTCTCAACTTAATTTTAAGACACATATAGGTAATATTGTTAATAAAGCCTATAATATGGTATGTATGAGTTTATAGTTTGAAACTGCAAGGACTTTAATAATATGACATGCATAAGGACACTATATGTGTCATATATAAGAACAATCCTAGAATATTGCTCGGTTATTTGGAGTCCTCATTATAATATCCATAAGTATAGCTTAGAGAAAGTTCAAAATAAAATGCTAAGATATATAAAATACAAGGAAACCGGTATATATCAACTTCATATACCTAAAGTAGACATCCTGAAGAGATATAATTTGCACACCTTAGAAAGTCGTAGATCTGTAGCATATTTGGTGTTTTTACACAAACTGATTAATAATAATATTGAAGACCCTAATTTGTTAGCTTTAATAAGTTTTCATGTGCCAAATTATCGAACCAGGAATCCAACAAGCATGTATGTTGATAATGCACAAACTAATTTTTATTTTAATTCTCCCATTATAAGTATGTGTAAATTATATAATCAAGTTAGGGACCAATGTGATATTTTTAATATAGATTTGAATAGATTTAGAAAGGTGATTCAAGAAATGCTGTAAACTTATTGCTTGTTACTTTGTATATTTGCTATGTACATTAATAATTGTCTTTAACCAACCTACCCTATAATTGGATGTATTTCTGTGGGGTTTGTAATCAAAGAAATAAATGAATAAATAAATAAATAAATAACCAAAAAGTTGCACTAAGAATAATCACCAAGTCGCCACCGTTAACTACTTGTCAAAATGCATTTAGAAATAATGATCTTCTAACTTTGCCACCAATATCTATTTTTGAACACATATTGTTTTTAAAACGAAATCCAAATTTATTTGAATGTTTCTTAGTCAATCACTCAAACAACACAAGAGGCAGTCAGAATCAGTACAACCTTCCCCAACACAAGTTAACTTTAACTGAAAAACAGTGTACATATTTTTCAATAAAATGCTTTAATACTTTACCTAGAAAGCTTCGAGAAACACAAGGTTTGGGTAAGTTTAAAAAGGATTTGTTTAATCTTCTCGTTTTCATCAAACCTTACAATTTTGAGGAGTTCTTTCAAAAAGTGCAACGTTCTTAGCAATAAGTTAAATATGTATATATCTATCCACTGATATTAGATACTTTTTTCTTCTTTGCCATGTTTAAACATAATTACCCTCTAAGTATTTGCTTTAAATAAAAGCTGTTATCTATCTATCTATAGATAGAGCTTTTTTATACACAATCAAGTCCAGCCTAAACAAATTGGTTAGAACATTTGTCCTGGAAAGTACAACACAGAGCAAACTAGTTTAAACACAGTTCAATGTAAGAAAATCTGTAAATCCTTGAAACTAGGAAAGCAAAACTGGTAAATGGTTCTTATGTTATTACCAAGAACATTTATTCAAAGTTATTTTTGTTGCTCTCACAATGAAGGATGCCTTAAAATGTAACTCACATACCTGTGCATGTAACAAGTACCTAATAAGTTTACTGTACTAGAAAGCACTTGTACCTACCATTGAGTATAGTGTTGGAGTAAAATCATCCCATTTCAAAGTGTTCAACCACTGTTGAGTTAGATCCGGTTTTTTGTAAAGTAAAAAACTGACATGGTTGGGCTTTTTTTCTGAATTGCTGTTACAATGTGGCTTGAAAAACTTATGAACGGCAGCAAACAAAAATAACTTACCTCAAGTTTTGATTTTAAACCATAAAAATTCATCTAATCCTCAAAAAACTCAATTTCCACAATACAAACTGTCACCACTATTCCCGCCATATTGGAATTTTTGACAAGCACCTTCCAGGCTTTCTAGTATAGTAGGCGGTGGACAACCTAATTTATCTGTCTCTGTCAAGTCAAGTATATTTCATATGTCAGATATCTTAATGGACATTGACATTATTATTTACCTAGGTCAATAATATTTCCTTTTTTGTCCTGTTTGTGCCAGACTAGAACTAGAGATTAGACTCTATTTTTGACCTAGGTCAACAATGACCCTTAAGGTAGAGAAAACTAATTTCTCAAGTTACTAATTGGTCAATAATGGTATGTTTATTATGTTAGTAGTGGAAAAAACATTTTATGCACCACAGGCCTTAGGGAGAGTATAATGTCCATCAGTCCTACACATCATGTCCTTCAGGACATTATGTTCTCTCAACTCCCTTAGTACATAAATAGCTATATAAATTTTCAAATAATTAATATACCTAATTATCTTTATTGAGGGTGGAAAAGTTAGATTTCTCTTTAACATAAATACTAAATAGTCCTATATTATTTATTAAAATAATACACAACTAGTTTATTTAGTATTAATTTAAGTAGAACGATTTTTTACAATGTAGGTACAGGAATGGTCAATAACCCAACACACTAATGAAAGAAATGTTTCTAAAATTTTTGTTTACATCAATTCCTGCATCAACTTGATCCACATTCTGTAGATAACACTAGGCACATATTACACAAGATAATAGTGGGCTTAACTTTTTTACTGCAATAGGTATTTTGTTTATTGCATTAGGAAAAATCCCTCAAACAAGGATTTGACCTTGGATTTGACACTTAAGATAATTTATTATTTGACACTAAGATAATAATATTTGTTAATGCATTAAGAAGCTCTAATACTCTAGTAAGAAACACATAGTAAAACTTTAATAGGATTGGGGCTATTTTAGATCTTTCGAAACAATTTTTTAGGTAGGTATACAGTGTGGTTCTCGGTGTGGTTCAGAGAAGTGTGAAGTCCTCAGTGAAATCCGAGGAGTAATCATTATATGAATACTAGTATGAATATCATGATGTAAAATGTTTTTACATGAGACAACCTGTTTTTTACTTGATTTCAATTTGACTCCAGGAACTTAATTCTTGAAATTAGGAAACTGATTTCTCAAGAGAAGTGTTGATAGAATGTAACAGAAGGTGACAATGGTGGGTTTCTGTCACATTCTCCAGACTTTTCTCTTGATAAGTCATTTGCCTTGTTTCAAGAATAGGCACCCTGCAGTGGTTTAGCAGTAAAGTCTACAATCTTGTTTCTTTTTTTTTGTCCACATTTTATCTGTTTTAAATGCCATCAAGCAGGTGATTTTAATTATTAATTTCACAAAACTTTGAATTAGGTAGATCACAACATTTGAAAATATTTTACTAAAAGTACTGATTGATTTTTGAGTTGGAGACAGGTTTTTGCTACTATTTACAGTTAATAGGGAGGGGTAAACCGCTGGGGCATTATGGTGTAAAAACTGTAGGAGTTAATTGGCATTACTGAGGGATATTAGTATTTTGAAAACTATTAATAGAATTGGAAACCTCTAAATTATATTATAAAGAAATTACCATAAAATAATTGTTTCTATACATCTACCATTAAAATTTAAATAAAATAAACAAAGTTTGGTCATTTCAATGAAATCCCTTAGAAAACAACAAAAAATTATGAATTTTGTAATTTTACTTTTAAAAACTTTGACGCTCTCTAGCGGCAAAACCGTACAACTTTTTTACGTCAATGGAAAGCTTAGTTCATTGGCAATCCATTAACGTATAAAACTCTACAAAAAATGGTGCAAATAATCGAGTTATTCAAGAGTGAAGGAAAGGATGCACCAAAAAAAAATAGTCAACTTTGACGCCCCCTAGGGTCCAAACCGTCCACCCTATTAATCCAAGTTGAGAAATGTTTAGAAAGCTGATTTCATTGGCTATCCATTGACATCTAAAAGTATATTCAAAGTGTTACAAATGCCCGTGTTATTTAGGATTTAGTGACACGCGTATTTGTAACGCTTTGTATATACTTTTATATGTCGATAAACAACCAATAAAATGAGCTTTCCATTGACGTACAAAAGTTGATAGGTTAGTGATACCGTTTGGCCGCTAGAGGGCGCCAACGTTGCCCAATTTTTTTTGGTGTATCCTTCTGTTTAATCCTCAAAAACTCGCCAATTGCACTATTTTTTGAAGAGTTTTTTACGTCAATGGATAGCCAATGAAATTAGCTTTCCATTGACGTATAAAAGTTGATTGGTTAGTGGTACTATTTGGCCACTAGAGAGCGTCAACGTTGACCAATTTTGTTGGTGTATCCTTTTGTTTAATCCTAATTTTTGCACCATTAAGTCCTTTATTTGCACCATTTTTAGTAGAGTTTTATCCAAGGTTTTATCCGTCAATGAATGTCAACGCTCGTCTATTAAAGCAGAACTTTTTCATGAATGAAATCATGAATCTTTCACCCTCTTTAGGTTAGAATATGTTTAGAATACATCAAAGTCAGAATCACATTTATGTCATTTAATTTAGCATACTCTCTCTTCAGCGACTTCGGTCTGTTGCGTCACAATCACCAGCAAAAAACGTATGTCGGAAATTAAATGCTCGATTAAATGTAATATTGATTGATTGTCAAAATGATTATACTGAAATATGAAAGTTATCCAGGCTAATTGATGAATCAAAAAGGAACTCAACTGACTCGGAAATGGAAGTGGTTATTGCTGTAGTTCAAGCTGCTGATGAAGAACTTAGTGGTATCGCCCTTGAAGCTATCGAATCCGCAACGATGCGGAAGACTTTGCAACGTTTGACGCTGGAAGATCCTGTATTTCAAACGATTTCCGATCGAATATAAAACGGATGAAACAAGCCAGACACCAATGATACCGATCTTCGACTATATGTGCGTCCGATTGCCTATCCATTGTCAATGATACCATTATGTTGATGGAACGAGTGGTTATTCCTCCTCCGCTTCGAGAGTGTGCACCAGGTGTGCACTTAAGCTTTTACACCGGGGCCATCCTGGAATCCGCCGGATGCGTAATCTTGGACGTCATTATTATTTTTGGCCAGGAATTGACAACGACATAGAACGAATAGTGAAACAGTGCTTCAGATGTACCGAAACTGCAGCGGCTCCATGTAAGGAACCTTTGAACTCGTGGCCAGACACAAAAAAACCTTGGTTTAGAGTCTAGAGAGAGCCTAAAAAAGGACATGCATTGCTAGTTGTTGTTGACAGCTTCAGTAGGTGCGCCGAGTGGATTACTCCAGCTTCAACGGCTGCTAGGGTAAAGTATCTACGCCGACTTTTTCGCCATTTAGGAGCACCAGAAACAATTGTTACTGACAACGGAACTCAATTTACATCTACTGAATTTGCGTCTCTTCTTCTTCCCCGGATTGGTTCATTACCATCTGGTGCCATTTTCTTCCCGCTATCTCTTTCATCTCCTCGATCCATCGTTTCTGTGGACGACCAGCACTTCTTTTATGTTGCCTTGGACGTCACTGTACTATACGTCTTGCCCATCTGTCATTGTCTTGTCGTGCCACATGCCCCCCACCCAACGCCATTTCTGACGTGCGATGTGCTCTATAACATCGTCGACTTTTGTTCTTTTTCTAATTTCCTCGATCTGTATATGATCCCTTAGGCTTACCCCCAACATAGTTCTTTCGATTGCTCGTTATGTTGTTCTTAGTCTATTCGCGCTTTTAACTGTGAGAGTCATTGTTTCCATACCATAAGTCAAGACTAGCAAAACACATGTGTTGAAAACCTTCTTTTTTAGGTTGATAGGAAGTGTTGGATTTCTTAATGTTGTTCCCAATTTTCCTACAGCAGCCCATGTTAGTCGAATACGCCTTGTTATTTCGGCTGTTTGATTTTCTTTTCCCAGTGTTATGGTGTGTCCTAAATATATGTATTCGTTGACTTTCTCTATTTGTTGTCCTTCTAAGTGTACGTCGCCGGGATCTGGAGTCAACAGTTTGGTTTTATCGATGTTCATGTTTAAACCGATTTTTCCCGACTCTCTCTTTAAGTCTGCCAACATTTCGATAAGTTCTTCCTTCGTACTGCTGATTAAAACTATGTCGTCGGCAAAGCGTAAATTGTTCAGATATCTACCATCCAGGCGCAGGCCCTTTTTGTCCCAATCTAGTCTTCTGAATACGTCCTCAAATGCAAGGGTAAATAACTTAGGGGATATTGGGTCTCCTTGTCGGACGCCTCTGTTAATTGGTATTCGATTGGTTGTTACATCTTCTTGCACTTTAACTGTGATGGTCGCCTCTTTGTATATGTTTTTAAGTAGATTAGTGTACCTTGAGTCTATTCGAGCATTATTCAGCCCTCGGATTATTGCCCAAAGCTTAACAGAATCAAAAGCCTTGTTAAAATCTATAAAAGCAAGATGGAGCGGCGTATTGTACTCGTTACACTTTTCTATAAAGAGTCCGTAGCGTTTGAAGATGCTCTACGGTGCTATGTCCCTTGCGAAAACCAGCCTGATCACTCGACTGATATTCATCTAGTTTGCGCGTAAGCCTGTTTGTAAGGATCTTGGTAAGGAGCTTATAAGAATGAGGCAATAAGCTTGTTCGGGCGAAAGTTGCTGAGTTTTAATTTGTCTCCCTTTTTGTGTAACGAGATGACTTGGGCATTTTGCCATGTTCTTGGAATATTACCGATGTGAAGACATTTGTTCATTAAGATTTTCATGGATTCCATTGTGGTTGTTCTTCCCAGTTTTATCATTTCACTAGTGATTTTATCTTCACCAAGAGATTAACCATTTTTTAGTTCGCTTAGGGCTTCCTGAATTTCGGTGGAGTTTATGTCAGGGATTTCTTCTGAGCCGATCCTGATCTTACATTGAGTATCAGCGTTCTCTAGTTCCGGTGCAATTGATGAATGAGGTCTTTATAATATTCTTCGATTATATTTACTATCTCGTCACTTTCGTATTTTACTTCGCCGTCTTTGTTCTTCATTTGATAAATGCGTGCTTGTCCAATTTGCGTCTATATGCACAGAATTTGACATAGTTCATTTGCGCTCTCCGCCACTAATGCCTCAGAGTAATGGACTAGCGGAGCGTATGGTCAGGATTACCATTTTTAATTTTTATGTAGTGAAAAAAGAAAGTAGTCCGCTTCCCAAATTCCTATCTTTAATTCCTTAGTCGGCTAAAGTTCAATTTTAGGTTCAATTTATCTGTGGCCTCTACAAACGTTCATTCAAACCTAACCTATCGCAGTTACAAATATTTAATTTGCTTGAATAGTTTCAGATAATGAACACTTTTTAAGTGATTAGATTGTATTTATGCCACTTAACAAGCAGATTTTAATAGAGTATTTTGAAAATTGTTATGTTGAGAAATCAAAACAATAAAATCTCAAACCGAACTGATTGATTGAAGTATAGTAGATTTTTTGATGAGCGCAGGTATGATGATAAATAACGTCCTTCTTAGGACTAAATTTTAAATTTGGCAGTTGTGACGTTAAATAATACTTTAAGACGTTAAATTTGACAGTTATGCCACTTCGCAGCGTGGCTTATAGTCCGGTGACACTTGTTAAAACTATTAAAACTCCTTCAGCAGTGAGATGAAGCTATCAAATGTAAAAGTTGTACTTTGTATTTACACCCAATCCAAAAGTCCCAAATTTGACATTTATGAGCTTAAGTGACACTTTGATATGTTTCATACGTCACCTGACAGCTGTCAACTGTCAAAACTCATTCTGCTCTAACTGCAATACGCAGATTAGTTGTATTTTTTTGGCAAATTGCATTGCGTTGTATTTATAGCTCCATAGAGTTAAATTTAACAGTTGTGATAACAGACATTTTGATATGTTTTTTTATGACGGCTGACAGCTGTCAATGATCATGCAAAATTTCCAGTCCAAAATAGTTCTAGCATTTGGAGAAATCACACTGCACATTGTTATGGAGTTTGGAGTGAAATTTGACATTTGTGAGTTAAGTTAGGTTAGGTTATAACTGATAAATTTGGTACCATGGAGCTGTTAACAGAACTTACAGTGCAATTACTCAAAGAAACACTATTGTGTGTTCCTTAACATCCCAACTGCAAATTTGGCTTCACGAAACTTTAAACACAACTTCCAGTATAATTCCTCAAATTAGCAACTATTTCTAATTTTTTAGTTTCAGGTTACTAGTGAACGAGTTTCGACAGTTATGACAGCTGTCACGTGACTTAACAAAAGAATAAAACTTTTTCTTAACGTCAGAACTGTCAAATTTGGCTCCATGGTGCTGTAAAGACTACTTGCAGTGACATTTTATAATTTCCAAATGGCCCAAAAAATTGTATTGTCCGAATTGTTGCTTATGATGTGTTCTTCACCATTCTCTTGAATTCTCCTAAAATTCCTTAAATTCTATTGGGACTTTCTTAAAAAATAAGTTTCTGAAGATTTTCTACCTCTTTACCTGCGGGTGTACAGGACCACCGGAGCGTTTATTAAAATATGTTTTATTTATTTATTAACTAAACTATGAAAAAGAAACAACAAAAACAAAGGAGGACCAAAATCTCTTAGATTTAAATTATTTAGACTTAAAAAGAAAAGTGATCCTAGTGAAAGCAATGTACCATTACCCTACAACACTGTGAGTACAAACTACATAAATTTAGTCTAATATTTGAACATTCATCTGTAGATTCCTGATCTGTCTCCTAAACTGTACCAAAGTTCCGCAAGAATAATCCAGCTCAGGTTTTCCGTTTGCCAGAGATAAAACTCTAGTCAGAAAAGAATTTGCACCGTGGTTCATTCTGTGGAACGGAACATGGAATAAATCGTTTAGTCGATTGGTTTTGGATGATACATGTAATGAAATATCTGAGAGTAGGTCAGGACAGTTAAATAATGGCTTTATAATTTTGTAAAGTAGGGTTAAATCATGCTCATTTCTCCTGTTTGACAATGTATCAATCCTCAGAACTGACTGAAGACGAGTGAAATCTATGTAGTGCTGGCCACAATTGGTGGGGAAGTCAGCTGGTCCACCAAGTGAGAACTTCCAGGCAATGTATCTTAAGAATTTTCTCTGGACCCGCTCAATATCTCTCACATGACAATAGTCTGACTCCAAACCCCCGAACAATACTCTAAATGAGGTCTAACCAGGGAGAAGTAAGGGAGCTTGACAGAATCCAGTGATCGAAAATCCATCGCTTAATAAATCGGAGCATTTTCAATGATTTGCTCGTTATGTGAGAAAAGTGAGAGTAAAACTCAATGCCGGATCCGGGAGCACTCCCAGATCCATGATGGAGCTAACAATTCTAAGTCTTGATGAGTTCACTACATAAGTATAGCATGTTTTTGAACCTTCAAAGTCAACAAATTAAGCAATAATCAATTTTCGACATTTACTGCCATTAATAGTTGTAATGTGTGTGCAAAAGCTCAGTCCTGTAGTTCAAATGGTCCCTAAAATATTGGCAAACAATTTATCCTAAAAAAATGTTTGACACCCTGTATGTCAAAAGTTAAGGCTGCGGAGAGAAAAATGAAAGATTACAAATTGAGTATCCTTTTCCTTGATGAATTTACCTAAACTTTATCTGTTTCAATGGGACCACAACTGCTAACATTACCAACGTGCTGCTTCGCACTTATTTGACTTTTTTAGCTGCATAATGAGAAGTTTACAAACATGTTTTCTCAGTTTTTTATAGCCACAGTATAGTGTAAATTTGAGTGTAAATGGTATGATGATCGTGTGCCAATCTTTCTTGTGCAGTCATGTTTATTTATTTAATTCGCACTTTAGTGACATTGATTTGATACCATTGTGTTGTTTCATTTTATTTTTAAGTCAGTTCTAGAAAATTACCTTTTTCTAAGTTAGAAATAAATAATTTTTCTGTAAAAACCTTCAATTAGTTTAATATTAACGGATAAACTCAATGAATCCGTATAAAATTCCCTTTTAGATTAGTCCAGTCACGTGTCGTTGCCTGGTTTCATCTGTTGAAATGATCACGTGGATTGAAAGCAATATTTTGTCGTTATTTCAGGAGACCGGCGATTGAAAGGTGAATTAGGCCAAGTCAATATTAACTTTATAATTAATAAAACTCGAAACTACAAAGAACGTCATTTTTTTGGCTACAATACAAAAATTGCCGCGAACAATGCGTGATTTATGCAAATAAAAACGGTATTGATTTAGTGTTTTTTTTTATAGGTTGCCATAAAAATAATAGATAAGACTGTCTTAAATGAAGAAAACCTAACTAAGATATTCCGAGAGACTGCTATTTTAAAGAAACTACGTCACCCACACATTACCAGGCTGTACCAGTTGATGGAAACCAAACAGACGATTTACATGGTGACTGAATATGCCAGCAATGGAGAGATATTTGGTAAGATTTTTTTGTTATCTGTGTTATTGTGGTCATAAAAATTTATAGTTTATTTAAATTATTATTGTCATATTTATCTAATAGCTAAGCCAAATTTAATGTACAGTATATGAGTGTCCAGAAGATTACGTCAAACTTTAACAATTTGTGGTCAACAAATAAGTTCTTTTAGAACGTTTGAGAAATTCCAATTATCTACTTACTTCGAGAGATGTCTTCAAAAAATTAAATTTTTGTCCGCTTCTCAAACTAATTTATGATTTCAACATTTTTATGTCTGATTGTATCATTATATGACCTTTATAGTTCAGTTTAGTGGCCATAAAGATGGTACAAAGGTTTTTTTAACAATTTTTGTTTTGTTTTGCAAAAATGAGTAAACTTAAGTATTTCGCCCACTGTGAGGAACTGGCGGAGGTGGGAGGTGATAATATAATAATAAAATAGGCAAGATTGTCATGATTTCTGTTGGTTCCAGTATCTTCATCTTGGATCACCATTTCCTGTATTTGACATTATAACAAACACTTTTCATAAGATGTTTTTGTTTTAAGGGTTAGTTCAAGTGCAGTATTTTATGTTCATCTAAAAGTTCTCCGAAGCTCAAAGTAGCCATTTTTTGGAGGGATGGATTGATGAAAGAATTTTGTACCCCTTATTGACATTTTATCATGAATTGCCTTATATTACCTCACATTTCACAATATTGCCTCGCACCATTGAATTTTATTACATTTTTGTGTGTGAATTTGCTTTTCTTTGTAGTTATTTGCTATAGTACCTTTTTGCTAAATCCTTATTTTATTTTTGAGTGTTTCAAATTATGTTTTGCCAACTTTGTAATTGATTAATTGAAGTTCTAAATTGCTTTTGTTTTATTGTAAAACTCTATTCTGGAAACTTACTTTTTATACTATAGGTTGAAGCAAGGACTGAAGTAATACAGTTGGGTCTCCTGACTACAAAATTTAGACAGTTTCTTTACTACTAGTACTAAATTTTTTCGAGATATTTGAGGGAAAATTTTGTACACTAATTCCTAATGTGCCAGTAATGCCCACTAATTTCTGGTAATGCCCAGTAATTCCTAATAATTAACCTAACCTAATCTAGCCTAACAATACCCACTAACTTCCTGAATTATCACATATGGAGAGTCTAAAAAAACTTTTTAATTAAAAAAAGTAAAAACAAGAAAATATGGGTGCTAAATGGTTGCACCGGAAGATATCAACTGCTGCTTATTTTAAATGGGACACTCTGTATATTTTTTTATTTTTGTATTCTACGTCAAATTCTAGACATATTTCGTGTATTAATGTCATATACGTATCTGTATCCGTTTCTGAGATATTTACGATTTTATGTGAAATTTGATATTCTTTCTCTCCAAAACATTTTTAATTTATACATATCAGGAAAGTTTTTTTTTCTTGGTTTTTGTGTTTTGTTATGTTAACCAAGGTTTGTTCTAGGAACGGGTGCAGAAAAACGTCCAAACATATAATACACTGTGGTCAAAGAATCAGTTCTAACAAAGGACAGAAAGTCTAGTTTTTCAAACAAACACATTCTTATAATTCTGTCTGATTCTCTGTTCAAAATTAAATAAGTTTGTATTTAAAAACATCACTTTTTAAAATGATACATTGAACAACCCTGTAACTGTCAAAATAACCGAATTAATGAAGGTTAAAGCAGTAGTTGTCAAATTCAGTCAAAACTGTCTTTATTGTCACACACAACACTTTGTATAGACTTTTATATGTCAATGGATAGAAAATAAAATAGATTTTCAAAAAATATGGCCGCCTGTGTTGATAGGTTGCTTCGTTTGGCCGCCAGAGGGCTCCAAAGCTAATGTTTTCCTTGACTGTTACCGCTCTAATATCTTTAAAGGATTTTTTTTTTAAATGAGCCAGATACGGCCCTGATATTTGGCACAAACCTAGCACAATGATTGCCAAATCTAGAGTAGTAGCAAAACTGTAAAAATCCAATCATTAAGGTCGATTTTCGCTTGCACTAACTGGCCAACATAACGCAAAACCCATTAGGATAGTGGCGGTGTTTCAGGCAATTTTGACCCTTACGAAAATTGTCATTTTCAAAAACAGTTTTTCAAAAAATTTCCAAGCATTACGTCGTGGTAGATCTAGTAAGTCACGTGACCGTGTTTTCCTAATTTTCTATTGTCAAATTAGCCTTTAACCAGTCAAAAAATGTTTGTGGTGCATCCTGTCGCTAAACCGTAAATAACACACGTGTATTTGTAGCACTTTTATATGTCGATGGACAGCGAATGAATTGAGCTTCCCATTGACATATAAAAATCGATTGGTTAGCCGTTTGCCCGCTAGAGGGCGTCAACGTTGACCAATTTTTTTGGGGTATCTTTTTGTTTAATTCTCAAAACTCGCATAATTGCACTGTCTTTGGTAGATTTTTATACGCCAATGAAATGAGCTTTCTAAAAATATCCCTATTTGGGTTGACAGGTTAAACGGTTTGGCTGCTAGAGGGCGTCAAATTTGACCATTTTTTTTATCACTTTTTTGGTAAATCTTCTTGTTTAATCTTCAAAAACTCGCTTAATTGCACTATTATTGGTAAAGTTTTATACGTCAACAGACAGCCAATGAAATGAGCTTTCTAAAAATGCCCCAACTGAGGTTAATAGGTTGGACGGTTTGGCCACTAGAGGGTGTCAAAGTTGACTAATTTTTTCATGACTTTTTTGGTGCATTTTTTCGTTCAATCGTTAATAACTAGCTTATTTGCTACACTTTGTATAAGCCTTTATATGTCAATGGATAGCTAATGAAATAAGCTGTTTATTGACGTATAAAAGTTGATTGGGAGGTTGTACGGTTTTGCCGCTAGAGACAGTCAAAATTTTTGAAAGTAAAATTACAAAATTCTTAATTCTTCCTTGTTTTCCAACGGATTTCATTAAAATTACAAAAGTTTACCAAAAAAAAATTATTGTATGATTGATGTGGTCAAAAACAAAAAGAAAAACTTGAAACTAAAGCTCTACTATTTGTGACCCCGTTTATCCGGTTCTAAGTGGATGTAAACCTAGTCCACTGGGTGCAGAAACTTATTCTGAACATTTATGGTCTCTTGAAAAATTGCCGTAACTCTAACCGAGATATTTGACTTTTTGACATTTTTTTTTGCAACTTGCATCAAAATTTTGAAAATTTTGTGTCCGCCAGGGGTTTTAGCGACTGTAAAGAGTACACAGGGCTTTTGTCTGTATCAATCACACCACACTATTAGAACCGCTGGAAAGAAAAGGTGTCGACGCCCAAAATCTAAAAATCGTACAGAATCTTTATGAACAGGAAGTGGCATCTGTCAAACTGGAAAACACCGAAACAAGCACCGTACCTATAAGGTGTGAGGTCAGACAAGGGTGTGTACTTAGTCCCATGCTCTTTCAGCATTCAGAAGCTATTTTCCAAAACGCCTTGGACGAGGCAGAAGACGGTCTGAAAGTCAATGGGAAGCTCATAAACAACTTAAGATATGCTGACGACACAGTGATAATAGCAGACAGTCCTGAAGAGCTGCAACAGCATATTGACTTCAGGTGACGAAATGATACTAAGGATTAATATCTCAAAAACAAAGATCATGCAAATAAGTTGCAATCCGAACAACTACTTCAACATAAATATATACGGTTCACCAATAGACCAAGTCACAAAGTTTAAATACTTAGGAAGTTGGATCAGCGAGGATCTGAACCCTGAGATAGAAATTAGATCCCGTATAAAGCAAGCTAGAGCCAATTTTATTAAAATGCGGAAATGTTAAACGACAGAACACTTAATTTAAACATAAGATTCAACTTCGTTAGATGTTATGTGTATTCCACGTTACTGTATGAAGTTGAGGCCTGGACGCTGAAACTCAGCAGCATTAACAAGCTGGAAGCATTTGAGATGTGGGTATACCGCAGAATGCTGCGCATTCCATGGACCGATCATACCACCAATCAAGAGGTCTTGCATAGAATGAACAAAGATCGAACAATTCTCGAAACCATAAAAAAGCGAAAGACTGCTTACCTTGGCCATGTCATGAGACAGGACAAGTACAGATTCCTACAACTGATTATGGAGGGAAAGATTGAGGAACGTGGTCCCGGGTAGACAGTGCTCTTGGCTGAAAAACATAAGGGATTGGACAGGCTTAGATTCAAACTCCCTAATAAGAAGAGCCCAAGACAGAGACGATTTTGCCAGAATTGTTGCCCATCTTCATTGAATGGAGAAGGCACTCCAAGAAGAAGAAAGAGTACACAAAACAAAAAACAGATAGAAAGACAGTTAAATTTTTATAACGCTCTGCCAGTTGTGACTTTGTTTACTCGGTTCTAGGCGGGTGCAAACCTAATCCATTGGGTGCAGAAAGTCATTCTAAACTTTTATGGTTTTTTTCCAAAATATCCGTAACTCTAATCGTTTTCGAGATATTCGACTTTGTTTACTTTTTTTAAAAAATTGCCCAAACATTTTGTACCTCCGCTATTTTTGCCACTGTAAAAAGCTCAAAATGTCGTTTTGAACTGCTCTTTCATCTCGTGCTAACCGCCACAATTCCACACATACAGGGTGTTACTTTAACCATTTTGTTGTTACTTTAACCATTTCTATGATATTCGACTTTTTTTTTGGTAAATTGCATCAAAATTTTGAAAATTCCGTGTCTCCGCCATTTTTGGAGGTTTCAGCGACTGTAAAAAGCTCAAAATGTTCGTCTTGAACTGCTCTTTCAAAAAAGAAAATCGGTGAAATTGGAAACCAAGGCTCTGCCAGTTGTCACCGCTTTGGGTCTAAGTTGACATAAATCTCGTTCCACTGAGTGCATAATGCCATTCTGAACATTTTTGGTTTCTTAATCAAGTTGTAAATTGTGATTTATTAATATTTTTTACAGTTCTGTCGTATGTCATATCGTCGTTACAATGCCAAAACCACGAATGTGCTATTCTGTCCCTGACTGGTTTCCAATTCAGAAACAGTAAATGTCAAGTTTGATTGGTTTAATGTTCACGTGACACAAACATTCTCTGACTTGTGGCCAATGGATGTATCTGCTTTTCTGATTATTAGTTGAAAATTCTCTATGCAAACACACCTATTGTTTAACATGGTACATTTGTGGTTATGGCATTGTATCGACGATTCTGTGATGCAAAGTCCATATGTGCAGAGTTTATGTAACTGAATGCTGCTTTTTTTAAATTAGTAAAATCTAGACAGAAATATTTACTTTTTTATTTGCGTACTTCTAACCGTTTCCAAGATATTCGACTTTTTCTTATTTTTTTTAACAAAAATTGTATCCAAAATTTTACAGATATCAGTGAATTATATTGCGTGAGTAAAGTGTAAAACTTTAATTTAATAATTTAGTAATAATGGGATGAAATTTTTATATCTTTGGAATTGAATTAAAAACAAGAATTCGTTGGTTACATGAAAAACCATGATTAAGTTCCAGCAGAAAAGTTAAATTTAGTCTTCTGGGTCGTCCAGGCGATTAAACTGATTCCTTACATTTAGATGCAAAGAGTCACAGTTAAAACGGTACTAAATTTAACCTAACTTAAACAAATTTTACTAAAAATATGTAGTTTTCATGCATTCATTCAACATTCATGATTATGGATTATGTTCTAATTTACAATTTGTTTTAAATGCAGATCATCTGGTAGCCAAAGGCCGAATGTCGGAACCAGAAGCGAAGAGGATATTCAGACAGATCGTTTCCGCGGTCAGTTACTGTCATTCGAACGGCGTGGTGCATAGAGATTTGAAGGCTGAAAACTTGTTGTTGGACCACAACATGAACATTAAAGTAAGTAGTTTCTAAACGCATTTTAAACGTTACGACGATTAATTTTATTTTGTCATACAAATAAGGTAGAAAAACTGGTCTAGCGGTTGTTGTTGGAGGCGCAGTCATAGATTTTGGTCAATAATTTTATTTCAATTACTTGCATTGACGTCTTTAAAGGATAACTGGCCTGTCTTTTTGCAGCCATGGTTTATTTATCCACCAGTTAACTTAAAGTTCAGGAAAGGAATTTGTTTGGTTGTTTGGTTTCAACAAAGTTTAAAAATAGTATGTTTCTATTAAAATATACCGTGTGAACCACACCAATTGCTATAGACCACTATTGCTATCTTTTAAAACCGTAAGAGTTACGAGTCCATTAACTTTTTTTAGACAAAAGTTGGCAAATTTTATGAAAAGTTGAGATCTCAAGAAACAGTTGCCAAATTTGATTCAGTTTCTGAGATATCAACTCTAACTTTTTTAAATACCTAGGGGTATACCTATACCCTTCTAAGAACCTAGATTCCCAAGATTAGTTGATCCTTTAGAAACCATACATTATGTGTGATATGACTCTGATGTCCGTTTCGCCAACATTAAGTTGAGTTTAAGGACAGCTTAGATATAAGTTTAATTTAGACTGTGTTATTTTGGACCTGATCTGTCACATTCAAACCTCAATTTAGCTTAAGTTGAACCTACTTGAAATTGACTTGGAAGTGTCGGGAAAACAGACATAATTACCGTAACTTATTAGGGTTTAGTCACAAGTGGAGAGAAGGTTTTGCTGTATTTCTTTTGGTTGGCAATCATGACATTGTTTGTAGCAGCTCAAAATAGTTCCGCTGAGCTTTCTCAACATCAAGTTCTCAAGTTCCGCAATTATGAGATTCCGGTGTTTCTGATTCTTCTTCTTAATGGTATACATTATTTCTAGATTTTTTTTTCATTCTTCTGATGGTATTCTGAGCATTCTCTATACAGCACCATTTTAAATGCTTCTAGTCTTCTTGTGGTGGCCTTTGCCAGTCTCCAAGATTTTTCGCCATAGAGCAATACACATTTTACATAAATCTTACTTTCGTTTCTAGAGATATGTTGCGCCTTTTGAAGATGACACTCAGTTTGTTAAATACAGTCCTCACTTTCTCTATATTTTATCTCTTGTGTGTTGTCCCATTGAGTGAATTCAGCAATATGCAACAAGAAAGTATTTTTAGTATTTTGATATGATTTGAAATAACTTCATAAATAAAAAATTCAAAAAATTACTTTTTTCTAATTATTACATATCTCAAAAATTGAAACAAATACTTTATGTTCGAATACACCATTTCTAATTGCACAATTTCTTCCTAATTTGCATCCTTATTTTAGACTAATCCAGACTTGGTACATATGCTGTTAAATAAAGAAAAAGATCTGTCTGCGACATTTTTTGGAACAACCTGTATAATTCAAATATGCTGTGATCAAATATTTAGTATCAATGCTACAAATTTTATATTAACATATTTTCTTTCAAAATGAATAAGGAACTAACCTAACCCAATTTGATTCTTTTTACATTAGAGTTTTACTGATAGTACTCTGTCCCTAAAACTCTAAATGTATAGTTTCAAAAGGACCATCCTACAAGTTTGTATGAGACAAGAAAATAGCAACAAATCCAGGCCTCGATTTTTTAACGAAACCTCTGCAAATGTACACGTGTATTACATGAGTGAAAATAGAATATAATACGCATTTAAAATAACCAAAAAAAGTGTCAGATTCATTGAAGTTTATATCTCAGAAACTGTACAAAATTTGGTAATTGTGTCTTGAGATTTTAACTTGTTATCAAATTTGAGAATTTTTGGCTAATTTAATAGAACTTAGTGTGCATAGTGGCCCATAGAAATTGTTCCTGCCTGTATATCTGTAAAATATACAATTTGACTTTTAAAACCAACCACAAAGAATTGAATTATTTCTGTAAAAGAAATGAGTATCTGAATATGGATAATTCATAAATTTCCTCCTAAATTCCTAATCTTGGAAAAATCATATTCAACATATCAGGCTTTAAATATCATCTTGGACCTGTAACCGCCTAAAATCTGTAAACCAATGATGTAAGTATGCTAACACAAAGCTTAATTTGGTTCAAAGTACCAATAAGAATTAATTAATTTTTTCCAATATAGAATCTGGTTAAATTTACGTTTAAAATGAAGTTTACGCCTACTCAACAATTATTAATGTTAGATAACAGTGAGGTTGGTTATAGATAGTATCACTTTCAAATATTTTATTAAGATTTATTATCTACTTGTCAAAAATTGTTTGCTTGTTTTCATGTCCAGTGTCATTTTTAAGAAGTGCTATCCTATTGTTGATTATTTGAACTTTCAATGTAAAGTCAATTGTTTCGCAGTGGAGTATATGAATACCAAATTAAAAAGAACACACAGTCTTCTCCACAATAAAATTGTAGTTAAATGTTGTTCAAATTAATGTTATCTATGCTAAAACTGATCAAAAACCGGTATATCCAAGATGTTCATTAGTTTTAGATTATGAATAAATTGAGTTCATCAAGTAAGGAAAAAATGTCTGTTTGGCTGCGCCAGTTAAAGAAAACTTAAGCGATTTATGGTTTACATCATTGGGTTCAGTAGAATATAGAATACATAGAAGATTCAATCAATGTTAAGGCTTCCTTTGAGGAAGTGGCTAATATTAATGATTCATGGTGCCTCAATGTTTAGAAGCAGTTTATTCAATCAGTTTGTATAAGTATTTGCACCACTAATTGATAACACAAAATTGTAATTTGCGTTTTATTGCAATTATTTCACTAAACTTGTTAATTTAACTAACTGCGGCTGGTTGCCACTTCAAGGTGTCATCAAATCAGATTTTTCAATTAAATAGTTACTTTCTGGTATTACATTCTTAAAAAGCAAAAATGGGATGACGTAACAACGTTTTGCCATACAACTAGAACAATATACTTCCATTTGTTTTAGCTATTTTTCATAGAATATCAATCCAATGTATAAATAGTCTACCGAGACTGCTTTTCTCAATTGCTGTCTTTAAAAAAAGCCAGGGATGGGTAATTTTGGGTTAACTACCTCATTATCACGCGACGACAGAATATCATTATAATAACGCTGATAATTTTTCAATTAACTTTTTGTTTCCTTATTATAATATAAGAAAATACATGCAATTAGAAAATGTTCATTTTCTATTTTAGGCCATTTATTTGACAAAACCCAGAAAGTTTAAAAAAATGCACTTTGTATCATTTTTATGATTAGCAAAAAAGTAGTAAATACTTTGTAACATACAGGATTTAAGGAAATTTGTTAGAATATTTTCATTTTATTTAATAATTAGGATGATTTGATGAAGTCATACAAAAAATAGTGTAAGCATCACGAACAGTAGTGAATAAATGTGATGTGAATGAATGAATGAACAGTGAATAAATCATGGCAAGAAGTCAAAATGCTTGCCAGAAATAGAGTCTGATGGAGAAATTTTGTTGAGGTCCGCCATGGAATGATAGGAATAGTGATATTGATTGATCACGAACAGTAACAGCTTTACTGATCTCAGACAAGTTAGAGGCTTTGCTTCGCTCAGCCTCCAAACTTTGTCATCAATTAGTACAGCTTACTTACTGTTCTTGATACTTAATATACTAATTCAAAACTACGTTTAGGATTTCCATTTTTTACTAATCCCAGTGGTAAAGTAATACAAATTTAATTAGAGCTATGTTTGAAGTAAAAAAACTACAATCTAGTAACTTGAAAACCATTTATAATTAGGTATAGAAAAATTATTATACAATAATAATATTAGAATTAAATAGCAGATCGAAAAGTAATATGAGTGGTATAGAAACGTCCTTGGTAACATTACCCTGGATTCATCGTCCTTCTCTCTTTACTACTTGATGAATGCGTATAATTTGGAAAAATATTTTATCCTACTTAAGAGATTAATATTTAATCAATTTCAAACTTCTACATTTTGTAGACTCGGACTTTCTACCGATATACGTATGTATCAAGTAGAACATGTTTCAGAGCAAATCTGTAACAAATATCTACACTGGGTTTTGTGGAATGTATTGCTGCTATACCTGTAACCATAATCTTAGATCAAAGAGAAGTAGAAGTCGAATACAAAGGAGGTAATAAAGCTCATTATGGAGAAAAAACACTGCCAGCACATATTAAATAACCTTAGGCACTACATTAAACTAAGTTTTAATTAATACCTATTTTGTTGGGGCTGGGGATGACTTACGAGGGAGAGATTTGAATTTATTAATCCACCATCCTTAGCAGAGGTGATTAGGCAGGACCTGCTAACCGATAGGTCATTTGAAGTTATTATGGGACAAAATAGAAGCAAGAAAAAACTGCTGAATTACGGACTCCCCCAGGGCTCCGTACTTGCCCCTCTGCTGTTTAGCCTCTATATAGCAGATGTTCCAAAGACCCAATCAAAAAAGTTTGGCTACGCGGATGACTGGGCAATCGCCAGCAGACATAAATCTTTTGAAACAATGGAAGATACCCTTACAGCCGATTTGGCTACAATGACCCGTTATTTTCGTAAATGGAGAAGTGTCCAGTTTCCATCCATGTCTACCTTGAGGGCCGCCAACTCTCTCATAACAAGTATTTAGGGGTCACACTTGATAGAACGTTATCGTTTAAGGAACACTTGTCAAAAACCGCAGAAAAACTAAAAACGAGAATCAACATCCTACAGAAATTATGCGGAACCTCATGAGGATCATCAGCTGCAACGCTGAAAGCATCAGCCATCGGCCTTGTTTACTCGGCGGCGGAGTACTGTGCGCCGGTTTGGTTAAATAGCTGCCATACACACCTAATAGATGTGCTATTAAATAACACGATGCGCATCATATCTGGTACAATCAAGTCCACCCCATCTTACTGGCTACCAGTGCTCAGCCACATACCACCGGCGAATCTACTTAGACAGCATGCTCTCATCAGGTAATTTAGAAAAATAACAGAGAACCCGCAACTCCCAATAAACGCTGACTGTGACGACTTAGAGGTAAGCAGACTCCGCTCACGAAACCCTCCCATGAAGACAGCCGGAGTGCTCCATGATGAAGATTTCAGCCTGACTGAATCTTGGACGCAATATTGGAGGGACAACTCATCCCTCAGAATCATGATATGCCCTGCATAACCGAAAACCCCCCAGGCTTGGACCTGCTACGCAGGCTTTAGTCGACCATCAACAGAGTACGGACGAACCATGGCAGATGTGCGGACTCCCTCCACAGATGGGGCAAGATTCCCTCACCGGAATGCGACTGTGGGGCCGTCCGCCAGACTATTTCGCATATCACACAGGAATGCCCGACTAGAGCATACCTTGGCAACCCTGGAGACTTCCTGATGGCAACAGACGCCGTAATTGACTATTTAGCTTCGCTGAGTGTTTGTTTGTGATTACATGTCACTTTCGTCCTGATGTTATATGTATTGTAATTGAGCATATTATGTACTATGTTTAGACTGTTCGTGAAGTTACTTTGTGTAGAAAATCCATACGATAAAAAAAACATTAGGCAGGAAACCTAGTTTCCTGCGCTACTTGTTAAACTCACTTAATCTATAATAACATGGGTCTCACTGTCTCTCCTCTTGTGAAAAGAGAGCCAGCGCATTGTTTTGCGACTTGAGCTCCTGAAGATGGACATTTATATGTCCGAAACTAGTAGAGTAGGCCTTATTCTTTAAAGGCTGAAATAAAGTATTGTGGAGACGACTGTATGTCATTTCTTACCTTTTGTATAATCTTAGATGTTAAACTTTTACAAAACATTAAACCTAAAAATGTATTTATTTTTTTGAGAGTTCAAATATAATTTGTTGTTTATTTTGCTTAAAAGTGTTGAACGATGACAATGATACTGAAAATATCCAAATTCTTGGGTAATTCATCAAATAGTATATTTCATTACCAGTCCAGAAAAAAGGTTTTTTCCGTGCGTGCGTGGCAGTTTTCCATGGGAGGCGAAGCCGACACGTGTAATGAACGATGCTTTTCATTATCAGACTCTGAAAAACGTTTACGTCATTTAAGTATTGTTACGATTTTCCCGTGGGTTGACACAAAGTCAATTTAACTCAACAATTAATAAATTTATTCACACTTCAAAACACTCCGTACAATAATTAACTCAGCTACTAAAAACACTACTACAATTTCACAATTATTCCACTATTTAAACTTTACCGCGTTCCCAAATTCACTACTCCCGCGGTCGACAGCGCTTCTTTTATATTCGCAAACCACGTTCTAGAATGACCGCGAAACGCTTCGCGATTTGCCTCGAATATCAAAGATTCTTCCAGGTGTGGCGCTTCCTAACTGTGGCCTACTTTAACACGCGCCCGGCCAGATATTGCGGCGCATCGGTTTCATCCCGAAGCGAGCGCTCGTTCAGAAGTATCGAGCATAGTAGGCCCAAACCGTAACAGTATGTTGGATAAAATGATAGTGACAAGATAGTTATTGTTGTTATAAAATGTGTGCAGGTAGTTTGTATTGATTGTATAAAACTCGAAAAATGTCAATGTGTTTTAACCGATTTTAGCTGCAACTTGAGCTCATATTGTAGCATAAAATCAGCATATAAAATCATTCCATATTGGATGGTAATCTAACACACCAGACCCTTAAAAAAATGGTTTTTATGCAAGAAATAATACGTTTTTGTTAGCGTACCGGAAAACCCACCAGTTATAAACAGCGCACCGAAAATGGGCTCTTTTGTGCGTCCTCACGGAAAAGATACATTTTCTCGACTATGAATCAGTCGAGAAATAGATAGTTTTCTGAGTCGTACAATGAAAAATGTTTTGTTTGTACCAACCAGTCTCCATTCATATTTAACAACTTTCATCTTTTTTTAAATAAAATATTTCTTAATCGCTGTAAGTACAAAAAATTCTAATTTATTTTCATAAAGCTTGCCGACTTTGGGTTCAGCAATCAATTCACTGAAGGCAACCTCCTGACTACGTTTTGCGGATCACCACCCTACGCCGCACCTGAGCTTTTCCAAGGGCTCAAATATGACGGACCTAAAGCAGACATATGGGTCGGTACCATTTTCTTAGGATTTAGCCCTAGGTTTGACAGCGTATTGTTTCTTTCCAGAGTTTGGGAGTGGTAGTATACGTTTTAGTATGCGGTTCATTACCTTTTGACGGGCATACGTTGCAAGCGCTTAAAAACGTGGTCATCGAAGGGAAATTTCGGATTCCCTATTTTATGTCCCAAGGTTTTCAGTTTCACGTATTTGTATCTACAGGAAATTTAAAGTGTCAGTTACAGAATGCGAGCATCTGATTCGACACATGCTAGTCGTCGACCCAGAGAAGCGGATGACGATGCAACAAATCGTGAAACACAAATGGTTGAGTGACGCTGAACCTCCATTGCAACTGGACATGGCCGAAGATCAGCTGCTGAACAACACAGTTATTGATCACATGCTTCAGGTAAGTTTTAGGATGTTTTACAGTACAATTTGATTTTTGAAGCAACTAAATTTGTAGAATTGTGCTTTGCTTTATCTTATTCTAAAAATGTTCAAAAATCCAAGGATACAATTCTGTTCGTTTTAAGGTCAGCAAATCCATATTGATAAGACTTAATGATAGCATTTGGAGTGGTCACTTAAAGGATTTGCAAAGTATAGGAAAGTGAAATTAATTTAAAGCATAAAATAAAAAAAACCTAAAACATATCTGGAAAATTGTAGTAAAATATGGCACTCTCTTTTAAAACGCTTTTGGGGAAAATATATCGTTTAAGGGTTGGCGACACTGTTCTTTCTTAAACCGGATTTAGTGTAAAATGTTATATTTGAAAATCATCACATTGGTTTTTCCGTTTTTCAGTTACCGGGATTGGACAGAACGGTTATACAAAGATCTCTGGAGATGCACTCGTTCGATCACATCTATGCTATCTACCATTTATTGTTAGATAAACTAAAGCGTAGAACAATGAACTTCCAAAGTAAAGTGGCCAGACGAGAACGCACTATGGGAGGCAGTACTCAATCGAAGGTATGGGGAAGCCGATATTTAGATTTTCTTAATTGAATATGAACCAAATGCCAAAATGCAAAAGAGTAGAATCTAGATAATATAGATTTTAAGGCAGTTTAACATATATTTATGATGAGTAACAAGTATAAGGCCTTGAGATGGTTCAAGGTAATTTTCTCCACAAAGAATTTACTGAAAACGGTAAATTATCCAGAATTTTGAATATTTCTTTTTCGTTAAATTCACAGTAATTTACCTAGAATATACTCTTTTTATTTGTCAGTTGTGAATAAATGCCAATACAACCATCAAAAGTTTTCAGACTCTAAAACACCTTTTCCACGTGGAAAAGCTTGATAATTACATTCAAATCAATGTTGCCAAAGTCAAAACTCTTGATTCAGTCATTTTGGCAACGCCGAAAAGCTGAAGAAGCTTTTAATTCGTGCGGTTGGAAAAACGTCGACCACTTTGTCGAACTGACCTAGCTATGACGCTTAATGACAGGCTCGTAGTCACCTGACAGCTGTCCAAATGCATTAAACAGTGCCGTGAAACTGTAAAATGTCAAATTATCGCGTCTCTTTAATAAATCACGCAGCAAATTGTTATTCGTAACTCAGTGGAGTTAAATTTAGTAATTGTGACCTTAAATGACACTTTAATACGTTAAATTTGTCAGTTATGACTCTTCACAGCGTGGCTTATAGTCAGGTGTCTTCTTATATCTATTAAAACTCATTCAGCAGTGAGATTGAAACTATCAAATATGCAAAACCTTTGTACATTGTATTTAAACGTCAATAACGCTTCAAATTTGACATTTGTGAGGCTAAGTGAGACTTCGATATGTTTCTTGACAGGTGTCAACTGTCAGAATGCATTCAGAGTTAACATACAACTGAAATACACAGATTTCTTTGATAAATTGCATTACAAGTTGTATTTGTAGCTCCATAAAGTTAAATCTAACAGTTGTGACATTAACAGGCAGTTTTATGTTTTTACGTCACCTGACAGTTGTCAAAAATTACTCAGCTGTGACGCGAAATTACCAATTACCAAGATAGTTCTACTACTTGACTAAATCACACTGTACATTGTGCTTATAGTTCTATGGAGCGAAATTTTACAGTTTTGACGTTTTTCAAGTACTTACTTACTTACTTTCCGTGTCTGGGTCACCATTGTTAAATTTTGTGCTTCCAAAAATCGGCCACATAGGTGGCTTTGTCATTTGAAGATATAAAGTCTGTGTCCATGCAAGTTTCTCCCATGTTCGGGCATTCAGTCAGATGCTGGTGGTCTTGGATTGCGCCGCATTCACATGTGTCATCCTCTTTGTATCCCCATCTTTTTAAGTTGCAGAGTGAGACGCCTGTTCTTAATCTGTTAAGTGCTCTCCATGTTGGAAAAGGTAAATTGTGTCCAGGGGCCAGCTCTTCCTTTGCATCAAGTCTAGTACGGATAGGGGGCGCGCGCCATAAATTTTCTTGTCGTGCTTCAGATGTAGTTTCTAGGGGTGTTGTCGTCTGTATGAAACTTTTCCGAGATTTGAGTCTACTTGTCTACTATGGTCGGTTTCTTGCTTTTTTCGCTCAAGTTCCGCTGCAACACGTCTTCTGATTGTGGGTGGGGCAATACCGACTATTGGGTATATTTCCTCAATTGGCGTTGGTTTTAAGCAGCCAGATACTATGCGCACAGTCTCATTCAGTGCCACATCAATGTGTTTGGTGTATTCAGCGTATTCGGCGGTAGAAAAACACAGTGCAAGTCCGAAGGGTGTGCTCCCCATTTCGTGTTCGTGAGTTTTCGGATGATGTTGTTCCTTGCGCATACTTTTTCTTTGACCTCTTGACAGTGTTTCCGAAAGGTTAGAGTTCGATCCAGTCGAATGCCTAGTGTATTATTGTGCTCCAAAACTTGACCTTCCTATGATACCTTCCTTTGTGCCTCCTTATTTCTGAGGTGAAAGGCACACACCTGTGTCTTGGTAGGGTTAGGTTTGAGGTGGTTATTTTTATAGTAGACTGCTAGGTTATCAAGGGCGCGTGACAGTTTATCCTCTACTTCTGTGAAAGTTCTGCCTTGGGTTGCTACGGCCGTGTCATCGGCATATATGAACCGTCTTGTCTGTTCATTTATGGGTTGGTCATTAGTGTAGCTATTATAAAGGGGAGGCGCGAGGACGCTTCCCTGAGGCAGGCCGTTTTTCTGATTTCTCCATTGGCTGTTCTTGATTGTAGAGTTACATAGAAACGTCGATTTTGGAGAAAACACTCTACTCATTTGATCAAACGGAAGTCTTTTGTGAGGTCATAGAGCTTTGATATTAGCCTTTGATGATTTACAGTATCATATGCCGCAGACAGATCTATGAAAGCTACTCCAGTTATCTGTTTCCGCTCGAACCCATCTTCAATATACTGAGTGAGGTTAAGGGTTAGGCTACAGCAGGATTTGCCTGGTCTGAAGCCTGCTTGTTCTGGTATCATTTCCTCTTCAATGATATCAGAGACTCGGTTAAGAACCACTCTTTCGAGGACTTTAAATAGGTGGCATAGCAAGGAGACAGGTCTGAAATTCTTGAGGTCTGTTGGCTCTTTCCCTGGTTTTAGAAGGGCAATTACTCTAGCTTTCCTCCAGGATTTTGGGATTTGCATTGTAGCGACGCACTTGTTCATCATTTGTGTGAGCCAGTTTATGGTTAGGGGCACAAAGTGCTTAATTTGCTCTGACCGGATTTCGTCCAGGCCTGCAGCCTTGTTTTCTTTTATTTGCTGAATTACCCGTTTCACTTCATCAGTGCTAAATGGAACGCAAAGGACATCATTTTCGCTGTTAATAGTTTTCAAGTGACAAAGTTATTTATTTAAGTGTTCCTTAACGTCAAAATTGACAAATTTGGCTCCGTGGAGATGCCAACACAACTTACAGTGCAATTCCTTAAAGAAACACTACTACTATTTGACATTTTATACTTTCTGGTCACTTGTGAGTAAGTTTTAACATTTGTTGTGACAGTTGTCACGAGACGCATACAAAGTATTAAAGTGAGTAACTGTAAAATTCTGTTCTATGAAGCTTTAAACACAGCTTCCAGTGTAATTCCTCAAATTAGCAACTATTTCTGATTTTATAGTTTCAAGTCACTGGTGAACGGGTTTGTGACAGTAAAGACAGCTGTCACGTGACGTAAGAAAAGTATAAATGTGTTCCTTAACGTCAGAACTGTAAAATTCTGGTCCAGGGTGATGTAAAGACTATTTAAAGTGTGGTTCCACCAAGAAACACATCTACTTGGCATTTTATAATTTCCAAATAGTCCAAATTCCATGGCCTGAATTGTGGCTTTTGAGATGCATTTATTTTTATTTTTCTTCATCATTTTCTCGAATTCTCCTAAAATTTCTTAAATTGGCATTTTCTGCAAAAATTAATTTTTGAGAATTTTCCATCTCTAATAAGGCCTTAACCACATCTATTGAGCAACAATCTATGTGACTGAGCTTGTTGGTACTTGGTTCCTGTTTTCTTATTATTATTCATATGAGGTGCCAAAGAATTAATTTAATAATTACGTTTCAGTCGTCCGATTGTTATTTGCAAGCACGCAACTCGGGAATCAGTGAACGTAGTGAGTCATTTAACGAACAACAGTTGAACACTAGTTCTGCCGCTTCTCCACTTTCTCCTGACGAACGTCTCGGGTTCTCTCCTGACACTGAAGGCCGGAGTAATTGGAGAAGAGAAAGGTTAGTGGTCGAAAAACTTGTAAATTTTCCAGTTAAATTTGAAATTTGTAGTTTTCACGAATCATACACGACAAGCGATCCAGTCCAATACAATTGGAGACGGGAGAGTTTCAACGAAGATTATCTGCGGGGAGGTGGGAGAAGTACGCCGACCGGCATTTTGCACGACTCAGATCGGAGAATGTCGCTGCAGGAAGGTGAAGATGCCGGATCGCCTTTTGTTTCTATGCCGGCAATACCTGCAGTGTATTTGGCTGTGGACGGCGAAGGACCGCTGGAAAAGGTATTTTTTTATTTTCTTTTTACTTTTACAGTCCATAAATAATGTTATGTACATATTCAATTTCTTTGCAAAAGTTGAGTTTTATTGGGGTACATGAAACTATTCGAATCACTAATAATATAGTCATTCTAGGTGATTTGTAAATATGGTATCAGTTCCATTTCGGCGAATTCCTTATTGGAAATCATGGCCNTGANCTGTNTCCAGGTCATCAGCNACTCCCGTNCCGACTCNTAGAANNTACCCATTGATTTTACAGNCNGGTCGGCTNATCGNGTTCNTNTAGAANGNTTTCAGANGNGGCGCTTCTNGTAATCGTNGNCTGTNNGNAACCGNTGTNACGNGAGCAACNANNATCGCATNTANNGTCAGTTNCNCTCACANCGGGGGTGNGNTGACACNAAAGTATNCCACCGAGTNCGNTCNAAGTANGGNCCAANATAANGCAGNGCTTAATGGNGAGANCTNGGACGNNGAANNTNGGNAAGTNTTNACGNTANCNNAATCAAGGANTCATTGNGNTCNTGNGTTTNCCNNACAGGTTNGTGNNCANNNAANTCNNNGCTCACNCCCGGAGGTGGTTTGGGNCGCNNATTCCCNCTAANACTGTNANNGAAANTGAACTATCNCCTNTTNTAGCNACNNTCTGNNACAGGCTATCATGACANGTATTGTTAGGAAGAGAGNAAGCAGCTGGTAGTTCCCAGAGGAAGGGTCGACCACGTACTGGAGGAAATGCACAATGGAAAGACTGGTGCTCATTGGGAGTAAATAAGACTTTGGACAAAATCCGGCAACGCTTTTACTGGGTGAACTACTGCCAAGACGTGAAATCATGGTGTCGACAATGTTCCATTTGTGCAGCTAGCCACGGACCACAGACGAGATCCCGGGGACCTATGAAGCAGTACAACGTCGGATGCCTTTCGAACGTTTAGCCATAGACGTCGCTGGGCCTTGTCCGAGACCAACAGAGGCAACAAGTACATTCTTGTTGCCATGGATTACTTTAGCAAATGGCCTGAGGTGTTTGCGATTCAAATCAAGAAGCCAGCACAGTCGCTGATATTCTCGTCGAAAATGTCTTCAGTAGATTTGGTGTGCCGTTGAGTTACACTCTGATCAGGGACGAAACTTTGAGTCCAAGCTCTTTCAGAGGCTCTGTGACCTGCTAGGCATTAGGAAGACCCGAACAACGCCGCTTCATCCTCAGTCGGATGGCATGGTCGAGAGATTTAATAAGACCATAGAGCAACATCTCTCAAAGGTTGTTGATCAGCATCAGAACGATTGGGACCAGCATATTCCGCTCTTCTTGATGGCTTATAGAGCAGCAGTCCACAACTCAACGGGACAGTCACCATCTAAAGTTCTGTTTGGTCGAGAACTGCGACTTCCATGTGATGTGGTGTTCGGATCTCCAACAGGCCAATGCACGAACATTGAGAACTACGTTGACGAGTTGCAAGACAGATTACTGAACATCCATGATCTGGTCAGGGAAAGTTTGAATCTAACTAGCGACAAGATGAAAGCTCGTTATGATCTGAGGGCCAATTCGGGAGGGTTCCAGAAGGATGATAAAGTTTGGTTGTTTAACCCTCAGAGGAAGAAAGGCAAATCACCGAAATTAACACCTGTTTGGGAGGGACCTTACAATGTGGTAAAAAGGTTAAACGACGTCGTGTACAGAGTCCAACGCAGCCCCAAAGGCAAGATGAAAATTGTCCATCTGACAGACTCAAGAAATACCAGGGATTAGATGAAGCGGATCGGGACGATCAGCTTAAGAGGGGGGCAGTGTTACGGTCTGGGCCTACTATGCTCGATACTTCTTAACGAGCGCTCGCTTCGGGATGAAACCGATGCGCCGCAATATCTGGCCGGGCGCGTATTAAGAGCAAATAAAATATGTACAAAAATACGCAAAGCATTTGTCAAACATTCGACAAGCGATCGGCATGTCAATATTGACATAAACATTCTAAATTCTGGCGATTTTTGCAGTTTATATTAGTTGAAGAAAAGGTTGAAAAAAAATGACCTATAAAAAGTCAATATCTCAGATGAGCCGACGAGCAGTTTACATCGAGACAAATGTATAGATGTGGGGGAAAATTTTCTATCCGCTTTGAAAACAACACTTGCATATTGAAAATGAGGTCAGTGAGTACAAAAAATGCAATTCGTTAACCAAAATATTAAATTTACTTCAAAAGTAAAAATATTACTTACCATCTTCATCATCGCTAATGGTGACAGTATCCATGTTACTAGTAAGAGCAGTAACATTTTCCCCGGACAATTTTTCTTTACCATCAGGAGGCTCAGATTTTAGTTTTATTTCAGAATCCTTTAAACTTTCATTCGAGCTCTCATCCTCATCCTTCCTATCCTCCCTAGTCTTTTTATCGTCATCGTCTTTTCGCTTCCTCAATCGAGATCTTAAAGAGGACATTATATTACGTTATTCATGTTACTAACTTTTTTCCATTCAATAATGACACTGTTATCCAAAATGCAACAGGTTAACACAAGCAGGGATAAAGATGCAACACAAATGAAATTCGATGAATTGTTTGATTTTTGGAAACCCTACACCATCCAAAGAAAAAGGTATAGACATTATGGCACAAAATGTCAATTTTCTTTAATAGTAGACATATTAATTTACTAGTAATTATTAATGAGGCTTGCTAATCCGTTCTAATAGTCAACTTCCTGTCAATTCTTCTGTGGTAAGTAGTAATCTTGAATTTTACTTTAAAATATAACCCCAGCTTTCTATATGAACTATAGATCAGTATTACTGACAGTGTTTTGAAATACTCTGTCATTCAATTGAGACACACTGTCAGTATACTGACAAAAAATATTAGTATTCAGTGTATGACGTCAAGGCATATGAAATTTTTGATAGTAGGTGGCAGGCTGCGATTTGTTGATACAACAAAGATCTGAGTACTGGTTTTTACCTATTCTGTTTATGGTTTCTTATAAAGTAGTCAGTTCTCTATAAAGTAGCCATTATGTAAAGCCTCACATCTTGTCTCAGCTACCACCAGAGCAAGCCGGTTTCGTGCCACGACGTTGTACGAGTGAAAAAATATTGCACATCAGGCAATTTATAGAAAAGGTAACAGTTCAAAGTGCAAACATACTTGTGTTTTATAGATTATACCAAATAAAGCCTTTGACTACGTTCAATGGCATAACTTTTGACGTATTTTAAAGGAAATGGGCGTACCAAGGTACCTTATTTATTATCTCTCATGAAGAGTCTCAGACCCATTCCAGGTAGAGAAGGGTGTCAGGCAATGATGCATATTGAGTCCTGTCTTGTTCAACATCTATGGCGAATGGGTTATGAGGAGAGCTTTGGAAGACTGGACTGGAAGAATAATACTAGACGGCAAAAAGATCAACAACCTTCGCTACGCTGATGACACTACAGCAATTGCGGCATCAGAAGATTGGTCTGATATTATCGCGACCTCTTGTTTCATATCCACGCATATCACTCTGAAGAGTTCTTAATTTTTTTCAACAAACACTAAACTTTCCAAATCGAAAGCACCTGGAAAAATTAGAATATCCAATTCCACAAAGGCACACCTGCAATTCTCCCGATAAGACAGTCCCGCAAGCAGCCTAACAGCCTTCCTCTGGAGTCCAAAAATCCTACCCGCACAAGCCGCTCCGTCCCACACCACAATTCCATAGGTCATCACAAAGTGAAACCGAGCATAATAAGCAGACAGCAAAACCTCCGCAGACCACGGAGAAGAAAGAGTCGTCCAGCAACAGCCTCCATATGAACCCCCACCTGAAGGCGAGGATAAAGGCTTATTCCCAAAAATTTAACACTCTTCCGGTATCCGCCATCCAAGTCTCCAAGGCTAAAACCCATTCTCTGCGACTTACCATCATTCAGTACGAGCTTGTTGGCGCGGAACCACTGCTCAGCTCGCAGCTGCGCCTCCAACACACCCCGCTCCAGACCCTGAAGTGAGATGGTAGTGTCATCAGCAAAGAAAGTATACATTGAAGCATCGCCATATAGTGGTAGATCATTACCAGGTGTCCAAGAACACCCTGGACATAGGAGATTAACATGGGAAAACGGTTTTGATTTTTTTTTTCAATTTTTTTCACAGTCGAAAGCCTTCTAAGCCTCAAAAGCATCTGCCGCTAACAACAATAGACCAGAAATAAAGAAAATAAATAAACTTAAAGAAAATTATCCGGGCTTATAAGCCGTGGTCCAATGGAATTTCTTCCTGACGTTTCTTCCACATCCGCGGCGGATATGATGTAGTGGCCTTCATAGTCTGATAAAATAAATAACATCGACACAGTTAACACTTTTATTTATCTCGGTTAACAAATATCCAACGATGGCGAATCCAGTGAGGAGAAGCTCCTTAGCAAAGGAAGCTATGACCAAACTAACAAACATAAGAAGAAGTCATGAAATCTCTTGGGCAACAAAAATGAGACTGGTAAGAAGTCTGGTCTTCTCCATATTTCTCTGAGTTAGAATGTTGGTCACTCAAAGCAACGGACAAAAAGAAATTTGACTCCCTGGAAATGTTCTGTTGGCGTAGAATGCTGAGAATCCCGTGGACACAAAGAAGAACCAATGAATCCATACTTCAACAAATAACACCAAAAAAGAGACTAAGAACAATAAATAGTAGCTGAAAACATCGCTATATTTTTAAGACTAACCGTTGGTATATAGCATGGTAGCCGGAAAAAGCCCCAGAGATAGATCCCCCACTAGATATACGGACCTCATCACTAACAACACGGGACAAAGTCTAGCCTGCACATTCAGGATGGTAGAGAACAGGGAGGGATGGAGACATATTGTGGAAAGCAACTCGTGAAATCAGGATTCTGAAGAAGTCATGTAAGCTTCTGCAAAATTATCTCACATTTACTCCGCGCGCTTCAAGCAGACAAGATCTTGGTTAAGAGCATTTTTTTGCTTAAGTTGTCCCATCTCACCGTTGATTTCAAACGTTTAAGAAGTTAAATTATCCACACCTGTTGAGTACTTCTTACATTTTTAGCATAACATCTCTTGATCTGGCATGATTGAGCTCCAAATTATACCGTGGGGCAGAATAGTGTATATTCTCTTCATCCAACATTCAATCGAAATGGGTCTTAAAAATAGTCTAAAAAAGTTACTGACTAGGTTGAGTTGATTCTTTGATTTTACCAACTCAGCTACTTATATTACTGTGATTATATTTACTATAAATTACACAGTGTTGACTGTGACTGATGCTGAGTGACTATGCTTCATATATTAAGCTAGGGTCACTAAAAAATACTGCAAGTTCCCCATTGAATCATGAAGGTTGACCATCTTTATAGACAGCAATGATCCCTTTTTAAATTTTCATCTCTCACTGCATAATCGCCTTTATTATTCAGAAACATGAACTAATTTGTCATAAAATTCTATAAAACTCTTCTAGGCTAAACAATTATCAAAGGCTGGTACTTACAATTCTACCAAAAACTGGCTATAATTTCGATTCAATCCAACGAATGGAAATTATAAATAATAAGCCCGTATAATTTGGTTTGCCTTTAGAGTTTTGAGGTTGGGTACTTTTTTCCATGGTTATTTACACTGAATAGGGGAGGGTGGACCACAATGAAACATGGGCCACATTAAGCTATTACATTTTTTCTTGTTAATACAATCGTGATCTTTGCTGTCAACTCTTTAATGAACGAGTAGTTACGCCACCGCATTTTAATACAGACACACTGATAATCTTCACATTCTGATATGTCGACGATCCACAAGAAGGGAAGCAGAGAAGAATGCGACAACTACAGAGGCATATCAGTACAATGCTCAATGGCTCGAGTATACGGAAAAATACTTACTAAGAAAATTGAAAATCGACTTTGAAGCGGAAGAACAAGCCGGCTTCAGAGCGGGAAGACCTAGAGTGGACCACCTCTTCTGTCTCACCCAGGCGATAGAAAAGAAAACAGCATTTCAGCAGTAAATACACCTACTATATGTGGACCTAAAAATGGCATACAATAACATCCCACAAAGCAAAATCTGGGAAGCCCTAGAGAGGACTAACATCAACGTCAACTTAATTAAAGCCATAAAGAATCTTTATAAGGACAATACAACTAAAATAAAAATAGCAAAGAGGATATCAAAAGTTTTTAGAGTGGATAAGGGCCTGAAGCTAGGAGGCTGCCTCTCACCGGCGTTGTTTAAAATATATCTGGAACATGTTTTGAAAGTATGGAAACGAAAGTGTAATGATATGGGCATCCCACTAAATAACACAACTTTATATACTTTGAGCTTTGCAGACGAACAAGTAATTTTGGCCCAGGACTACAAAGACCTGGAGTATATGAGCTGGAAATTAGTTGAAGAACATACCAAATGGGGCCTTGAAGTGAACGTAAATAAAACCGAATAATATGTGCATAGGCGGACTACAACAAGACCTTATCCTCGAAGATACACAACAGAGAATAAAACCCTGCAAAAAATAAAATAACGACGATACCACGGATGAAGCAATAAGGGACCGAAACATCCAGCGACGTAGAGCCATCATCCTTCTAAACAGTGTACTATGGGACAAAAGCATAGAACATCGAAAGCCAATAAACACCGAAATATACAATAGCATCATCAAAAGCATAGTCACATACGCCAGTGTACGTTGATTCGAATATACGTTGATTCTTTACTGACTTTCGTGTTTCCGGTCGTCGAGTGTAAATATCTGTTTCTATTATTTATTGTATTGTGTATTTACATTTCAAAAAAGTTGAAATTGCTAAGTATTTTTTCTCTGTTAATTAGTATAATCAATGAGTAGTCAGTATAGTGTAATTTGCTTTGTTTTAATAATTTTTTTATTTAACCAACAAAATCATTATCACATATCCTTTGGGTCAAGCTGAGACAAAATTTATGGGCCACAATGATACATAAATAAAAGCAAGTTAATATCCGCATACAACTTTTGTTTTTTAAAGCTGAACTAAATGTGTTAGTGAATATTTGTTGCATATCAATTGTTCATCGTTCAATTGATCTCCTTTTAGGTAGTACGATGTCAAGGGGGTCCGAGATGAAAGATTGATAAGGGGACGTTTTCAGAAAACTGAATGAGACAGACTGTGTGAAATGAACGTAAAGTTTCACTTAGAGAAACTACTTTACAATATCACGTTAAGTATCAGGCACTCTTCAGATATGTAAAGAGAACGGGTTTGACTGTAATGTTTTTTTGGATGATGATTTCCTAACCAGTTACGTATTAACCGATCGTGACTTTTTAACTGAAGCTGATGGGGCGATGGAAACCGAACATACAGGACCTGAAGCCGCAGTGAGAAAGGAAGAATTTCGGAGACCTCCAAGTGAAGTTTCACCAACATCAAGGGAATTAACTCAACCTAATATGGGCAAATCGTCAACGTCCAATGTTAGGCATACTACAAGCTCCGAAAATAACATAATATCTGGCAATCTGTTTATTTCTCCAGAACAGTTCAAAGGGTATCCCAAAGCGGGTAGTAGTAAGTAGTAGTAATAATGCGGGGGAACCCTAAAAGGTCCGGCGAGTAGGCCTTAAGGCCCTTTTCGCCGTTTCCCCTCAAATCCTCCCCACCTTACCACCCCTGACCTACGCCACCCAGACGTCCCGTCTCCCTGACGAAGGAAAGGATCCGTCCCCACTCCAAGGAAGACAGTTTCCTGCAGGAGAGTGTGGAGGTCCTAAGAAAGCACCTCCTGATAGACGACCAGCGATGGCAGACTTCTAATAGGTGATATGATGTCTCCTCCGCCGTTCCACATTGTGAACAAACAGGACTATCACCAATTCCTAGTAGATGCAAATGTCTGTTTAGGACACAGTGGCCTGTCAGAACCGCAACCAGTGTTTTTAAGGCCCAGCGACTCCTTGACATCAACCATTTGGACTTTGCCTTGGCGTTGCTTGGGATTCCAATCAATTCCTTGGCTTGTCTGCACCCTTCCGCCTTTCTCCACGTCTCTGTGGTTCCTTCAAGCGCCCAGTTACTTAGTGCGCTTGTTATCTGTCTGTTTCTTAATCCTATGTGAGGTTCGGCAGTTATTGGACTCCTAGAAGACCCAAGCCGGGCCAGTGCATCGGCGCGCTCGTTTCCGCGCAAACCCCATATTTTCCGGAATCCACACTAGGTTTACCTGCTTCTGCTCTGACACTTTGTTCAGGGCATCCCAGAATTCCTGAATTAATCTCTTGCCCATCCTGGCTCTACAAAGTGCCTTTAGGACAGCCTGTCTGTCGGAGTAGATCTCGATCACTACCGCTCGCCCTTCTGAAACTTCCTTGCTTGTGACGACCTCGAGGATTGCAAATAATTCCGCCTGAAAGATGGTCATCCACCCCCCCCCCAGCGAAAAATATGCCTCTTGTTGGTGTCTTGTCGGTACACTCGTGCCCCAGATCATCCCGTATTGGGAGACTTTCCGTGGAGCCGTCGGTGTACCAGCTTTGCACCCCTTCTCGAGAAGTCACTGACCTACTATCCCAACTATTCCTGGTTGGGATTTCTACCTTAAACTTCCTTTCAAACCCAAGTCTTACGTCAGGTGCGACGACCTTTGCCGCCCAGAATTGGAATATCCCGATGCATGGCGGCCAATACTTGTATGTCCTTGACGCAGGTGGTTGTCACGCCTTGTAGAGCCGCATTCCATTCTCTTCAGCCCCGCAGCGGCCAACCCTGCGTATCCACAGAGGTAACACAGGAAGGCCCAGAAGAACGTTTAATGCGAGATTCGGTGTCGTCCTCATTGCGCCGGATATTGCCAGACAGGCTAGTCTTTGCAAACCCGCCAGTTTCCGGGATACGAAGGCCTTCTCCACCGCCGGCCATCAGACCAAGGAACCATAACAGATCCTCGGCCTTATAACGGCCGTGTATTACCACCTCATAACGTGTGGTTTTAGGCCCCAGTTTTTTCTCAGAGCCCGGCGCAAATGCCACATAGTGACAGTGGCCTTTTGTATGACTTTGTCTACGTGAGGTTACTGTCTAAGGTTACGCCCAAGTACTTAACCTCTTCCACAAGTGTAAGAGGTTTTCCGTACAAGACTGGCGGCCTATAATCCTTAATTTGCCTTCTCTTTGTAAAGAGCATGATCTCCGTTTTGCTAGGATTAACTGATAATCCGGCATCGGCGCACCATCTCTCTATTATCTTACAAGCCATCTGTATTCTCTCACAGACAACGCCCAGGAATTTCCCTTTGACGAGAACTAGGCCGTCGCCCGCGTAGGCTTGCGCGTAGAAGCCCTCTTGGTCTAGCCGCCCCAGGAGTTCGTCCATAATCAGACACCACAGGCGGGGGGAAAGGCAACCCAGAGCGGGTACAAGAAAGTCTAAAAAAGGACGAAGTTGCATTGCAACGGACAGCCATGAAAAAAGATTCTTTGACGAAAAAGGACATAAAAAAACAACGTAAAATTTTTTTAAAGAAAAGTTTACTTTTACGTAAAACGAAGAAAGTTATAAAAGACAAATCTTCATCAGAAGATGAGGTTGCAGCTTCAAGGTTTGTAGAAGAGAATTCGGATGATATACGATGGCCACAGACATTGGGTCCTCCTGGGTTTGAGAAATTATATTGAGAATCCTCAATTGGTGATTTCGTGGTAGTGCATTTCGAAACAAAAACGATTTATATAGGACAAGTTACTAAAAAGGAAGATCATGAAAATGATATAGAACTTAGCTAAATGAGAAAAAGTATGAAACATGAGCGTCACATTGTGTTTCCTGTTGTTCCGGACGTGGCATTGGTGTCAGTAGACAGCATAAAGATGGTCGTAAATTCACCCACTTGCTTAGGAAATTCAAAAAGACTTCAGTCATCCTAAATTTGAACTAGATTTCGCATTATTCAACATGCGTTAAGAAAATGTTGTTGTTTTATTGTGGCCTAGTAGCTGTTTCACAGTGGCCACAATAAAATAACTGAAACATTTTTTCTCTATGTTCTTTTACGACTTATTTTAAATGCTATTACCTTTGCAATAGGTCCAACTTTTATGTTCAGTTTTTCATTTATCACCGTTGACTATAAAATAAAAATAAATGATTTTTTTTGTCTCACTGTAGGCTACCCTCCCCTACGTTCTGTGCCCAGTCCCATTTACATCATTCAAACTACTACCAAATTACCCTTTAGTATAACGATACGTTCCAAATAAGTGTTATGGTGTTAGGCATGTTGATAAATATGTACAGGGTGTCTAAAATTCGATGGTTTTACGGGGAATCTACAAAAGTAGCAAAGTAGAGCAATGCAACCACAGCTGCCTCCGTTTCTGAGCTACAGGGTGATTTTGAAAATACGACAATTTGGAACACCCCTCGTATTTTCTTTACCATTAGCGACGCAGAAAAGCTACAAATAGGTTCCCATGGAACATTTTACGTAGAATCCAAATATTTAATCCATTTTCTTTTTAAGCACATCGTTATTAAAATATGAACCAAACATATATTTTTTTAAAGGGACACCTTATACAGGGTGTTCAGAACTTAAAAAAAAAAATTGATTCAATCGGTCAAGCAAAGTAGTTATATCGTTCGAAAGCCCATTTCATTAGCTATCCACTGACGTATAAAAATCTACACAGAGTGTACCAAATTGGCGAGTTATTTGTGATTGAGTGACATCTAGCGGCAAAACGATTCAATCGGTCGAGAAAAGTAGTTATATCGTTGCAAAGCCCATTTTAATGGCTATCCATCGACATATAAAAGTCCATACATTATGTGTCAAATAAGATAGTGATTCACACGATTGAATCAAAGAGTATGAAAAGCTTTAAAAAACGTAAATTTGGCAAAACGTGGATGGAAATGTACCAAAAATGGTGTCAAAATAGCGGAATTGTGTGCGCGTGTGTCACGTGATTTTGACATAACCGAAATGTAAAAAAAAATTAGAAAAAGGCAAATCAAAATGACCCATGTCACGTGATCTTAAAAAAACTGGTTAAAAGTTATAACCATTGTCAAAACCGGGTGTAAAATAAAATCTACAAAAAAAATTATTAATAAAAAAGAAAAAAGATATAACCAGAAACCTCCAAGTTCACCCGGTAACTCGGTTATTTATAAAACTATAAAAAAATTGTAAAAGGGGAAAATTGTAGAGAATTTTACCCTTTACCAGATTGCGTTAAAACACTTTTGCACTTAAGGGCCTCCTTAGGAGCAATTTTCTAAAAAACTGTGGCGAAGCACAAAAATGTGTTTTAAAAGACCCTAAACAAGTTCAACTAAACATAACTCGGTTACTTAGCAAAATATCAAAAAAGTGTAAAAAGGAAATTTATACTTTGTTTTTCAATTTAACTCCATAGTGTTATATGTATATTTTTGAAAAGGTAATTTTTAGCTTAATACAAATCTGCATAAAAAAAGTATGATATATGAGAAAAAAAAAACAAAGAAAAAAAATCACAGAAACGGGGACAGCTGTGGAAGGTACGACTACACCATCGTTCGTTTCACAAAAATCGCTATGCTCTACCTTTGCTAGTTTTGGAGATATCCCGTAAAACCATTAAATTTGAGACACCCTGTACATACCATTATAATTACAGGATGTCATTAAAGTGATGCGATTGTACTGTTAAAAACCATAATCCTCGTTGCAGTTGCCAAACTACATGCCAAAATCCCAACCAAAAATTTTACCTGATTCCTTGATCTCGGCCATCTGCCGGGCTAGGTGTCGCTACAGTACCTAGCTGTATTCTAGGAGCAAAATCATTATCGTCCATATATGCATTCCTGTGAGACCAAATCAACAAGCGAAATAACCAATTTCAGTTATATACTTTTATTAATAATAACTAGTGATGGGTAAATTACCGGTAAAGTAAATATTTTACTTTACCCCGAAAATTTGACCGGTAAATTACCACTAAATTAACTGGTAAACAATAAATACTGTTTCTGGCACTTCAAATTTTAATACCGCTTTTCTTCCAGACTGTACCAAATTTTGTAGTGGTTTTCAGGTTATTGGATAGGAACATTAATGAGGACTACAAAAATATGCTTAAAACAATAATTTTCGCACTACAAGTTGGTTTTACTGACGATTTTGTCCCTGACCGTCCTTTCAAACTGTGTTTCTGATACTTTGTTACCGCTTTTCCCCCTGATTGTACCAAATCTTGTAGTGGTTTTTCATGCCATTGGATAGGAAATTAAATGAGGATTCCAAAAATGTGCTTAAAACTGCAATTTTCTCCCTCCAAGTGGGTTTTACAGGCGATTTTGTCCCTGACTGTCCCTTCAAACTGTGTTTCTGACAGTTCAAACTTTGTCACCGCTTTTCTCCCTGACTGTACCTAATTTTGTAGTGTTTTTTCATCTTATTGGATAGGAAATTTAATGAGGATTCCAAAACTGTGCTTAAAACAGTCATTTTCTTACTCCAAGTGGGTTTGACAGACAATTTTGTCTCTGACTGTCTTTCAAACTGTGTTTCTGACAGTTCAAACTTTGTCACCGCGCGCTTTTCTCTCTGACTATACGAATTCTTGTAGTGTTTTTCATGTTATTGGATAGAAAATTTAATGAGGATTCCAAAAATGTGCTTAAAACAGTAATTTTCTCACTAAGTGGGTTTTACACAAAGACCGTAAACAGTAAAGGATTGCTTAATCCCATAAGCGCAATGTTCCCCGTATCGGCTCGGACCGGTGACGGTTTTTACGTCACCATCAAGTCGGAGATCGCGCGTTTGCGCGATTATTAACCGATTGCAGTCGATCATATTTAGCGTATTGTGCGCCCGAGACTTTACTGTGACGTCAGGATCCATTCGCCGCCGGGAAACAAAATCGGCCGATCGAGCAATCCTTTACTGTTTACCGTCCTTGGGTTTTACAGGCGATTTTGTCCGTTACTGTCCTTTCAAACTGTTTCTGACAGTTCAGACTTTGTCACCACTTTTCTCCCTGACTGTACCAAATTTTGGAGTGTTTTTTAGGTTATTAGGTAGGAAATTAAATAAGGATTCTAAAAATGTACTTAAAACTGATATTCTCTCACTCCAAGTGGGTTTTACAGGCGAATTTGTCTCTGACTGTCCTTTCAAACTGTGTTTCTGTCAGTTCAAGTTTTGACACCGCTTTTCTCTCTGACTATACAAATTTTTGTAATGTTTTTTCATGTTATGGGATAGGAAATTGAATGAGGATTCCAAAAATATGCTTAAAACAGTAATTTTCTCACTCCAAGTGGGTTTTACAGTCGATTTTGTGCCAGACTGTCCTTTCAAACTGTGTTTCTGACAGTTCAAACTTTGTCACCGCTTTTCTCCCTGACTGTGCCAAATTTTGTAGTGTTTTTTCAGGTTATAGGATAGAAAATTTAATAAAGGTTCTAAAAATGTGCTTAAAACTGTCATTTTCTCATTCCAAGTGGGCTTGACAAGCAAATATGTCCTTGAATGTCAAACTGTGCTTAAAAGTGGCAAAAATCAGGATTTTTTGCATTATTCGATACAAAACGTGTTTCTGGGATTTATGACAGTTCTTTTGACAATTGTCAGTGACTTACTGGTAAATTACAAATCGTTTAAATAATCTTCAGATTTTCGTTATTTTTCTCGTCTCAAAAACTTACTATTTTTGTCATAATGTAGACATGAGATAATAAAGAAAAGTGACAAAAAGCTGAAAATGCAATTTTGTTTAAAAAAGGCTACTTTTTCATAAAAAAGTTATAGGATAGACTCATTTGGTACACGAATCACTTTGTCAGAAAAGTTTTACTTCATTTATTTTATTAATGATAATACCAAAATCTCTAAAACAATAAATAACAAATCAAAACAGCATTTTATTCAGTCTATATTTTTCAGGATTTTACTTTGAAAATTTTGACCGAAAATGACTTTCCAATTTAATGACAGCCATGACAGAAAAATGATATCTTTCAAGCAATTTCAATTAGACCCATAAATTTACTGGACAAATTGGAATTTACTGTAAAATTGGTACATTTTCTTATCACACTGAATTTTACTTTACCTTACTGGTAAATAACCGGTCACGGTAAATTTACACCCATCACTAATAATAACACAAAGTGCGCTTACCTTTTCTTGCTTGAAAGTGACTTTTGTGCTTTAATATCGTCCTCCGGCAGGGGCGATTTTTCTTTATCAAAGTCTTCATCGTCTAATACTTCAGATTCGTAGTCTTCCTTATACTTTTCAACGGTTTCGATGTAATCGAGCTCGGCAAAATATTCATCCCCGTGTTGCATTCCGTCCTAAATGATTTACAAAAATGTTATTGGCTTAATTATTACGTCCTACAAATTGTACCTCATTGGCAAATGCCTCACGATGCAAGGTGCCGGCGTAAATACAAATAAACGTTCCCTGAGGAATATCGTTGAGACACCGAATACCCCAACCACGATTGTGAGTTTTAAACACTTGCAGTTTTAGCGACATTGGATTTTGTACCACGCGGTTCAAACATGTTGACGAACATTTACACCTAAACAAAACGTTGTTAGGCAGCTGAAACATCATTACCAAAGAAGTCCTACCTAGAATTACACTCATATATTCCAGTAATAACTTGCTCTTGCAATCTACGATAAATATAACCCACGGAAATTGGATCAACGTCTTTTCCCAAAAATTTCAGTCCGTCCAAAGTGAGCTTCCAGCAAGAGCATTTTAATTTATCCTGCAACGGTTTTAGTACAATCTTCAATTATAAAACCTTAATAAAACGTACCACACAATCATCATCACAGTCGCAACCGCACAAAAATTCTTCATCCAAATTTAAATCCACACCTTCCATAGGAACTCGTTTGGCGGAGTAATTGCAAAAGTCGAGCATTTCGTTATTAAACCCGTTAATTACCGGTATAGGTACCTGTTCCAGACCTGCAGATGATACGAAGTTTGGAACTTTTCATACTTATTACTGACGTTTAGTACCTTTAGATAAATCTTTAGGATCGGGAGAACATTCGACGCTAAACTCTGCTAAGCATCTCACCATGTGATTGAAATCAAACAGATCCACAGTCATTTCACTTTCAGTTACACTTAAATAATAATGAATCTGAAAATAAAATTTTCTTTAAAAATAATGCAACAACATTTTACATTTTTTATTTGTCAAGTTTAGTCGCAATGAGATGATTATGTTGCACAAGTTGGCAGCAACACAAATAAGGTTTATCAATTTCTACATAAAAAAGTAGAAGTGTGGTAAAAGACAGTAGGCAAATGTATAAACTAGGCTGTATTAAAATGCTTCAATGGCATTAATGCCCGATTCCGCGACACTTAAGACAACTTAAGTATTGTATTGACTGTGATTGCACTTGATCTGTCACACTCAAATATCAACTTATCTCAAAACTCGCCTTGAAATACGTAGCTGAATCGACCTGTTCGTGGTCTTAAGGTGGATACTTGTAGAAATTGTAAAAGAAATACAATTTTGGTTCATACCTAGTTGTCTTATTAGCTGAAAATAATCAAGGCGTCTTGAAGCAAAGCTTCCTAAGGAGCGAACAAGAGAACCAGCACAAGGCACATACAATAAAGACATTTTTAGACCTAGCGATCCGGATATAAGGAAGAGTACAGTGAAAAATTCTGTTCAGCTTTAAGGAGGAAGAGTCAGAAGAGGTCATCAGCTAATTGGCGAGGGTACATAAGGGACGGTCTACGTCAAAAGCATTGATCGGGAACAGCAAAAGAGTGCTGCACAAATTGCAAGGGCGGGCAAGTGCAGGGCAGTAGAATCGACTCAGGTTTCAATGCTGAAAAGCTAAACTTGGGATTTGAGGGTGTACCACATACGGGTGAGTGCCAGAGTTTATTTTAGTGACAAGTAAGGTTTTGTGTTATCAAGATTCTACTTGAGTGAAGTTTTTGATGATTTATTAAGGGTAATTTTTGAATAATTTGTAACAAAATGGCAGAGTTGGCCGCACTTAAACCTAAAAGGGGAGTCATTACACGTAATTTAAACAGGCAAGAGCATTTTTGTAATAGCTGCGACGACTCAAAGGTTAATGAAGTAGATAGATACACACACCGGCAAAATTAGGGGAACGGTCATAATTTACACTTAGTTTATCATCAATTTTCTCTGGAACTCATCGCTCGATTTCCTTCATATTTTTTATGTATTGCAGCTTGATTCTTCATGAATACATCTGCCTTATTACCATTTTTAAATGGTTTGTCTTTATGTCATATACAGGGACGTAAAGGAAGTACGGAATTTTCGGTGTTTTTTGAGACACCCTGTGGATTGAACAACTGACAATTGACATCACTTTATAACATCAAATTGTGACCCGTTCAATTCTGAACATTTTCTTTTTTTATTCGCTCTGATCTCAATTATTAGAAAAAATACAGGGTTTCGAAGAAAAAGTGAATATTTATCTTAAATTCACCAACGTCGACACTCGAATTGGATATGAAATTAATGTCGTTTCTCTGAGAACTTTTTACTTTAAGATGAATATGGGTCACGTCACACTTTTACCTATCAGCTTATTGTGTAAAGAATGCTTAAAAATATACGGGGGTAATTAAAAAGTCCCTTTTTTTGCATTTGGTTAAATGTAATTTTTAATGCTTCCTTCACACTTTATCCAGGCTTAGGACTGGTCCAATTTGTGCTTTATAATAAACCGGAGGGTGTTTAAAGGTCAACTGGTCAAAAAAATCACAACAATAATAAATTAATGAACAATATGTATGAAGGTAAAAACCAAGAATATAAGAACCTGTAGAGCAAAACATTTTCTAAATTGTTTTAGTAACGCGTGTGCCCTCCACGCGCCTTTATCACGGCAGTCATCCGTCTCCTCATGCTTCTGATGACATTATCGATCATGTCTTGAAGCAGATTGTCCCAAATCTCAACCAGAGCAGCTGCTACTTGCTCGGGATTTTGAACTGCAGGAGTTATGGACCTTAATCGTCTACCTAACTTGTCCCAGACATGTTCAATTGGATTAATGTCTGGAGAACACGCCGGTCACGCCATTGTTCTTATTCCGACGACATTCAAAAAGTCGGAGACACAACGAGCCTTGTGAGGGCGGGCATTGTCGTGCATTAGCAAAAAGTTTTCTCCGAAATGGGGGGCGAATGGTACGACATGCTCTTGCAGAACATCGCGAATGTATCCATCTGCATTTAAAGCTCCATTAACAACCACCAACTCTGTTCGTGCCCCTAAGCATATTCCACCCCAGACCATCACTGAGCCTCCACCATAGGAGACAGTGGGAGTAAAATTAAATTGTTCATCTTGTTCTCCTCGGCGGCGATATAACCTTTCCCTGCCGTCGATGGAATTAACACAAAATCGACTCTCATCTGTGAACAAAACATTGGCCCACTGATCATTTTCCCAATTTTCGTGCTCCCTAGCAAAGCCTAGTCTGGCCATATGATGACGTCGCTGGAGTAATGGAGCTTTCTTGGTTCTATAAGCCTTCAAACGAACTTCCTTAAGCCTTCTGCTAATGGTCCGAACACTTGTTCTTCTTCCACGTACTTCTTCCAGTTCACTTCTTAATTGCGGTAGTACGGCTCGCGCATTGTGTGCCGTTGCTCCGTCCTGTTGGAACCACAAGTCCCTCAGTCCTAATTCGTCCAATTGCGGCAGAAAAAACTCGGTCAACATGGCCCTATAGCGCGCACCGTCCACTGTTGCCGTTTGGCCAGCGTCGTTCTCGAAAAAAAAATGGCCCGATGACTCCTCCAGCGTGAACAGCGCACCATGCAGTCACTTTGAGCGGGTGTAATGGCTCCTCGTGCATCACTCGTGGATTTTTGGTGCCCCAGAAGCGATAGTTTTGCTTGTTCACGTACCCGCTGAGGTGGAAATGAGCCTTATCGCTCATTATGATTTTGGTCGAACAATCGTCCACTTCTTCCTCGAGATTGAGGATGGCTTGGGTGTAGGTTACGCGCGTTTGGCGGTCGGCAGGTAGCAGCTCATGCACGGACTGGACTTTGTACGGGAACATGCGCAGGTCTTTGACCAAAATTCGCCTTAGGGACGTCCGGCTGATGGCTAATTGAGTGGCACGACGTCTGGTCGATGTTTCCGGCGACAGCTCGATTTCTTTTGGCCTACCTTGTAAAAAACCCAAATCTTGTTCTGCACACCTTATCGAAGAACGTGTTGCCTCGAAATAGGCCAGAACACTCACTTCATTTTCTTCATTAGAGGTTACCGGTTTTTTTAAATTTCGTGGAACTCTACTAAATCTGAAATTAATCACGTTTTCTTGAATTCTTTTAAACTTCCTTGTATCAATCGGCGTTATGTTTGGATAAGTTTCCTTGAATTTTCTGCACGTTCGGCTGATAATTCGGCACATTCTCCATACATTATAAGTAAATTCGTAATAGCGGCACTGGGGTAATTATTATTATTTCTTGCCATTTGTACTGACAAGAATTACACAATTTAAGAAAAAACGTTTGAAACAGTGTTAAGTTTGACAGATACATGTCATAGTATGTTGTAGTTACAGAAACACAAACTAATCATTAAGCACAAGTAGGTTCTCGTATCCAGATAAGTATGGATTACGATTTTATGCTCACTTTAAGGAAAAACTGTTAATAAGTCAAAAACGGTTGAGGGAAAAGTATACAAGTATACATTAATGTTATTTTAATACAAAACATAAAACCCCCATGGATTCATTTAAAATAACGAACTTTTGGCAGTTTTTTTATCTGTCCAACTAAAAAGTAAACATTGACCACCCTGTAAATTTTTTTTATTTTATGTCTCTGTGCTTTTCAACCATCGAGTATTGTCTAACTGAGGACAAAAGGTCACATCAGCAAACCTTTCAGAACTTGAGAATTTAATTATTGTTTAGACTACCGTTTTGCTGACAAATTCACTATTTTTATGAAATATCTAGGAAACGGTGAAAGATAGGTATAGGGAAGTATTAAGAATAATTACTAGCTTTCTTGCGAGGAATTCAAAAATGAGATTAGAAACAGGGTGTTCCATTTGAAAATCAATCATGTTGTGGTTTAATCTGACTGATCTGGCAACACCGCAAAGTCAAAAATATTTTAGAAAGAGAGTTTAGACCCAACCTAGCCTACACTCTAAATTTCAACAAAAAATATTAAGCGGTTCTCTAGATACTTCTAATATACCATCAGCGTGAATCACCCTGTATAACCTTTTTTAGTTTTAATTGTCATATTTGATTAAACGTTCCGCCAATTTGATATATAGTTGGATTTTTACCTTTTGAGAATGACGTAATCTTTTTACATCTTTGTTTATCGCATATCAAACATATGAAATCAACAGCAAAATTTATCCGATTTTTTTTTCCGCTAGCAAACTCTCTTCCTTGAGAAGGCCTTATTAGCCGATAGCAAATCGTGTTTTGATGACGTATATATGGCATTTTTTTTCACCTGCTTGACGTACATGAGTGGAATTGTCGGGGGCAATACCACAAGAGCTCAGATTTAGCCGGATAATTTTTGTACTTGTCTTAGAACACTTTCTTTTTGGTGTAACAGCACAAGACCTGTTGTAACTAAATCACGAGAGCGCAGCTCGAGTGATTTTGCCAAACAGGTCGAGTTTTGTACCATAAAGAAAGTATGAGAAGACAAGCGGAAAAATTATCCTGTTCAAAATCTGAGCTCGAATGGTATTTGATAAGACAATTCTATGAATATAATCAATCGACTTCCTTGTACTGACAGAAATACATTTTTCTGCATCTTTTCATTTTCTGCAGTAGAACTCTATCCGAGCCATAACCAAAATACGAACAAAAATCAAAATTGACAGTGCCACCAAAAATCTCAAGGTGAGACATTGCAACAATAGAAGTGTAGTGAAAATCCGTGGAAACAATGAAATCAACAGCAAAATTTATCCGATTTTTTTATCCGCTAGCAAACTCTCTTCCTTCCTTATTAGCCGATAGCAAATCGTGTTTTGATGACGTATATATGGCATTTTTTGTACATGAGTGGAATTGTCGCTGTAATCAAGTGAAATTTGCATTCTAGTTTCAATGGATGAGGGATATAGTCAATAGTAATAAGTGCATGTAAAATTGCCGAAAATCATACATGAAGGTGGTTGCCCTAGAAACAGCTTGAATGAATGTTATGGTTATTTGACAAAAAGTGCCCGATTCGAAGGAGAGGTCACTTTTTTAGGGAACATAACAAATACCTAATTAAAAACAATAATACAAATTAAGCAATGAATTACTTGATACAAGCACTTTAAAACAACAATTACCTACCCATTCTCTTATGGAAGTTGTTGTCATGGAGAAAGAGGTCACTTACATGGAAAATGCACATGATAGGCAACGTTTACATCACAATTAAAAAACATGAAAAACTAAATTTAATTTATTATTTCATTTTCCTTTCTTGAGGATAAATAAAACAGTGACTATTTTAAATTACTTATCTGGAGATTTAGAGTGTTTTGACATACATGTCTATAGAGGTCGATTTTTGAGAAAAAATTAATGGAATCATGTCAATTCGCGGCGCTAGAGGGCGTTATTCAAATTTCGTCAATTTCAAAAACTCCTCACAACGTTTTTATTTATTAAAATATCAAAGTGAAACAAAAACATTCTCAAGACACTTTTTCTATGTGATTCCATTGCCATTCTTGGTTTTTTGCTAATGTTTATACAACCCTGAACATTTAAAAATACTGTTTAAAATATGAAAATACTCACCTCACTAATATTTCTAATCATACGACCGCAAGGTGCTTTATAAACAATTTCCTTACGTCCTCGATCTTTAAAGGTCATTCGAGCCCAGCCACACAATAATGGTTTCGATAACGGATTGTGACCCCTCAGTTTTGTAAAATTATGAGTCAAATACGCTTTACAGGATGGATCACAATCATGCTGCCTATATTCGCGTCTGATAACTTGTTGATCGCGAGGAGTAAAGTACTACAAAGCAAAACTGAGTGAAAACAGCGTTGACAGAGGAGATCAAACATCCAACCATAATTTTACTAGTGGGTCCGGTGATATTGGGTTCTGCATTTTTGACTGATGGTAAGAATGGTATGGGCGGAGGCTGAAGATTAAGCGAGTTTGGTTTGGTGGTGCTTTTTCTCGCGACGGCCCTGGTGGCAGCAGGAAGTTTACTTTCAGCCTGGGGTTGTTGATAATCGTCATTTCTTGTATACTGAACGACCGTTGCAGACTCATTCTAATGTGACAAAATAATTGTTTTTTGTCGCACGAAAATATGTTTTGTGGTTTTTTAACTCACAGCAGGCAACTTTCTAGGCGTTCTCACACCAGTTTGTCGTGTAGTAGCTGCCATCTCTTCCCTCCACATGGGACTTAATCTTGTAGATCCCCTGTAGATCCATTCCCATCTGTTTATTTGATCGAAATGCACTCGAACTAATGAGCAATCGATAGCTTTTACAGTACACAACCACCATTTTCCTAAAACAATGTTGTTCTTGATCACTGAAACAAGAATATTTTATGCTGCAAAAGAGTAAAATTGTTTTGGGCCTGTTATTCCTAGAAGTTTGCTGTAGAAAAAGTATTCATAGTGAATGCCGGTGTTATCGACATGTTATGTGATCAAAGTTACTACAAGTTGCAAGCAATTCTTTGACAAAATAGTATATTACGTAACTAGTGCTGTAAGAAGCATTTTACGCACGATATGCAAAAAGATACGCACAAAGCCGCTTAGCGGCAAGTGTGTAAAATGTCTTAGAGCACGTGTGACGTACTATACTTTACCTACGACCAAGTCCTGGCTTTCGAAACTCATATAATTTGGAATTTTTCTTTTTATAAAAAATATTAAATTTCATTACCAGTCCAGAAAAAAGGTTTTATTTTCAACCAGGTATGTAATAACGTTATTTCTTATGTGTAAACCAGGTGGAAAGATGAAAATTACCTGCTTTTACTTTCCGCCCGGATGGAAAGTACTCACTTTCCAACCGGGTAAATGTCACTTTCCACCCGAGTGAATGTCAATATGCGTTTTGTCATATCTGGGCTTACTTTTTATAGTTAAGAGATTGTGCCGCCACCTCTGCAACAGCTCGCAGATCAGGTGATGATGAGTAACATCTGCGTCTTCAGAAATCTCCTCAGAAAAAGCACTTTAAGAAACGTTTTAGATCAAAATATTAAAGACAGAATAGCACAATAATGACGTTGTCAAGATTGTAAACAAATTACCAGTCGTTTATTATGGTTGAAGTCATAATATACTACTTTATTGTTAGAGACTATTAGCAATCAATATTTCAACTGAATGATTTATTAAAAGTTCGATGAGATTTTGATAAATGGTTGAAAATAAAATAGTATACAAACCACGGTAGAAAGTTTAATTTCTGTCTCGAGATAAAGTTCTACTAATCTCTTGACAGAAAGCAAACACTTTCCACCTGAGTATGTACTATTACATTACGCACGCCCACCAACCAAGTTAAATTTTGCGCACCCGCGCCATCTAGTTTTGTATTTATAGTCAATTTAATACGAATAACTTTTTACAAATAGTTTTAACCAATAATGATTATCACATTAATGCAATTTGGGTTATTCACAAGTTTGCCTTCGACTTATTATTACGTCATTAATCAGCTGTCGGCAGAAAACTCGCAGATATATACCAGGTACCATCAAAACCGTTGATTCAAAAAAATATTTTTCCCATGTTAATCTCCTATGTCCAGGGTGCTCTTGGACACCTGGTATAATGACGTCATGAATCTGAACCACTAACCATATTTTTACTACATTTGATTAGTTCTGTTATTAGCCTTAAATTGGCTTATGAATCGAAACACCAGTCGTAAAACTTGTTACAGTGACGTTAAGGTTAAATATGATACAAAAAACTGCGCATGTAATAAGTGTCACATATCACTTATAATATTATGTGAATCTCCTAAAGAAAATCTCCTAACAAACCGGTTAGTTAGGACCATACCCACTGCAAGGTTTTGGCGCTTTAAAAAGTGTAACCAGGTATTACTCTAACAATTAAAGCTGTCATTAATTTGAAAGTCACTGTCAAGTTAAATTTAAAACTTTACTGTTTTTTCCAATTGGCAATCTTAATAGGTTTTTCGTGTAATACCGTTTTAAAATGTTTTCATTGTTAAATTTGTGCGTTTTTCGGATAATTTCTGGAGTCCTTCCTTTAAGTTAATTAGTATAACAGTTGAGTGATAAGAAATATGAGTTAAGAAGTACGTAGTTCCAGAGTGTCAAGCATACATTTAGTAGCAAGCAGTCAACAAAAATAAATATTTCTGTAAGGTTTGAGATCATATACTTTAAGTTGTGTTAACAACACAAAAAACCACAAATTACTAGAACTAAAAGTTAAGTGAAGGTCCGTGACCGTCTGTCATATCTGTTTATCAGGATCAGATATCGGTCGTTTTAGCTGAGGTATCTTTTCCATAACTTATGAAAGCGAAAGGTTTGTTCAGAAACCCAAATTGGACAAATAAGACAATTTATCGAATCGATATTCGATGAAAAGTTAACGGAACCAGAAATACAGGAGGTCAAAGTTATTTTTTTTAAATGCACTTTTTCAAATAACTCGCGATCCACTTGGAGTTTCTTGCTAAAACTAGGTATTCGAAGGTTTCTGTATGAGAATGCCAAATTTGATTATCTACTCAATTTTAAACCAACATATAGAGGGCGCCATCCACAACAAATGATTTGCTTTGAAATCGCTCTAACTTCTTTCTGGTAAAACGAAATGACAACTGAAATCCGACTATCTGTTCCAATCCAATATTTTCATAACAAAAAAGGTATACTTAGTTGGTATCCCTAGGATCAACGGTTTTGGAGATATTCGCAATTAAAGTATTCAGTGCCATACATGATTGCAATTTGTCATCTTCTTGGAGGATAGAGCGTTAGCTCATTTCTCATTGCAAGTGAGAAATTACATAAACAAAAGTTTTCCGAATCGTTGATTTGGTCGGGGAAGCCAAATACCATGAACTTCACGAAGTTCCAAATTTTAATCCTCTAGATTTTTGTGTTTGGGTATACCTAACGCATTTTGCGTATGAAGAAATGATAGATAACCGAGGCAAATTATTGAATCAAACTCAAAATGCTACTGAGACATTTTGGAACACTAATAGGCAATTATTCCAACCAAAATTTTCTTATAAATGTATTGGCGTTTCAATATAAGAGATACTCCCTCTGGTGATCAGTTTTGAAAACAGTTTCGGGCTTTCCAGCAGTCATTTCTCCCTTTGTTTACATTGATTTTGGTTAGGAATCTGGCAGTGGTTTCATAAATTTGAAGTGCCAGTGTTATTTTATTTATAATGTTAGGTTAGGAACGGGTTGCCCGATTTTAGTTCAACTGGCGCTGCGATCTTAACTTGAAACGCCAATTGAGCCCAATATTTTAATTGAAAATATCTCGAAAACCGGTGATTTTAGGGATACTAACTAGGTATACCTTTTTTGACTAGAAGATACTGGGAAACGGATATTCGGGCTCGAGTTGCCACTTGGCTATACCAGAAAAAAGTTAGGTCGATTTTTAAACTTTGGCTTAAAACTGGTTGATAGTCAAGTTTGTTATCTTCAAAAATCCCCGAATATTAAGTTTTACCAAAAAATTCCAATTTAAAAAAAAATAACTTTGACCCACTGTAGTTCTATTTCCGTGGACATTTCGTCTGACGTAAGTTGTGCTGAATCGAACTATTACTTATGGGACACCCTGTATAGTAAGTGTTATGTGACAAGCGTGTGCCACTACGAAATTTATATTTATGTTGCAAAATAAATTAAGTCTGGGGTTTTTCGTAGAAAAAATATTGTTCCTAACTCTTGTCTGCACTTGTCTGGTGCCCATCCAGCCATCGTACAAGACTTACTTTGCACACTTTTTAGGAAAACTGCTATTTCAGTTTCTGGAAGTATCTTAGGATTATTTTGAAGATTGTATTTATGAACAAGAAAACGGATGCTAAAATCTGTAAAGAGGTCACATTGACCACTAGGTCTCAAGTGGCTTTGATGATGAATGGAAGGAGCAGTCTGCTTTTTGTAGATCCCTCGAAAATCATCATTGCAATGATAAGAACTTGACCAACATGGTCAGAAATGTGTTTGTTAATTAAAGAAACAGAATAATTTATACCAGAAGGAAACGTAAAGTTTCGTAAAAACGTGAGCAAGTTCTATTTTTAGTTTAAATTTTATATTATTTGACTCATATTTTCTATTTCAAAAATTCCAAAAACTATTTTTTTAATATGTGAGATAGGCTCTGTGAGATGTCTTGTTATATTATTTTTACAAGTTTACCGTCTCAAATAAACTTACCAGTGTATTCAACCCGAACCGTCTGATTAGGAATCAACTTAACCATGGGTCTATCCTGACTCTCCAAATACTTTCTTATAAAAGGTCTGGTATCTTCTGGCATGTCTTCCCACACTTCTTTCTTTGATTCAAATATTAAATTAACGCCGCCATGTTCAACATATTGAGCGTAGCCAATATCAAAGAATATCAAATATCTGCAAAATTAAAAACAACCTAATTAAATACAGTGTGTCTCAAATTGGCTCTACATGTATTGGAATCTCGTTAATTGTAAGAGAGTCGGTTAGATTAGGAAAGTTTTAGAGAATTTTATGTGAAACTTATTCCCGGTTTCCAAATTAAATTGTCCGAAAAATTGGGAAAACGTCGGAAGCTGCATTTTAAACAATAATTGCTTACAGCTTCTTAACAAACCCAGAGTTTTGAAAATAAGACTTTATTAGGATACTTTTTTACGTAGACCACGATGACGTAATTAGAAAAAAACTATCGTCATTGGTTTCCGAGATATGGATGACAACTTTGTAAATTCTTATGGCTGCCATCTTAAAGTTTAGCATTTTTGGAAAGCGCCTAAAAAATCCTTTTCAATGATGTACTTGATGAGGATATTTACTTGCTTTTTAAAGGACAGAAATTTTTTTTTTAAATTTTAGTTATAGTTCGTCTTGGAAAACGTCGCCGCCATATTACAACTATAACAAAAATTTAAAAAACATTCTTCTGCCATTTAGAATCTAAATAATACCATTATCAAGTACATCATTGAAATGGATTTTTTAAGAGTGTTCCAAAAATGCAAAAATCTTGTATGTTATCATCCATATCTCGGAAATCAGTGCCCTAATAATGTGTTAGTTTCAAAACTCTCTTTGGCTTTGTTAAGGAACTGTATGGAATTCTTTAAATTGCAGCCTCTGACGTTTTTTCTATTTTCCGAAAAACGGAGAAAGATAGTACAATTTAGAAACCGGGAATAAGTTTCACACAAAATTCTCTAAAACTTTCCCCATTTAACCGACTCACCGAGATCCCAATACATGTAAAACGAATTTGGGACACTCTATACAAGGTTATTCACGTTATTCGACACAGAAAATTGTGACTAAAGTATTCACTTTCAACAAAGTTTTGATTCTGGGATGGATATAGTCCTATTGGAGGAATCTTTTAAACATATTTTTAAGATGTACTGGTTGTCCCAAATGCAGAAAAAGTATCAAAGTTATATTTTTTCAAATGGAATACCTAGTATTTTATTTGATTTTCAGAATCTACGTTGAATTTAAGGTAATTACATTGAGGTTTGGTACGTCTACACTTTACAGTTTCTCAGATATTCGTTATTTTGTAAAAATTTAGAACAAATATTAACATTTAAACATTCAACCTTCCTTTGAGATTTATTGACCAAAATTTGTTTGGGCTCTGATAACACAGTTCCGTGTCGAATAACGTGAATAACCCTGTATATACAGGGCGATAGACTAAATGATAAGTACAGACAACCAGCGCAATGTAATTAAAGTGGCACCCAAAAAGGAAGCCGTTTACGCTTCAAGGGCTTCCTAATGTATTTCGGTCGCTTCAGTTGTAGGTAAACTCTAAGAGATGGCGCTAATACAGCTCGTCATTGCAGACATAGTTGCCAACTTTTGCAGGATTTCCTATAATCCGCTTTCTTTTGCTATCCCATCTGAACTGCGTAAGAAAGCTTGATTTTTTCAAATAAATTTGAGTTAAATTACCCGTTTTTTGAAAACTAAACAAGATAAGAATTTCTGGTTTGAGGTATCGATAATAAAGATTCTATTTATTTTAAAGGTCACAGGACTTTGTTTTTAACGTCAAAACAGAATTCTGAAGGTCACGTGACCGTTTTTTTAGTTTTAAACTGATACACTAAATCACGTATCTATTTGAAAGATTAAAATGTCATTTTTAACGTCACGTGACAGTTTTTATGTTCAGACTATTTTTTTCAAATCGCGTGACTTTTTTAACGTCAAAACGAAATCCTAAAGGTCACGTGACTGTCTTAGATGTCAGAATATTATTTGAAAAGTCACGTGACTCTTTATAATATGCAAATGGTCACGTGACAATTTTCAATAATACATATATTTTTAAAGATCACGTGACTCTTTTTAATTAAAAGTATTATTTGAAGTGTGACGTGACTCTTTTTACAGTTCATCAAGTCGCATAACGATTTTCAATAATAAAACATATATTTTTAACAAGTCACATGACCCTTTTTTAATGTCAAACCGAAATCCTGAAGGTCACGTGACTGTAACTAGCGAAATAATGTTTAAAGGGTCACGTGACCGTTTTTCAGTTTAACTGAGATTTTGAAAGACACGTGACCCCCTCTTTACAGTGCAAATGGCCACGTGACAATTTTCAATTATTTTAACGTCAAAACGAAAACCTGAAAGTCACGTGACTGTTTTAGATGTCAAAGTATTATTTGAAGAGTCACCTGACTCCTTATAATGTGCAAATGGTCACGTGACGATTTTCAAAAATAAAATTGATTTTTAAAGGTTACGTGACTCTTTTTACAGTTAATAAAGTCGCATAACAATTTTCAATAATCAAACATTTTTTTGAAAGTCACGTGACTCTTTTTTATGTCAAACCGAAATCCTGAAGGTCACGTGACTGTAAATAGCAAAATAATGTTTAAAGGGTCACGTGACCGTTTTTCAGTTTGAACTGAGATTTTTTAAATTACGTGACTCCTTTTTATGTTGCAAATGGTCACGTGACGATTTTCAATACTCAAATTTAATTTTTTTTAGTCCACGTGACTCTTATTTAATTAATGGCAAAACGGAACCCTGAAGATCACGTGTCTGTAAATGACAAAATATTATTTGACGGGTCACGTGACTATTTTCAATAATTAAATTTAATTTTAAAGATTACGTGACCGTTTTTTAGTTTTAAACTCTAAATCTTGTGACTCATTTTAAGGTACAAATGGGCACGTGGCTGTTTTAAGATTAAACATGAAATTCATAATAAGAGTTTTCATGCTTTCTCGGTATGAGAATGGTATGAATGGTTTTTCATACCTATTGATTTCATGATGATACCATGACGTCACTTCTAACCTGGTATCACAATGGTCTGTCAAATTTTGAGACCATGTCGTTGAGATGGTTGCAACGCCCGGTATCAGGTATCAGGAGTCAGTTGTCAGGTTGTCACTTTTGTTGTG